>CP125978.1:147692379-148250005 GCA_030063025.1 Avena longiglumis | reverse complement strand
AGGAAACCTTGATCATCTTGTTAATCAACGAGCTAGTTTATGAGAGAGGCTTAACTAGGAACTTTCTGCTTGTTTATTAAACACACATGTATTAACGCTTCAGATAATACAATTATAGCATGCAAAATAAACATCTATCATATACTTGGAATACACATAATAAACACTTTATTATTGCCTCTCAGGGCATATTCCCTTCAGTCTCCCACTTGCACTAGAGACAATAATCTAGTTACATAGTGATATATCTAACACCCATTGAGTTCGTGTTGATCATGTTTTGCTCTAGGAGAGTTTTAGTCAACGGATCCGCTACATTGAGATCCGTATGTACTTTAAATCTTTATATCTCCATCCTTGACATGCTCATGATGGAGTGAAACCGCGCTTAATATGCTTGGAATGCTTGTGAGACCTTGGCTCTTTGGCATTGGCAATGGCACCATTGTTGTCACAATAGATCACCATTGGGTCCAACGCTTTACAACTCCTAGTTCGGATATGAACTCCTTCATCCAAATCGCTTCTCGAGCCGCTCAAAGCAACATATTCGCCTCCGTTGTTGATCCCGCTACCACAGTTGTTTGAGCTCCTCCAACTAACCGCCTCCGCCATTCATGAGAAATACGATCCGGATTGAGACTTAGAGTCATCCGGATCGTGTCAAAGCTAGCATCGACATAACACTTAGCGACGAGCTCTTCTTCACCTCAGATACAAGAAACATATCCTTAGTTCTTCTTAAGTACTTAAGGATATTCTTGACCGCTATCCAAAGGTTCAACTCGATCCGATTGGTACCTACTAGTCAAACTAATAGCGTGTGCCATATCCGTCTTGTACATAGCATGACATTATAGAGCCTATGGTCAAGCATAGGGACTTTGTCCATTATCTCTCTTTCTTCCAGCGGACTTTGAGTCTTACTCAATGTCTTGCCTTGCAACATAGGTAAGAACCCTTCTTACTTCCATTTTAAACTTCTTTAAAATCTTATCAAGGTATGTACTTTATGATAGCCCTATTAGGCGCCTAGATCTATCTCTATAGATCTTTATGCCTAATATGTATGACGCTCACCTAGGTCCTTCATTGAAAATTTGCTATTTAGATAACTTTTAACACTGTTTAAAGTTCTATATCATTTCCGATCAATAATATGTCATCCACATATAATATCGTAAATGCCACATTGCTCCCACTCACTTTCTTGTAAATACAAGCTTCTCCATAAGTTTGGACAAATCCAAACTCTTTGATCACCTCATCAAAGCGGAGATTCCAACTTCGCGATGCTTGCTTCAATCCATAGATGGATCGAAGCTTGCACACCTTGTTAGCATCCTTAGGATCGACAAAACCCTTTGGTTGTATCATATACAACTCTTCTTCAATATTACCATTGAGAAACGCGGTTTTGACATCCATCCGCCATATTTCATAATCGAAATATGCAGCAATTGCTAACATAATCCTAATCGACTTTAGCATCGCTACGGAGAGAAAGTCTCATCGTAGTCAATTCCTTGAATTTGTCGAAACCCCTTTGCGACAAGTCGAGCTTTATAGATGGTCACATTACCATCAAGACGCTTTTCCTTTTGAAAATCCATTTGTTCTCCACGGCCTTTCGGTCGTGAGATAATTCCACCAAGTTCCAAACTTGATTTTCATACATGGATTCCATCTCGATTTCATGGATTCTAACCATTTGTTGAATCCGGGCTCATCATCGCTTCTTCATACGTCGCAGGTCATTATTTTCATCAACCATGAAATTTATGACAGATTTCCGTACTGTTCGGGAGCTGACGCGTCTGCTTGACCGCGAGGTTCGGTAGTACTCTTTCGAGTTTCATGATCATTATCATTAGTTCCTCTTCAACAGTGGAGCCAACTCCTAACAACTTCCGGCCAAGGCTACTCGCCATACTTTGAAGAGAAGGTTCCACAACCTCTTCGAGTTCTACCTTCCGACTACTCACACCTTTCGCGAGAAACTCTTTCTAGAAAGGATCCATTCTTGGCAACAAAAACCTTGCCCTCGGATCGTGATAGAAGGAATACCCAATAGTTTCTTTAGGGTATCCTATGAAGACGCATTTTTCCGCTTTGGGTTCGAGTTTATCCGGTTGAAGTTTCTTCACATAAACATCGCAACCCCAAACTTTAAGAAATGACAGCTTAGGTTTGTTTCCAAACCACAATTCATACTTGTCTTTTCAACAGATTTAGATGGTGCCCATTTAAAGTGAATGCAGCTTCTAGTGCATAACCCCAAAATGACAACGGCAAGTCCGTGGAGACATCATAGATCGAACCATATCTAATAAAGTACGATTACGACGTTCCGACACACCATTTCATTGTGGTGTTCCGCAGGTGTGAGTTGTGAAACAATTCCACACTCTTTCATGTGAGTGCTAAACTCGTAACTTAGATACTCACCTCCACGGTCGATCAGAGAAATTTGATCTTTCTATTATGATGATTTTCCACTTCATTCGAAATTCCTTGAACTTTTCAAAGGTTTCAGACTTGTGTTTCATCAAGTAGATATAACCATATCTACTCAAATCATCCGTGAAAGTAACAAAATAACGATATCCACCTCGGCGACACACTCATTGGACCACATACATCGAATGTATGATTTCCAATAATCACGCCTGCTCCATTGAACCGAAAACGGCGTTCTAGTCATCTTGCCCATAAGGCATGGCTCACATGTATCAAATGATTCATAATCAAGTGATTCCAAAAGTCCATCCGAATGGAGCTTCTTCATGCGTTTAATGCCAATATGACCTAGACGGCAGTGGCACATATATGCGGATATATCATCATTAAGTTTAATCCTTTTAGCATCAACATTATGAATATGTGTAACATTATCATCGAGATCCAACAGAAATAAACCATTCATCATTGGTGCATGACCATAAAAGATTTCATTCATATAAATGGAACGACCATTGTTCTCGATTTAAATGAATAACCACTTTGCATCAAACATGATCCAGATACAATGTTCATGCTCGGTCAGCACCGATAACATTTATTTAAGTTTATGACTAATCCCGGTAAGTGGAGAGGTAGCGTTCACGGCGATCACATCAACGTTTGATCCATTGCCGACACGCATCTTGACCTCACCCTTTGCTAGGTCGCTTGTTCCGCCCCACGATTCGAGTTACAAATATTAGCAATCAACCGTATCAAATACCCAGGTGCTACTGCGAGCACTAGTCAAGTACTTATCAATAACATGTATAGCATATATACCTTTGTTTGCCTTGTCGGCCTTCTTGTCTGCCAGATACTTGGGGCAGTTGCGCTTCCAGTGGCCAGTCCCCTTACAATAGTAGCACTCGGTATCAGACTTAGGTCCAACTCGGGGTTTTTTGGTCGCAACGGGCTTGCCGCCTTACTTCCCTTCTGTTTTCCTTCTTGTCTTTCTTGAAACCAGTGTTCCTATTGATCATCAACACTTGATGTTCCTTTTGATCTCCACTGCAGCTTTAAGCATCGATGTAAGCTCGGGAGACTTCTTCATGCCTTGCATATTATAGTTCATCACGAAGCTCTTATAGCTAGGTGGCGTAGACTGCAACACGATGGATGCCTAAGTCAATGGGAATCGTTATTCCCAAGGACACAAGCTTATCGGCGAATCGACATCTTGAGTACATGCTCACTAACGGAGTGTGCTCTTCCATCATGCAGCTAAAGAACTTTTCAAGCATTGTAGCTCTCTGACAACATGTGTGTCGAAAATCATTTTCAACTCACCCATTGTATCAAATGCATTGCCATTTTCAAACGCTAAGTTCCGCTCTAGCCCATACAATATGCCGCAATGAACTAAGTTGTGGTCCTCCGACGAGTCGATAGACATTCTTCTCCTCGTCAGGGCATCATCATCAAAGGTGGGGGCCTAACGGCGCTTCTAGCACATATTGCTTTTGTGCAGAAGAGGAGAATCCTCAAATTCATGGCCCATTCAAGAAAGTTGCTACCGTTAGTTGCTAGTTTCTCTTTCTCCATGAACGCATTGAAATTAAAAGGTGGTGCCATCTACAACAGAATTTGTAAAGTTTAGACTAAGTGTATGATAGATCGAGTTCAACTAATCTATATTACGAATGAACTCCCACTCAAAGCGACATCCTCGTGTCCTTTTGGTGATTACATGAACCAAATCCACTACACCAAGTCCGATCATCACGTGAGTCGGTATAGCTTCAAAGGCGAGCATCAAATGGGCATCATATCAACTATATGACTCATGCTTAACCTTTCGTCTGTGTTCCGAGGCCATGTTCAGACATGCTAGGCTCGCCAAGTTAGAACCTTAGTATTTGCGTGTAACTGTTTTACACCAAATATGGTCGTGGATCCAAGAACACCCGATCATCACGTGATGTCTTGGAGCGTTAAAACATAATCGGTGCATACTAAAGGAAGAACACATTCTTATCTTGATATTTAAATGAGGATCATCTTATTATGCTTAACAAAGCGCTAAACAAGCAATATAAGATGCAATCAAAACATCATATGTGTATTAGTGAAATTATATGGTTCCCGCAGATGATCTCTATCATGTGCATCGTGGTATGATCATTATCATACCTATATGTGTAAATCCAAGTTCTATGGATTTTATGCTATGTGTGTTGTAAGAGTATCATCTCATACTTCTACTTACAACACTACCATATCATAACACTAGCCCAGAACAATCTAAACTAGACGCCTCTAATTTATCCATTGCAAGTTTTACGTGGCTTAGGGCTTTGAGATAGAACCGTTTACCTACGAACATGAACCACAACGAGGATAATCAAATTGTTGACAACTCGCTTGTAAAATAGATATTGACTATAGTAGGAGAGATGACACCTAGCCACTTATGCAAACTAGTTGCATGTCAAGCGTGGAATGTGTCTCATGTGCGAGGACATGTAAAGTTTGTCCGGCCGCTTCATCCCACTATGCCACCAATATCCAAAATCACAACAAAGGAGCAACAACATGATCATCATCGCCCACATACTCATATGTGTACTACCCGTGTAAAGTATCTACGCAGATCCGGCTCGATACCACCGTAGGGTTCGCAGATAGAAAACAAAAATTTTCCTACGATGTGAACTATATACCAAGATCTATTTATACTAGATACAAAACAAGGCGGATGTATATCCGTAGAGAACATACCCTTGAAGACCGACAAAGCTTAACGAGTCCAACTCGTGGTTGATGTAGACGATCTCTGCCGATCTCAAGATCGAGAGGAAGTCCTAGCGCCGCAAATTAGCAGCGATCCGTGCTCGCACACACGTTCAAGGCACCGAGCAACCTCCGCCTCCTCGCTCCAGCGATGCAGCGGAAGCACAACTCTTTCTTGCCGAATAGCCACCGGGAACATGTATCTCGCTAGTCCGAGACCATGGGGGATAAATTCTAGAGGGGGAGAGAGATCCTTCACGAGGAGGTGTGAGTGAGAAGTGAGAGGAGGGGCTCCTTATATAGGGGAGGGGGCAGCCCAAGGGGGCATGGCCGCCGGCCATGGAGGGTGCCCCCACCTCTCCCTCATTCATGTGGGTGGACACTCCACTCACAAAATGGCCCTTCAAAATTCTCCACTCAAAAACCCACTCAAAAATCCCATTAAATTTCCACCAAATTTAATGCAAACTCTCATTAAATAAAACTCTTTTATTTTATTCAGAATTTTGTCAATTACTTTAATGACAAACATTCACAAATAACCCCTTGCTAGAATTCTATTTCACATGCATAACCACTTTATGCAATTTCACCAAAACCGCTTTCAGATCTAGTGAAATAAATTCGCGCTTGTTCATTCTTTCGCATGAAACATTTGCTCCAATTGGATGTCGGTGTCTCTTAAGTGTGTCACCCTACGGTTCGTGAATAATGCGGACATGATCGAGACCCTCTCGATCAATAATCGAGCGGGATCCGAGACCCATCGACTCCCACACATTCAACGATGACTTTCTTGTGATCGTCGGAACCTTTACGCTAGTATCTTAATCCCTTTGTTTCACGATATATTACATGTCCGAGATTCGATCATCGGTATCTCCATACCTAGTTTGATCTCGTTCGACATGCACTTTTCTCGTTCCTGTGATATAACATTCTAGTGATCAAATCACTTGCTTGCAAGCTAATCAATGTGATATCATCGAGAGGGCCCAGAGTATATCTCGGGATGAACAAATTCCACTCTCGATCCATGAGCCTCAACATAACACTTTATTAGTTCTGAACCCATCTTTATAATCACCCATTACGGTGTGACGTTTGATGTTATCAAGAAACTCTTCCGTGTTAGTGATTGACATGATCTCATGGTCTAAGGATTAGGATCACTTCGTAAGTTGTTATAGCAATATAAACTCAATGACTTTGATCGTAATGCTATACTTCGGATGAATGTTCATCACATCATTACACTAATGTTGTGATCCCGTTATTAACAACATCCAATGTCCATGATCAGGAAACCTTGATCATCTTGTTAATCAACGAGCTAGTTTATGAGAGAGGCTTAACTAGGAACTTTCTGTTTGTTTATTAAACACACATGTATTAACGTTTCCGTATTAATACAATTATAGCATGCAAAATAAACATCTATCATATACTTGGAATACACATAATAAACACTTTATTATTGCCTCTCAGGGCATATTCCCTTCAGAATGAGCTAAGGTTTCGAGATTACGCACCACCGATGGGCTGCCCCTGAGCTCACACGGGCCGCCGCTGCCGAGCACACGAAGTTGACGGCGCCGCCGCCGGATTATAGCTAATCTATCAAGTGGGTGGGATCATGATGGTCAGGTGCAGTGACTCACACAACCACTAAGTTGATGATGGTGTTTCTAGCCAACCCAGAGAGGTCTAGATCCTATGCAATGTTGGCATGGCCCCACATTTACCATAGTTGTGTGTGTCATGGCTTAGCATAGCAAAATTATAGCTAGATCTATCCAAACGTGGGGTAGTTAGGTCAACGATCATGTCCGACTACTCGAAAGAGCCACTTGTGTACCATGTTTTTATCTACATTTATTCAAATGGACTCAAATTTGGCACGAGAGTTTATCACCATGTGCCTAATGATGCTTCCATTGTATCTAGCCATTTTGGTTTGAAATTTTTAAAAATTTAACCAACAAACTCAAAAACAGGCTTTCATTTGTGAAGCAAGTACCAAAACTACAATTTGAAACCTTCTAGTTGCATGCTTGTGCGGTTTTACATCACGTTGGGACCACAAGAAAGGCTTACTTTTAACCGATAAGCCACACTTCAAACACGGATATTTAACCGCAGCCGTTACAAAATATCTTGTACATTGACTACAATGTTGCATGCAAATAACATGACATAACGCAATAAAAATACTAAAAGCCACCCTTGAAATAAACTTTTGGAGGCCATTCCTCCGAAAATGAGTAGATCCTACCCACCTGACTTTCATTGCTTGACATCTGAATTTCAGTCACAGTTTTCATATCCATGTCGATTTCAAACAATCCAGGATCAAACCCAGTTGATAACAATACAAATCGTCCATTGCTTGATGCCCTCCTCATCTGAATTTTGTAGTAATAATTTGCGAACCCTGACTTACCCTAATTATTGAAAACTTCTTCCCAGCAGTCATCCGATATCCTAGATCCAATTTTTTGAACCAAATCAACCTTAGACTCCAAAGACCACACAGTGTGGTTGCCCTCATGATGCAGAACCCATCTTTCAAGATCTCCAGTGGAAAACTTAATGAACACCACCCCTCCTCCACATTTAGGAGCTACCGTGTAATCATTCCAAGAGTTAACATTGAATCCCATTTCATCTGACAATTCTATTATGCAAGTCTGTGATGTTAAAATGTCCAAACAAATTATATACCCGACTACATACATCATGTAGAGCTTGCCTCGGATAAAACACCATACGGATTATGGTGAAAGACAGAACCACGGTGATTGTATTAGCGAACTTACCGTTTGACCACCCCCATATTTATGAATACACACGTGAACAAACACCGATCGATCAAGTTAAATCTTACCCCGTTGTAGTCGAATTAAAGAGCATATGCATCTTTCAAGAAAGGCAACCCTGACCACCCCTTCCAAGTATCAACCATTGCCCAAATGTGTTATCGTGTCAATTGACCCCATTTCTTGGAATTTGCACTATATGCTCCATCTACAAAGAACTAAAACTATTTTTTCTTGCAGAGGGGCAAAACGTGTAGTAAACATCCGAATCCCCACACATGCTTCCAGCTTTAAGACCAAGGACAACACCATATGCTGAACTCAAAATATCCGCACCTTCCCACAGTTCACTATTTAATAATGGACGTAAAGCATTAGATGAAACCTCTATCTAATTTCCCCGTGCATAAATTAACCTAAATACACCTGTTCTTGTTCCTGGTTTCTAATCGCACTAAAAAACCTAGATGTCTTTGGTGTTTTTGTCGAACTAAACCAGCGTTGCACAATTAGAGACCTACTAGTCGACAACTGGCATTATTGAAAATGTTTGCACGGATCAATGCCATAGAAGTTGCAATTCCAGACTTTGTAATAATTTTTGAAACCAAATCTGAGTTGCTCATCACTGAATCCACAGAAGTTTTCAATTCGACAGATATGATGGATCCAACTCCATCTGCCAAACAAGAAACCATATGTCATATGTTTGATACAATGCCATGAATTTTTTATACCAAGGAATAGAAGCATGTCAACAAGCTTCCATCATCTACAGAATAACAAATCAAACAACAGAACAGAAATAAAATCCCTACAAACTACAACACACTACTAAATTCCACAATCCCCCACCCCACAATTTGCGAAGGAAGCTGTTATTGAAGCTTCCCTTCCTAAAAGCAATCGCTTCTAAAGAACAGAAAGTACTTTATTTTTCAATTGCTCCTTTGTATAAGAAACAATTAAAGTAAAATCCTTCAGCATATCCCAAACTATAGCACGGTTCTTAAATACCCTAAGAAATAGGTATACTATGAAGACCTCTTTAGATCTACACAGAACAGACCCGTACTATACACACAATAGGAAAGCATACAAAATTTTACATATGCAGTCGGATAAAAGCAATCAACATTACCAGAAGCTTCTTTTCGAAATCCATCGCCTGAAGTGTTGAACTCTCTAAATCCCAGAGAATCTTCCATGGAGACAACCCAACCAGACCTTGGAACCTTAGGCGAAAGCACACCCTCATCCCTCTTGTTCATAACGGCGTGATGTATGCGAGTTTTAGTGGAAGGATATAAGAATCAATTTTAATCTTGGAAGAGCGGATGGTTAGGGGCACCTTAGGTTAGGGGCACCTTAGGTTAGGGTTCCAAAGGATGCAGCCGTTCATCTATAGCTATCGAAATTCCTTTTGTACCCCCAGGACCAACTTTAGCCATGCTAAAAAAACACAAGGGGGATTTGCAAAATAACTATGCTGTGCTCTGAACTGAAGCCATGTATGAAGCTAGTTCTGACCGGCCACTACGCTGATTACTACCAAACCCAAAAAATTATACGTACGCTGAAAATCGATCTATAAAAATTACTGATCAATCCAAAAAAACATCCTTCCTGGTATATCTTAAGGGAAACAAACTCAATCCCGAAGAGAAACAAATTTAACCATGAAACACAGAAACTTAGATTCATAGTGGATTAACTGAAGATTTTTTATATTTCCCATCTATCCCAGATAGTTCAGCTTTTCCCTTTTCATATGACACCCATTTTTTAAGCACCAAATATTAGCCGAAGATATCCCATGTTGTAAAATTTATCGTTTTTAAAAACTAGGATTAGCCGAAGATTAGCCGAAGATATCTCATTTTTATGACTTACTATTACATTAAAAATTACTAGTGTTAGACCTGAATGATGCATACATTACCCCTCCCTAAATCATAACTAAGAATAGTGAAATATTCATATTGTTTAAATTACAAATTCATAAGCCATGTTTTGATGTATTGATGCTAGCTAAATGGACTCAAATTTGGCACAAGGGTGTATCACCACGTGCCTAATGATGCTAGCATTGTACCCAGAGAGGTCTATAGCCAATGCAATGTTGGCATGGGCACACATCTACCACAAAGTGGCTCATCATATCTTGGCATTGTATCTAGCCTAATGATGCTAGCATTGTACCCATAGAGGTCTAGATCCCATGCAATGTTGGCATGGCCCCAAATCTACCATAGTTGTGTGTGTGTCATGGCTTGGCATATCGAAAGTATAGTTAGATCTATCAAGAGGGTAGTATCATGTTGTCCAAGTGATGACTCATACAACAACAAGTTGGTGAAGGTGTTTCTATCCAACCTAGAGAGGTGTCGATCCCATGCAATGTTGGCATGGCCCCACATTTGCCACAAGTGCGTCTCATGTCTTGGCATAGCACTCTTACATCTAGACCTATCAAGTGGGTGGGATCATGTTGGTCAGGTGTATTGACTCACACAACCACTAAGTTGATGATGGTGTTTCTAGCCAACCTAGAGAGGTATAGATCCCATGCAATGTTGGCATGGGCCCACGTCTCTTGCTGTAGATTCAAAATTCAACTGATTTTTAGAAACAATTCAAAATTCATCATCTCTTGGCATAGTAGTATTTTACTTAGATCTATCAAGTGGGTGGGATCATGTTATCCCAGCATTGCATTAGGCTCTAGACCCATATGAGTTGACTAGAAACACCATCATCAAGTTTGTCGTGGCTTGACATAGCACTATTATAGCTAGATATATCAAGTGAGAGGGATCATGTGGTCACGTGTAGTGTCTCAAACAACCACTAAGTTGATGATGGTGTTTCTAGCCAGCCCAGAGAGGTCTAGACCCATGCAATGTTAGAATGGCACCACATATACCACAAGTGTGTCATGGCTTGGCATAGCACTTTTACAGCTAGATCTATCAAGTGGGTGGGATCATGTTGGCCAGGTGTAGTGACTCACACAACCACTAAGTTGATGATGGTGTTTCTAGCCAACCTACAGAGGTATAGATCCCATGCAATGTTGGCATGGGCCCACATCTACCACAGTTGTGTGTGTCATGGCTTGGCATAGCAAACGTATAGTTAGATCTATCAAGTAGGTAGGATCATGTTGGTCAGGTGGGATGACTCATACAACAAGAAGTTGGTGAAGGTGTTCCTATCCAGCCCATAGAGGTCTAGACCCCATGCAATGTTGGCATGGCCCCACACCTGCCATAGGTTTGTGTCATGGATTGGCATAGCACTCTTATAGCTAGATCTATCAAGTGGGTGGGATCATGTTGGTCAGGAGTAGTGACTCACACAACCACTAAGTTGATGATGGTGTTTCAAGCCTGCCTAGAGAGGTCTATACCACATGCAATGTTAGTATGGTCCCACATCTACCACGAGTGTGTCACGACTTGGCATAGCACTCTTATAGCTAGATCTATCAAGCGGGTGGGATCATGTTGGTAAGGTACAGTGACTCGCACAGCCACTAAGTTGATGATAGTGTTTCTAGTCAACTCAGAGAGGTTTAGATCCCATGCAATGTTGGCATGGGCCCACATCTACCACAATTGTGTGTGTCATGGCTTGGCATAGCAAAATTATAGCTATATATAGCAAGTAGGTAGGATCATGTTGGCCACACAACCACAAGTTGCTGAAGGTGTTTCTAGCCACCCCAGAGAGGTCTAAAGCCCATGCAAAAATTCAAAGTTTGACCGGGCCACCTAAAATTCAAAAGAAACATCAAAATTGTGTTAAACGTTGGACACATTTAACCGGGCACAATTGGCCCGAGACAGGCCGACCGGCATACAGGCTGGCCAAAACCCATGCATCATACTCAGACGTTATTTTAATTCATGGACCTAAACCCTAAACCCCACAGGACCCACCCACCCACCACGCACACACCCCACGTTGTACGTGCGCACAAAGAGGCACATCTTGTCAGAGTGATTTTCTTGTTCGATCGCCTCGACTCCGCCCACCTCGACTCCGCCCATTGCCGCCAACGACGAGATTTGAATTCTTTTATTCCTGCCCTACGTGAGAGCTACATCGAGGACACACCGTTTCTTTTTTAGGAGCTGAATAATCGCAGCACACGCACTACCGTTGCAGGTATTTTTGTACGCACTGTGGATTTATCATACAGTATTACTAGTTATAAGTTCAGCAGAACTTCGATTAGAGCTCGATACATATGGATCCATTTGTTTAGTCGTTAGATTTTCCGTCCAAGGGTAGTCGCCATTATGTCGAAGAATTGTTAGTGGATCTTCACTAGGAATTCCAGTTGTTGGGCTCTGTTTGAGGGCGGGAAATCGTTTGGCATGATGTTGCCTATTTATTCTGCTGTAATTTTCTTGTGTTAATTGGTTCTGTGTGTTAGACATCGCATCTCAGGCCTACATGCGGTGTTGAGATGCAATTTAGCTAGTTTGGTGTTTAAAAACGAATGATGTATATAAGTCCCTTTTGATAAAAGAAACAAGACGTTTGATTCTCCTGTTGTTATTCAATTTAGCTGGTTATGTGTAATATTGTTCATATATGTTTGCAATAAAAGGTCTATAAACACACGCACTACAAAAAAAACTATGTGTGTAAACTCTTTATTTGTAATTTTATATATGTGTAAACATTTTTAAAATCCTGCTCTCGATTTATCGGTAGTTAGGCGCGTCCAGATATCGATTTACCTGACATGGTGTAGTATAACGTACTCTTAGTGTTATCCATCTTATAGTCTATGTGTGTTATGAATAGTATTATTTCTTGGATGCCAACAAAACACCTAAATAAATATAGTTATTTTTAATGTAATGGATGAAATCGAGAAATGTGTTGTCTTTGTTGAGAAGTGGTGTCCTTTCGTGAAAAGTATGACACCGGCAACGTACAAAATTGAGAAACCGACTTGCAGTGCATGCTTGAGATTCCCCCAGTGAAGTCAGGATGTCTGGTGATCAAATTTATGACACAAAAATTTGATCCAAAGACAGAAAAATTTAATGTACGCAATAATGATGGTGAAATATCCATTACAGGAGTGGACGTTGAGTGCATTTATGGTTTAAAAAATCATGGATTGGATATATCGGACATTCTTTATGAGGAAGCTGATGACGCAAAGAACTTTATACCTGATAGCTTTATAAGCAAAAAGACAGGTAATCTTGTAATTGATGACCTAATCGCCGACGTCATCAAGGATAAAGTTGCGGACGATGACTTTATCCGCAAGGTGGTTCTGGTTCTGATTGAGACAGTCCTTTCCCCACAGAACTAGAAGATCGTCTCAAAACAATACTATGCACTGCTATAACATGTGGGTCGCATTAAAAAACTGAATTTCAATGAGTATGTACGGACATACCTCATTGCTAGCCTAAAACAAGTAGGCAACGCATATGAAGCGAAGCAATGGCCGACAGGAAGGACCATCTTATTACAGGTAAATTCCATTCTCAACTTACATACTTCCTCCGATTCAAACTAATTGACTTGGTTTTGTCAAGATGCGGATATATCTAGCACTAAAATATGTCTAAATACATCCAAATCTAGACAAATCTGAGTTAAATAATTTGAATCGGAGGGAGTATATAATTATCTACAATACATTTTTCTTTGTTTTAATCTAATTTTGTCGTGATATTTGAAGTATCTGTACTATGATAAGATACTCCCAGATGGCGCCGAGTATACGTCCAGAAGGCCATTGATGAGGAACTGGACGGAAGATGCGGCTTCGGCGAGAGACGCCTTAGAATTAAAGGGCCGTGCTTTGGGGAAGGTACGTAAATACAAGTGATATCGTGGCTTATTTTTTGTTCTGCTAACGGTTCTAGGTTGTCAATATTAATTGGTTTATATACACATATCTTGAATATTGACGATGACATAACTCAAAAGCATCAAGAAGAGGTTCTCCATACACCCGAAATTGCATCTGGTAAGAAACGTAGTAGAGGGACCTACAGGAAGAAGGAAGGAGGTTCTACATCCAGCAGGGCTAAAGGAATGAGAGAAGTCATGTTGGAACAGATGACGAACAAACTAACAGAGCATATTGATAAAACAATTGAAGAAACCCTTGATAGAAAGATGGAGGTCTTCACAGAAGCTTGTGCTAAGGTGATACACCCTATGTGTCATCTGTTCTGAGTTAAACAAATGCTTTTTTTTAAAACATGACATGATGATTAATTTATTTTCAATCTTGCAGAAACTTCTTGTTATGATGAACTCGGCAGGAGTCGCGTACAGACCTTCTAAAGAAAAAATGTCTGATAATGATAATGAAGAGGAGGAGGTAGATAAGGAGGTAGAGAAGGAGGTAGAGAATGGTGAAGGAATCTCCTCTACTAACACCAAATATACGCCAAAAGATTTCATGGAACATCCAGACACCCTAGAAAGTAACCCCTTTGACATTGCACATGACTCTAATTTAAAGAAGGATTCAAATAGTAAGGGGAAAGAGGTTGAAGGTGACATATTCATGTTACCCACATTCAAGAAGGAAAGGAATGCTACTGATGCTTGCCACACCGCACCATCTACTGTCAAGTTTTTTTCATTGTGTACAATGTAATGGCTTCTTTGATAAGATAGCTTGACCTCAATGGTCCACATATGTGCCGATCATAGTCAAGACGGGGAGCCAGCTCTAGAATGTAGGCATCAAGTATCTGAAAATAATAATCGTACAATGATTGCATGTTCATACTTCTTTGTTGTAAAATAACAACAATAGGTCAGCGAATTACTTACAGCAGTACTAAGCCATTCTTTTATAAGAACATCGTTAAGATCTTTCGAAGACAAGATGGCCTCATCTGAGTTTTTGTACGCCCTTTTTACAGCTTCTTTGGGGATCTTCGCCAAAGTTAAAACATATTTGACAGAAGCTTCTATTTCATCTGGTGTTAACATAGTTTAACATTCCCCAATATCATGATGTTCAAATAATATCACTGCATAACATTTATGAAAACACACAAGTTATCACACTGAACCATTTTGTTTGCTCAATAAAAATAAGTACTCCCTCCAGCCCATATTATAATTGACTCAAATTTGTCTAAATTTGAATGAATCTAGACACTATTTAGTATATAGGTTCATCCAAATTTTGACAAATCAAAGTCAATTAATATGGATCGGAAGGAGTAATGAAATCTATAAAACATTATAACTTTCGTATTTTTTGATTTATGTTTTGGTTGTTTCCGTCGCTCAAATAATGCAGAACCATACTTACTATTACCCGCGGTAGAAGTCATATCATTGCGTGCATCGTTCTCCATGACACCACAAAATATCTCCCCATCTAAATCGTCCATGCTGCACGAATCATTTAGAGAATGTGTTAATGTTTCGCTATCTAAATCTACACGAGTTCCCCAAAAACCTATGTGAGCATCTTGTATGCACGACAAACAATCGATGAGACATGGAATCTACCTGACGATAGATGAGTAGAGTCGAAGGTGGCACCAATGAGAGATGGCGAAAGGAGTCCCGCGAGGATGACGTGGTGAGAGGCGTCGATCCGGAGGACACACGAGGGGTGGAGAAGGAGTCGGCAATGGGACGAGGGCGGCTCGTAATGGAGGCATCGGTGATTGGCGGCCTACCTAGGTTGAGTCGTGGGTTGTGGGTCGATCGACGTGCCGATACGCCCCGTGATTAAGCTTCTCACTGGGCCTCGTTGGGTAGTTAATTGGGCCTATAGGGTTATTACATTTTAATGTTTTGTTTTTCCTATTTTTTATGCGTCTTTACGTATTTTTAAATTTTTTATTGTACTGTTTAATGTCTTATCATATTTATGGTTTTTCCAAATTTGATATGCACAACACGATCTTTAATTAAATTTACACAGTATCAACTTCATATGATGGGAGTGTTGCCCCTGTCTTTGGAGAAATTTTAGTACGTACAACGCAAAGGATGTGTATGGCGCACACGAATCCACCGAAGGATCACCAATATAAAGAAAGTTTTTGGATAAACCCAGATGCAAAACCAGAACATGTGTTCACGGCGAGAAACACAAATTACGGATACGCACCCACTTGACCTATGGGATTTGTCTATGAATACCTTCATCATCTTTGTGGTTGTATGACTCAACACTTGGTCAACGTGATTCCACCTAGTTGTTACATCAAACTATACAACTACTATGCCAAATCATGACTTTGATTCTAAGTATAAAAGTGGTATGTCCATGGCATGATGCACACTTGTGCCTCATATATCCAAACATTGCATTGGGCTCTAGACCCATGACATGATGCATATTCCATATTTCTGGCTAAGTTTTTCTCCTTTTATTCTTTCTTACAGTGGGAAAATATGGCCATGATCCTTGTGTTCGTGCCATCCCACGAACGGATCATCATCCGCGCGACTCTCTCCAGTTTGTAACAACAGAACCAAAGCTAGAACTGTGACTAAATCAACCAA
This sequence comes from Avena longiglumis, assembly GCA_030063025.1. Classification (NCBI taxonomy): domain Eukaryota; kingdom Viridiplantae; phylum Streptophyta; class Magnoliopsida; order Poales; family Poaceae; genus Avena; species Avena longiglumis. The sequence continues at coordinate 148,233,419 of CP125978.1, read as the reverse complement.
TTAACTAAAACGGCAAAGTGCTAACGTGACGATACTGAAAATCTGTCAGACTAACACCTAAACTGAAGCCAAGCGCGTCGAGCGTGGCGTCCAACTTCGCGTTCCGGGCTCTAGCATGTAGGTGCCTGACGGAGTCCGTAGAGTGGCTTGTGCAGGCGCATGGCCTAGCGCCCCTGGCCAACAGACCCACCATGCGCGGCAAAGCGCCGCCGAGAGAGACGGACTCCAGCGTAACAGCCCAAAGGCGTCGCCGATGCCCTGCTGCTTCACATATCCCTTTTGGTGACGAGGTGAGGCGGGTGTTTGGCTGCACGATGCCGTCCATGGTGCGCGCTTTTGGTCATCGGGTGCGCCTCGCGGCAAGACAGATGTGATAGCGGCGCGGCTTCAGCTTCGGGTGTCGGAGAGGCTAGCTTGGTGCGCGAGGATGACGCTGCCGGCGACGTGTGCTCTGCGTGAGCTGGTGTCGATGGAGAGATGATGCCGACGAGTCCTGGCCTGCCACCTCAGGTGTAGCGGTACGCAGTGGAGTCAAGTCGAGTGCACGTAGCAGTCCACCGTGAACGCCGTGCTCACAGGGTTGTCCTGGCCTGCTCAAAGTTCTCTATGTTGTGTGTGTGGTGCACTCTGTCTTTGGTATGAACAAAGTTTATGAATTAAGGGTAACGTCTAGTTTTCTGCTACCTCCACATACCTGCATGCATAACATTAAGGCGCGGTTAGCTATTGACAATTTCAAAGAAAGTTTTGATAATGCTTTTTAGTTGTACTCTAGGAGTGAATTACTGCGGATGTAGTTTGCATAATTTAGCGTTTCGTCTGTTATGACCAGCAGTATTGCATGCACTGCACAGGTGGTTCCCCTTCTTCTTCTTCTTCTTCTTCTTCTTCTTCTTCTTATTTTGTTCATCGTATGATAGTGGTCTGCCATTTTTACTCATGGGTTGATTAGCACCGTCAGCTCCAAGTCATTTGTTTTTCTTAGGCGCGCCTTTGGATTTAACTTTTAGTGGATCGCCAACTTGAGGTGCTTTTTCCTTGCTGCTCTGTGCATCTGCATCGAAGTAGCTTGTTTGAATATTGTTGAGCCCCTTTGTCCTTTGCATTACTCGATCGATGAATTCATTGTATTCATGATGAGACTGTTCATCATGGCATAACACTGCGAGAACTTCTTGAGATCGTACATTCAAGTCAGAAAAAATTGCCCTCTCGGTTGCACTTGACCATCCGTATCCGAACATATTGCTCTCGCGCTTCGCAGACAATCCAAATCTTGCGTTCTTTGAGAAGCGCCGAAGGACACAACAAGTTGGTATTTTTCTAGTTTCAGGTAATCCAACATGTAGAGGATGTGCTTGCAAGGTAGCCCCTTCCTAGCCATTCTTCCGCAGGAGCACTTTATAGTTTCCTCACTGTTAGGCGTGTAGGTCACGTAAAACTGCCTAGTAGGTTTATCTGCCCATATCAGAGAGTACTTATTATCACTGGAATCACCTTGCGCGCATTCAGCAATCTTGAGTCCATCAACTCTTTTCAGCTCCGATTGCAAGATATAGAAGTTTGCTGCAGTGAATACTTTCGCTGCAGCATACTCAATATATTTGTATTTAGTAACCGGCAAAGGTAATGTCTGTGAGTCCTCACAGTCCTGTCGTGCATCTTCCTAACAGATACGGTTAATGGCATTCTCGTAGTGCACGATCAAATCCACCAGTGTCATTTTAGAGTCAAGATGAAGGTGTAGGCACGAGTTCAAATTCTCGCTTCTCTGATTGCTTTTCATTTCGAGAAAAAAGCCATTGGCTAGATACGCGGCGGCCCACCATCTCTTCTTCTTGTACATTCTACTCAGCCACTCTTTGGTTCCCTTCGTCTGCCATTTCTTAATATAAGCGCTCCATCTCTCCTCAAAGACCTCTTCTAAGGTGCTGTAGTATATCATTGACCTGAATTCATTCAGAGAATCGTGATTGAGGTTTTTTTCATATTCTTTTCAACGTGACACGTACATACACGGTGCCACACATCCTTGAAGACAATGCCAATGGCTTTCATAATTGAACCGTCTGCATCAGTGATAACCCCTTTTGGATTCTTTTGACACATAGCTTTCAAAAATGTTTGAAGGAGCCATACATATGTTTTTGTTTTCTCGGAGACGATTGCGCATCTTAACAGTAGTTCTGATGATGGTTCAACCTCACGAAAGGAATGAACGGCATTCCATACCGATTCATTTTGTATGCATTTATCGAACACCAGACATCACCGAAATCCTCATAGTCCCGACGTGGTGAGAGTCACACCAAAACATGCTTTTCAAATTTCCTCCATCATCTAGCCGGTAATCAAAAAGAATTCAGGATCACGGCCTGCCTGCTCGCTTAATTCGGATGGTCGTGTTAGCGTCACCGATGCAATGAGCTTCCTCTTCTCCGAGAACACATGTTGTAAAGATCCTTGAGACGAACCCAACCTTGCTCCACCTTCCACTTTTGCGATAAAGGTTTTCATAATCGAACTTGCGCATCCCGATTGTCGCTAGTGACATTATTTCAGCTCGGTAAGACTTGATCTTCCGATGGGACCAAGAAACGGACTTCATCGGGTCTAGATAGCACATGGTTGTGCTCGTCCTTAAATTGCAGAACTTTCCAAATCCTTGGATTTGCTATACGATTGAGATAGGCTCGACAGTGGCATCGAGACAGAGCTCGTGGCCTCTTCTTGCGGTTCTCCATGTGCACATACCTTCCCTCGCGTTCCCCTGCCCTGGAACAGAGAAACCGCATGTAATTAATAACTTCTTCCGAATTTTGCTTCACCCTCTGTTTCCTTATGCTGAAACCACGTTCTCTCGCGTATGCGTTGTAGTAAGCGAATGCTGCTGCTTCGTTAGTGAAGGTCATCTCCTTTACAATCCGATTCCTTTCACGCTCATCCTGAGCATGCTGAAAATCCTTCTCTGGCATCACTGGATGCTGTCTGTGCTCATGTTGTGAACTGTCTGTAACCTACACAATTAGAAGAAAAAAGAAATGTAAGTGGTGGTCATATGGTTGATCCTATATATGCCTTGTCATACAACAATAAGCAACTTACATCACTCTTGAATTCAGATTTTGAACTGTCTGTAACCTACAAAATTAGAAGCAAAAAGAAATGTAAGTGGTGGTCATATGGTTGATCCTATATATGCCTTGTCATACAACAATAAGCAACTTCCATCACTCTTGAATTCAGAATTTGATCCTTTAGGTTCTTGTGATTCTTCCGCCGTCTCTTCATCACAGTTTTCTAAGTACGAATCCCCAAAATAATCATGGTCGCTATGAGAGAATAGTACAACCTGCAACATTGTATCACAAAGTCATATAACATGGCTATTCAATTCTTATAAAAATAATGTAGCACTAGACATACATCACTAATGCTTTCTGAGATAGATTCTTTCCGATGGCGATCCTTGTTTACACAATCGATGTCCATCTGCACAATTTAAAAAGTATGTGTATAAATTTGCATGCTCTAGGTGTGCAAATTAAAAAATAAACTTCACTTGACCTTATCATCCCCGGATGAGTTTTCTTCAAAGAGGTCATTCTCAGTAAGCTCATCATCAAAGAAAAACATATCTTCATCATCCGAACTTGAATCACCGTGGTGCGTAGGGATGCTCTCATTGTCACTACCAGTTGGCATAGAGTCCTCCATCTGTTCAAGCAAAGAAAACCAGAAACGCTAATCTAATCAGTGATGTATATGTGGAGGACTCGTAGATGCAAAGATGAAACCTAAGCCGCTATGCTAAAGGTGATGGAAAGAGTTTGGGTTAGAGAGGCAGCTACTCACATCTTCCGGGCGCCGGTGGCGAGATGGGACACGGGACTGGTTGATTCGGCCGGAGGATGAGAATATCTGGCTGGCCTTTGATCTGGAGATGTAGGGTTGGAACGGTTATCGTCGGCGTGGACGGACACGTACATCGCCACCGGAGCCGGGCAGATTCGCAGGTGGAGGATTAGATCTCGGTCGACGGCCGGAGCCGGGAAGGCTCGTGTGGTTGGAGGATTAGAAGGCTGGCCGCCGGATTCACGTCGCCAATCCGGATCCTTCGCCGGCGCACGTCATCGTCGGAGCTAGGCAGGATGATCAAAAAATTAGGGTTAGAGCGGTGTCTGGGGAAATGGCGGCGCGTTAGTTTTTTTGATCAAACCGAGAGACATAATAATGTCGTGGCGACGTGGCAATGGTTGACAACGTGGCAATGAATGGTTAAATCTAATGGCATGGCGACATAGCAATGGTTGACATCGTGGCAGGCAATAGTACGCATGCGAATACGTGGGAATACAGGCCTGGACTTGGGCTTCAGGGGCTACCCTCGCGCGCCCTCGCGTGCCCTCCTCTGAAAACGCGCGGGGACAATTTTACCTTTACAAACTTTGAAACTTTCAAGAGCCAGGGGGCCTATGGAATCAAGCCTCTAATGTTTATTGTATTATTTTTAGATTCTTGGAGACTAAAGTTAACTTTAAAATATAGATAGTTTTGAAAGTATAGTACTTATACATTGGTATCTTGTATATCTGAAATGTGTTCTTTAAGTTACTTAAGAATGGTTATTCTTTTACTTGGGTAATGGTTCCTTGATTCTATAATAGAGTAATATCATTTATCTTTTATAAATAAGTGAGTATAGTTTATAAACCAAGGTATATTGTTACTTAACTACTCTTAAACTTTCTATAGTGTTGTGGTAGTTTTTGTAATTTGATGGTTAATATAGATAGAAAAGGTTTGGTGTATTCATAAGTTGTTCTTGAAGGTTTTATTATAAAAGGGAATCTTTTTAGAATGAAATCTTCATTTAAGGTTGAAGATAATTTAATAAAAGGTATTTATAATGTATTCATATTGTTACTTAGATAGTTTTATTAATTTTTAAGATTAATACTATTTATTAAACTTAATTTACTTATTTTAGGAATATTAATAAATTTTATTTATCCTTATATGAATTATTAATGAAGTAAATAAGTTTTAAATTTAAGTTGTTAAAACATTTGAATTTTTATTTAAGTTTTTATTTAAATCAAAAGTGGAATATTAGATTTTTAACATGTAGACATTATTTTTGTGATCATTTTGGTATACTACATTTATTTTTGTGATTTATAAATAATAAGATATGATTTTTATACTTCTTATTACTTTATAATTACCTAATAAATAATAAATATTTAATTAAGTGAAATAATAATACATGATTATAGTTTTAAATTAGAATCCTTATTTTTCTAAGATTTTTGGGATTTTATTTATATTATTAATATTCATGATTATAAAAATATGAATTATCAAAGTTTTATCACTTATAAAACCTTTATTGAATAATATTTATTTAAATAATTATCATAATAATATTTGATAATAAGTTTAAGTGGTAGATTTTATTTTTCTACAAATTTTAATATATTATACATATTTTTCTAAATTGTAAATCAAAATTTATTAATTAAACAAGGTTTAATTATTTATTTGATTTCTGAAATATTAATAATGAGGTTTATAATATTTTGTTTATTTCTTAAATAGGAAATACCTTTTTACACCGCACCCTAAGTTAGCCCCAGTCACTGACCCGTGGGCTAGGGTCCACCTCATTTTTTGGTGAAAGAAATACATTTGTTACTGTCCAAGTCTTTACCCCTAGTCAATGACATATGGGCCCTAGGCCATGTCATCTGCCACGTGGGCAAGGACCAGTCAAACTAGCTGACGTTGTTCAACCATGAGGTGAGCATGACACAATGATGGAGTCAGCACCACCACCGCTGTCGGCGAGTGCTCACCGGTGACGATCTACGGCGTCTTAGCAAACGAAATGGACCTAGTTCGAATCAGCGCAACCTACTGAACCTAAAAGTGGCGTCGCCGCTCGGAAATGGTCATCGGAGCCTCAGCTCCGACGAGCTCCACGGTGGCCGACGGTGGCTTACGGTGAAACAACGAGATCAGGCGATTCGAGGATGCTGGAAGGTTCAGGAACTTACCCTGATGATGATAGAGTGGTCGGCAAGGACAGGAATGGTCGGAAACGAGCTCCCCGACGAGGATTCCGATGAAATGCTGCGAACAGGAACGGCAAAATTCACCCGCTCCGGTGCTCCCCTTGATGCAAGATTCTATCCCGAGGATCTACGGAGAAAGGTGCTTCTCCATGGCTGCTCAGAATGGTGTAGAGAGATGTGATTCGACGGTGAGGGGTGGCTCCGGTGAGCTAGGGTTTCGGTCCCGTTCGCATCTGAGAGGATAAGGAGGAATTGGAGATAGGGATTGAGGCAGGGCGTCGCGGTGGCCTTCTTATCCCCTCCTGGCAACGACGACGTTTATCTTGGCGCAACGACGACGATGACGGCATCGGGCGGCGGCGAGCTGTCTGTGTGCGTGACGATGACGACGATGGCCATTTTGTGGATAACCCCCTGACAATCTATGCTTCTCAACCCGCAGTCCTTTGTGTCCCCACTTGTCAGTCATAGAAGAAAAAGGACTGGGCTGGTTACTGGGCTGTTGTGGGCTGCACAGGGGCGTCAGATAGGTGTAGGGGTGTTGGGCTACGGCCAGGTTTGGTTTTTTATTTGCTTTATCTTTTTATATTTTTTGTTTTCCTTTTCATATTTGAATTTGATTTATATTTTGAACTTTTCTTTGTATGTTCTATTTGCTGGATATTTGCAGCAATATTAAAATATATTTGGTAACCTTTGTGAACTTTTATTGTATCTTCTTTTTATATTTCTTTTATTTACTCAATATAATCCCCTTTTTAATAGTTTGTAGAAACTTTTCTTATTATTTTTCTCTCCTATTTTAGTTATGAATTTCTTTGAATGATATATTTTTATTTGTTTATAAACTTATCTCTAGTTGGCTCATGGTTTGAATAGAAACTTATATGTGTAATGATCCTATACCATTATTTGATGCATGAAATATAAAAGACATTGATATAGTTATTACTACTTCCATTGATTTGGAACATGACAATGTATATATTCTATTATAATAAACAAAGAGGTTTAAGGTTTTGTATTATGCATATCTTTAGTCTCCTTTATGGATGTGGTTAAAGATTCAATAGCTAAACATATTGTTTCCTGTTTGGAATATTTGATAGCCTCACCTCTAGTACTAGAAAGTTATATCTAGAATATTTCATGGAAAAGAATTGATAAAGATATACTTAAGCACATATAGTTATGATGGTTGGAATTAACAGAGATGTGCTTATGTGATTTGCTATAGGGAAATATTTCTATAAAGTGTTATAGACATCAGATGATGGATCAATAGTATGAGATGGATATTATGTTTGATTTGATATTTAGATTTAATTGCTTACCAAGATTTAACAGGAAGATGATTTATAACATATAATTATATTTCACAATCTTGGATCTCTAATTAAAGAATTCCTTTCCTAGATATAATACTTCTTCCTATCCATCATCATGATTAACATGATGAGCTTTACTTATTTAAATCTTCTTATTCATATATCATTCTTATAAACTCATGGATGAATCCAATGAGTTTGATATTAAAGTATTTCATAGTTTTCTTATATCCTTGCTTGATGATACCCACTATCCTACTATTGAAAATCTTCAATCCAACAAGTAGTTCTTTCCAACTCCATTCATGACCTTCCTTAATCATCCATCACTAATGTTTCTCTGATAGTTGTATGCATCCAACTACCCTTCTCTAAAGTTGACTATCCTTTAAGATGAATAACACTACTTCTATAACTCTATGTTATACTAGCTTTAATTGAATAATATCATCCTATATTCTCTTGACTCTAATGGCTCACACTTAAATCCCTGAATTAAAATTCATGTGGGTTGTAATGACTACTCTAGGATAGCTTACCTCTACTAGGGTTTTAATCATGTTTTATCCACCAATACCACTTATACATGACATAAGTACTCAACCTTGGTGAATAAGGCTTGATCATTATAATATTTTGATCAATAATGATTTAGGTTTCCAGTTGGCTAAACAAGGCTCCATCAATACAACATTGCAGTTGTATGATAATTATCTTCTGTTTAGTTCTATTGGGTTAAGGAATATAATTCATTAACTATACCTGCTTGATCCAATAGGACTACTCCTAGTAACTATCTCTAGACTTCATCCTTGTAATCTTCTTTTTTATCAAGGAAGAATTTAACTCCATCAACTATCTTATTGATTGGATTCTTTTCAATCATTCTTATCAAATAAATGACATCTGAAACTAGCATCACTATTCACCTCTTCCTAGTTGTTTCTTTGTAGACACTTATTTGTAAGTTGTGTTATGATCAAATACTTGATATGTTGGGAATGGATGAATCCATAGTTGATTTCTCAACATTGATTAACAACAAATATTGAAATATAACTCAATAAGGATGATAAGGATTGATATGGAAAGAAAGATATATAGTGAATGATCTAAGCTTAGTTTCCTTCCTACTCAATCTTACTTAAGAAGTAGGGTTAGTCATTACCAGGATACTCATGGTATATGCAGATGAGATTAAGATATAGTTTTTATATTCTTGTTATTTATGTTATATCCTTATATTGGTGCTCATGAGTGATTATAATGGATACTATGATATGATCACCTAAGGATCAACTATAAATCACAATACATTAGGTTTTAACTTTGATTTCATTTGATCTACCCTTAGATCAAGTCTCCCTTACCCAAAATAAGGTTTTAGCAAAGGTCATATTGAAACTTATCACAATCAACTTGATGATCTATTTCTTATTCCATCAAGTTAAGAGAAGCTTCTATCACTTTGACAAGTTTTGTTTAAAAGCGCGAAAATTATTCGGATTATGCATGAATGCAATGCACACATCTGGGTTCAGCTTATTTCTAGGATCTAATGCTGGGATGTTACAAAGATCATCCTCCCGTGCTAGGCCCTCATACAATGAGTATCTCATCACTCCGCGATTCGGCAACGAGGGAGATGAGGGGGATGCGCACCCCTCCGCTTTTCCTTGCCAAACCTTCTTGCGGGCTGCTGGGATTCTTTATGATTTTATGACCTTGGTTTGGGGGGATGGTCTAACAAGTCTTATGCAGGATGAGAGCGTGCAATATGCTATGCTCACTAAAACATTTGCGGAGAGCTTCTCCTTTACTAACAACATGTTTAGTCTAGATGTTTCTTTCAAAGTTTATGGCAGGTCTTACCATATGACATTGAAGAAATTTTGTGAGGCTCTAGGACTTGTTATAGCTGGATCAGCAAATAAGATTCTAGCTCAACCCGCTGATTTGTTGGAGCTCTACCACAGAATAACCAATGATGATAACCATAGAGCTCAACGGGGAAAGATAAGAAACATTCATCTTCCAGCCATGAGGTACTTCACTTACTATCTTGCCACCAGTGTTCTTGGTAGGGAGAACACTAGTAATATTTCCAGCTCTCATTTGGCTTTCTTAGCCCCTGCGCTCAACAATGATACCAAGTAAAATCTTGGTTCTCTCATTGCTCATCGTTTAACTGCTAAGGGACCCATTTATGGGGGAATTATTGATATGCGTGTTGTTACTGCCTTGGACATTGCCGTTGAACCAAATGATACAGTTTTGGCTCCTCAGAGGCTTGATCTTGCTGCCATGAAGGCGCACCACTTTATCACTAATGGCTCTACCCTTGAGAAATTGGTATATAAAATGTTGTTTATTAATGGGGAAGAGAGAGAGAGACCCCTCTCCCCCAAACCACTTTGTTTAGTATTTCTCAGGGACCTTTGTCACGCTCCAAGGAGGAGATGGATGACAAGCTGCACTCTCTTAGCTTCTATGGACACTTTCAGGAGGAAGCACCCTCGTATGACCCCACTGTGCACTACACTGGAGAGTCCTCGAGCTCGTACCAGGACGAGGGAGCCTCCTCGTTGTACGACGAAGGTCCATCTACCTGGGTCCCTTGGGATTGAGCCCCACTTAGGCCAAAAGCCTAAGCTTGGGGGGAGGTATACTGACATCACACTCATCTATATATCATGTTCGATCGGTTATTTGTATATCCATTGTTTCGCTTTCTTTTTGGTTCTTGTTGCTTCTTTCTCAAAAACTCAAAAATACCAAAAATATTTTTGTTGTTTCTCTTGTTTTATTTCTTTGTTTATTTGATTTGGTTTGCCTTAAAAGAAAAATCCAAAAAGATTTTGCCTTGTTTGGTTTGCCTTTTGCTTTGCTTGTTTTCGCTTTGTTGGCTTCTTTAAACAATCGAAAAACACCAAAAATATTTGTTGTTCTTCTTTGGTTTTGTGAGTTCTTTGCAGGGTTCAGGCGTCCTCGGTGGATTTTGGGTTTCATGTTATTATTCAAGTCACACAAGTGAAGGGAAATAATTATGATTAAGACAACTCGATGTCACATCCCAAGATTTTCCAAATCTTGTAATGTGAAAAATAAATGAATAAAATAAAACTTTGTTGATTTTCAGGGTGAGAAGAAACTTTTTGAATCCAATTGGAAAATTTCAAACCTATTTGGATCAAATAAAATCCTAAAGGGATTTGAAAAGATAAACAAATAATAAAGAAAATATTAAATATGTAAAATTACTATTTTTGGATCTTTTAATAAAAGATTTGGTTTTCAAATGAAAGGGTAGAAATATAAATAAGGATTATTTTATAGAGCCAAATTAAACCTTAGCCAAGCTTTTGAAATAAATATTTTATTTTGATAAAAATAGTAAAGGTTTATTTATATAAAATAATAAGGATTTAATATCCAATTTTATTAAAAATAAAGGTTCTACCATTTTAATTAAAACATCAAAACTTATTAAATTATTTTAAACAAGTTTTCCAAGTATTTTGTATTTCAAATAAAACCTACTGATTTGGTTTTGATAATATTTAGATTTCAAATGGAGATTTTAAATAAAACAAATCCTATTTGAATTAATAAGATCTATTTTATTTAATTAATAAATGGATCCTAAAAAGATAAAAATATTATTTTATTTTTGGACTTTGGTTTTGTGTTGTTAAACAGAACTAACACAATACAAAGTTTGGTGAATGTTTTGATTTGATTTGTTGATTGATTGGTTTGATTGAATTTCAAAACAGAAAATCAAAAGAGAAAAAGAAAAAGATTCAGAACAAAAAAAATAGAGCAAAGACGACCCAGCCCAGCTAAGCCCATCCCAGCCCAGCAGCCCACCTCTCTCCCCAGCGAATCGTTCATTTCTCACTCAGGAACTTAACCGCACAGAGGATGACAACTGGACCTCACTCTCCTTTCCTTCTCTCTCGCTGCCAGAGGACCCCACAGCCACGCAGTCATCTCCCCCACCCCACGACCTGTTCTTCATCCCCTCGACGCCGTTTCTGGCTATGATTCCGCGGCTTAAATTAGCCTTAACGCCTTAGCCATTACTCGCTGTGACCACGCAGTGATAAACGCCAGGACCTCCTCTTCCTTTCCCCTCTGTCGCCCACCTTAGCTCGCCCCCAGGCCGCCCTAATTCCTCTCTGAGCACCTATGTCTCCGACGACTCTCCCTGCCGATTCCGGCCGGACCCTGCCGCCCCTTACCTCCCCGAGCACACAGGCAAGTTCTCCAGGCCCTGGCGCATCTTTCTGCATCCGCAGCTCATGCATCCCGAGCCTCGGCAATGACGACAAGCGCCGCCACCGTCTGTTTGCTACTCCAAATGTCCTCCGTAGTGTCGACCGCCTCTCCTTCCGATGACACCCTGCACTCACTCGCCCGCATCTAACCGTGCACTTATTTTGCTTCGGGACGATCTGCAGCCTCGCCCTCGACCACGACCGCGCGCAACCGATGCCAGCAAGAACTCCGGTGAGCAATAGCCGTGAATTTCGTGCGCCCCTTGACTCCTCGAGAACACCTTGAGCTTCCCAGGCTTCTGCGAACGCGGTGAGCATCTTCCCATCCTCTCTCGCTTCCTGCTTCGCCAGCACCGCCACCATATGACCGCTCTGCCGCTCGCCGCCGCGCCAGCGCCGCTGCTTAGTGGTCGAACGCATAGCAACCGTAGGATCTTAATCGTAGCGCTGCGATAGAACATGAACAAAAGGGTACCTTTTGATCTGAACCGTGCGTAGCCACTTAGATCTGACGGTCCAGGAAGATCGATCCGTGCGAACCGGTATCGACCAGTAGTTTTGCGCCGCGTGGCAGTGAATCTGTTTAAAACAAATTTTGAATCTGATTTAGATGCAATTTTGTAAACCTTGTAACTTTTGATCCACATGTCCAAATTTTGCAAACTTTATATCAATGGAATCAGTGGAGCAAGCCCTAGCCAACCATGCGATTTGTTTAGCAAAAAGCTTCTGTTAAAATGTTTGTTTTTGCAGAAACATTTGTACGCTTGTTTAGATTGTAAAAATTATTCTAAAATATTTTTGGGGATAAAATCTTTTGCAAATGCTGTGTTTTAAACCTACTGACCATAGGAAACACTTTGTGGTTTCAAAAATATATTTGGTGAAGAAAAATAACGATTCTTTGATTTAAAACCAATCCTAGTCAAATAAAAATATGGTTTATTTATTAAAAATAGTTTTGGAAGAAAACCTTTTGGAAATGTTTTGTTTTAAACTCTCTGACCCTAAACACAAAGTTTTATGGTTAGAAAACATATTTTGTGAATCCTATAGAATAATGCCTTAGTAAAAAAACATTTTTACACCACATAAAATGATACCTTGTTTTGAAAATGGTATATGAAGTGAAACCTTTTGAAAATGACTTTGCCACTTTATGAAATGACCATTAGGTGTCTTAAAATGTTTATGACCCATTAGGAACCACTTTTTCAAATAAAACACTCTCTTGCATGCTTGCATGCATTGTTATGTTTTATTATTTTATGTGATGTTTTGCTTGAATGGTGGATTGAACTTGTGCCTTGCTTGATTGAATTGTAGTGACTTGAAGAGTGTGATTGTAGCAAGGACAAGGAGTGAACTTATACTCTACCAAAAAGGCAAGTGATGCTTCATACTTTTGTCCCATTACTTTCACTATGCATTAGTGATTTTTCTAAGTAAAACTTGCATGGAATTTTTGCTAAGTATAAACTATGCTATGGGAAAACCTAGTAGATGAAACCTTAGTAGAAATTTTCCTAAGTTAAGATTCCTACTACTATCAATCTTAGCTTAGCTAGTAGAAAACAAGGGTGGAATATACATTCATACTATGGAAAAATTTCTAAGTCTGAGGACTTGTGTTTTTGTTTAATAAAACAACTAAGTTAATGAATCACCTAGGTGGAATGGTAATTGCTTGGTGGATTTTGGTTGAGTGGTTCACAAGGCCCATGTTTATGGTTTACCTTGTGTATCTCACTTGTGGATGGCCACCCAGGAACAAAGAGATTTGAGATGTCAAATGTTGAGAAGCTTCAAGTGCAACCACTTGGAATTATGGGCTCTGCCTGGATCATATAGATTGCAAGAACTTAGCCATATGGACAGTTGGTGGTAGGGTTTGATAGGTTGGAGCGCGTCCATTTTGGTCTAAGGGAAGGCTTCTGAAAGATCTTGTCTTGGTGAAACCAAGTCTTGTGGGGAAAGTACACCACCTCTGCAGAGTGTAAAATCTAAGTACTTAGCCATGTCCCTGGTAAAGGACAATTTGAGCATCAAGACATGGAAGCAATCAAGAATCTCATCATCCAAATTTCTAAGTTAAAAACTTGTGGTTGAACAAGGGTTAAAGGATCTTAAATATTTGATTGGGAGATGCCATGGGAAAGATTATTTTGTCAAGCAAAAACTTAGTGTTTTTAAATGATAAGGAAAATCTATTTTGAGCAATGCAAGCCTAAGCTCCACTTAGCCAAATGCATATAGATGATAGACTCCACTATACTACCATAGTATCACTTGCCAATACAATTCAAATGTATTGACCCTTGTGGCTGTAACTTGTTATGTTGCAGGTTTGTTTGATATTAGTGAAGTATATTGATTAGGATTACAAAGTCTACAACCAACATGTTTCCCTGTGGCACTTTGAAGATGAAGGACCCCATGCTTATAGATTTTCTGCTGCAATGTAATGTAATAGCCAAATGAGCTATGAAAGATGTAATAAATTATTTTATTCCTGGTTATAAAGTTGTATTATGACCTTTGTTTCTTGATATTACATCTTAACTGTGGATGCTAGCTATTGATCCAGGGACTAGCATTGTAAACACAGGGATCTCTACCTTATTAAAGGTTGGGAACCTTGTAGATGGTATCAGAGCATTGTGTTGCCTATAGGATTTGTAAACCTAGGATTGGACAAAAACCCTTAGAAAAATAGGAGTTGTATTTGTTCCAAAAATTATTTACAAACAATCTTGGAAACTCTTTCCTCAAACATTTTTGGTTTTGATTATACATCTCTTCCATTTCAAACTTGATGGAAAAACCTACCCCATGGCCAAATACTTCACCATGTGCAAAGGACATCTTCAAACTCTAATGACTTCAACATCTTCAATTCTAATGACTTCAACATCTTCAACATATTCACCAAAGACTTCAATCTTGGATGTCACCAAGGACAAGTGAGACAAGAAATCTTGCCCAAGACTTGAAGACTAAGGAAATACAACTTAAAAGGAACCATCATCACCTTGAAATTTTGAGACCAAGATGCAAGAAATTCTCTAAGGATACAAAGATCTTGTTCAAGGAGAATCAACAAAGAAATAAGAAAAGAATGCAAGTGAACCATATAGATGGACCACCATATTTAGTTTAAGTCAAACCCACCAACTTATGTGGTGTAACAAAAATATTTTTGGTTGCCTAAAAATATGTTTGAAACTTGTTGTTTGAGTGGAATGTTTGTTTGTGATTGCTTGCACATTGCTTGTGTAAATTGTTGTGTGTGAGTAGACTTCTTCTCTAGAAATATTTTGCCCATTCTAACCCAAATCCAACCCAAACAGATGACTACTCCAAGAGACTCCAAGGATGGTGACACCAACAACAACCAAGAGGACAACATGAGAGAACTTATAGCAACCCAAATCCAGTTGAGCCAAGAGACAACTCAGCTTTTAAACAACAACAATGGACTAGACCCAGCTATACAAAGGATTTTGAAACTTCAATCCCAATTGCTGCAAGGATTGGTTACTCAAATGATCAACATGGGAGAAAACTTTTCCCAAAGAGCTAATGACAACAAGGATGACAAAGATGTTATTCTAGGAGGAACCCAAGCATGCAATATTTGTGGAGACAAGGATCATACATGCAAGGAGCATGAAGATCAATGCCCTAATTGTGAAGAAGAAGGTCATATCTCTAGTAACTTCCCCAATAAGAGAAAGATTTCCCACCTCTGAGGTGAGGTATGAAGAACATGAACTAGAAGAACTCCTAGCTTTGGAGAGACCCAAGAAGAAGAAGAAATGCCCCAACCCTAGCAAGAAGGATATTACTCAAGAGCAATGTTACACTTGCAAAGAGATGGGACACTATGCCAATGAATGCCCAGAAAAGAAGAAGAACCAAAGAAACAAACAAGAGTAAATGATACCAAAGGAAAAGAAAAATGTCAGCCAAGTGATGTGTTTCAAATGCAAGGAGCTAGGCCACTATGCAAACTTCTGTCCAGAAAAGATGAAGCACAAGATAAACCAGCCTATGAAGGATCTCAGCCTTGTCACATGTTTCAAGTGTGAAAACAAAGGACACTATGCAAACTTCTGTCCAGGAAAGTTACACCAAGATCCCAAGCAAGCCAATATGTAGTTTAGTTGGAATTTTTTTAAGGGTGGTAGTACCCTAGATGCTTTTGAGCCAACTTGTAACCCCTAGCATCCCCAAATCTCGGGACGAGATTTATTTTAAGGGTGGTAGCCTGTCACATCCCAAGATTTTCCAAATCTTGTAATGTGAAAAATAAATGAATAAAATAAAACTTTGTTGATTTTCAGGGTGAGAAGAAACTTTTTGAATCCAATTGGAAAATTTCAAAACCTATTTGGATCAAATAAAATCCTAAAGGGATTTGAAAAGATAAACAAATAATAAAGAAAATATTAAATATGTAAAATTACTATTTTTGGATCTTTTAATAAAAGATTTGGTTTTCAAATGAAAGGGTAGAAATATAAATAAGGATTATTTTATAGAGCCAAATTAAACCTTAGCCAAGCTTTTGAAATAAAACATTTTATTTTGATAAAAATAGTAAAGGTTTATTTAAATAAAATAATAAGGATTTAATATCCAATTTTATTAAAAATAAAGGTTCTACCATTTTAATTAAAACATCAAAACTTATTAAATTATTTTAAAAAGGTTTTCCAAGTATTTTGTATTTCAAATAAAACCTACTGATTTGGTTTTGATAATATTTAGATTTCAAATGGAGATTTTAAATAAAATAAATCCTATTTGAATTAATAAGATCTATTTTATTTAATTAATAAATGGATCCTAAAAAGATAAAAATATTATTTTATTTTTGGACTTTGGTTTTGTGTTGTTAAACAGAACTAACACAATACAAAGTTTGGTGAATGTTTTTATTTGATTTGTTGATTGATTGGTTTGATTGAATTTCAAAACAGAAAATCAAAAGAGAAAAAGAAAAAGATTCAGAACAAAAAAAAATAGAGCAAAGACGACCCAGCCCAGCTAAGCCCATCCCAGCCCAGCAGCCCACCTCTCTCCCCAGCGAATCGTTCATTTCTCACTCAGGAACTTAACCGCACAGAGGATGACAACTGGACCCCACTCCCCTTTCCTTCTCTCTCGCTGCCAGAGGACCCCACAGCCACGCGGTCATCTCCCCCACCCCACGACCTGTTCTTCCTCCCCTCGACGCCGTTTCTGGCTATGATTCCGCGGCTTAAATTCGCCTTAACGCCTTAGCCATTACTCGCTGTGACCACGCAGTGATAAACGCCAGCACCTCCTCTTTCTTTCCCCTCTATCGCCCACCTTAGCTCGCCCCCAGGCCGCCCTAATTCCTCTCCGAGCACCTATGTCTCCGACGACTCTCCCTGCCGATTCCGGCCGGACCCTGCCGCCCCTTACCTCCCCGAGAACACGGGCAAGTTCTCCAGGCCCTGGCGCATCTTTCTGCATCCGCAGCTCGCTCGCGCGCGCCCCTGAGCCTCGACAGCGACGACTCCAAGCGCCGCCACCGTCTGTTTGCTACTCCAGCGAGTCCTCCAGGTAGTGTCTGACCGCCCCTCTCCTTCCCGATGACACCCCTGCACTCACCGCACTCACCCGCATCTAACCGTGCACTTATTTTGCTTCGGGACGATCTGCAGCCTCGCCCTCGACCACGACCGCGCGCAACCGACGCCAACAAGAACTCCAGTGAGCAATAGCCGTGAATTCCGTGCGCCCCTTGACTCCTCGAGAACACCTTGAGCTTCCCCAGGCTTCTGCGAACGCGGTGAGCATCTTCCCATCCTCTCTCGCTTCCTGCTTCGCCAGCACCGCCATCATCTGACCGCTCCGCCGCTCGCCGCCGCGCCAGCGCCGCTGCTTAGTGGTCGAACGCATAGCAACCGTAGGATCTTAATCGTAGCGCTGCGATAGAACGTGAACGAAAGGGTACCTTTTGATCTGCACCGTGCGTAGCCACTTAGATCTGACGGTCCAGGAAGATCAATCCGTGCGAACCGGTATCGACCAGTAGTTTTGCGCCGCATGGAAGTGAATCTGTTTAAAACAAATTTTGAATCTGATTTAGATGCAATTTTGTAAACCTTGTAACTTTTGATCCACACGTCCAAATTTTGCAAACTTTATATCAATGGAATCAGTGGAACAATCCCTAGCCAACCATGAAATTTGTTTAGCAAAAAGCTTCTGTTAAAATGTTTGTTTTTGCAGAAACATTTGTATGCTTGTTTAGATTGTAAAAATTATTCTAAAATGTTTTTGGGGATAAAATATTTTGCAAATGGTGTGTTTTAAACCTACTAACCATAGGAAACACTTTGTGGTTTCAAAAATATATTTGGTGAAGAAAAATAATGATTCTTTGATTTAAAACAATCCTAGTCAAATAAAAATATGGTTTATTTATTAAAAATAGTTTTGGAAGAAAACCTTTTGGAAATGTTTTGTTTTAAACTCTCCGACGCTAAACACAAAGTTTTATGGTTAGAAAACATATTTTGTGAATCCTATAGAATAATGCCTTAGTAAAAAAACATTTTTACACCACATAAAATGATACCTTGTTTTGAAAATGGTATATGAAGTGAAACCTTTTGCAAATGACTTTGACACTTTATGAAATGACCATTAGGTGTCTTCAAATGTTTATGACCCATTAGGAACCACTTTTTCAAATAAAACACTCTCTTGCATGCTTGCATGCATTGTTATGTTTTATTATTTTATGTTATGTTTTGCTTGAATGGTGGATTGAACTTGTGCCTTGCTTTATTGAATTGTAGTGACTTGAAGAGTGTGATTGTAGCAAGGACAAGGAGTGAACTTATACTCTACCAAAAAGGCAAGTGATGCTTCATACTTTTGTCCCATTACTTTCACTATGCATTAGTGATTTTTCTAAGTAAAACTTGCATGGAATTTTTGCTAAGTATAAACTATGCTATGGGAAAACCTAGTAGATGAAACCTTAGTAGAAATTTTCCTAAGTTAAGATTCCTACTACTATCAAGCTTAGCTTAGCTAGTAGAAAACAAGGGTGTAATATACATTCATACTATGGAAAAATTTCTAAGTCTGAGGACTTGTGTTTTTGTTTAATAAAACAACTAAGTTAATGAATCACCTGGGTGGAATGGTAATTGCTTGGTGGATTTTGGTTGAGTGGTTCACAAGGCCCATGTTTATGGTTTACCTTGTGTATCTCACTTGTGGATGGCCACCCAGGAACAAAGAGATTTGAGATGTCAAATGTTGATAAGCTTCAAGTGCAACCACTTGACATTATGGGCTCTGCCTGGATCATATAGGTTGCAAGAACTTAGCCATATGGACAGTTGGTGGTAGGGTTTGATAGGTTGGAGCACGTCCATTTTGGTCTAAGGGAAGGCTTCTGAAAGATCTTGTATTGGTGAAACCAAGTCTTGTGGGGAAAGTGCACCACCTCTGCAGAGTGTAAAATCTAAGTACTTAGCCATGTCCCTGGTAAAGGACAATTTGAGCATCAAGACATGGAAGCAATCAAGAATCTCATCATCCAAATTTCTAAGTTAAAAACTTGTGGTTGAACAAGGGTTAAAGGATCTTCAATCTTTGATTGGGAGATGCCATGGGAAAGATTATTTTGTCAAGCAAAAACTTAGTGTTTTTAAATGATAAGGAAAATCTATTTTGAGCAATGCAAGCCTAAGCTCCACTTAGCCAAATGCATATAGATGATAGACTCCACTATACTACCATAGTATCACTTGCCAATACAATTCAAATGTATTGACCCTTGTGGATGTAACTTGTTATGTTGCAGGTTTGTTTGATATTAGTGAAGTGTATTGATTAGGATTACAAAGTCTACAACCAACATGTTTGTCTATGGCACTTTGAAGATGAAGGACCCCATGCTTATAGATTTTCTGCTGCAATGTAATGTAATAGCCAAATGAGCTATGAAAGATGTAATAAATTAGTTTATTCCTGGTTATAAAGTTGTATTATGACCTTTGTTTCTTGATATTACATCTTAACTGTGGATGCTAGCTATTGATCCAGGGACTAGCATTGTAAACACAGGGATCTCTACCTTATTAAAGGTTGGGAACCTTACAATCGAGGTGTGGTAAGAGGCTGGTAACGAACTCTATTTGTTTTCATTTTTGTTCATATACTCATCATTGTGACCATGCTTAGTCTGTTCATTGTAAGGAGTGTGTTACTGATGGATGCTTAGTAGTTATTGCTTGTCTATGATTAGCTCCATCTTTCTAATAGTTTGTAGCATGTCATATGAATGTTTGTTTGAATTGTTTTATTCATATTTTGGTATGATATTGTGGTATCCTCCTCTGGAAGTTTCATGTGAATCGACTTGGCACATGCTCACGCATGCATATGACTAATCAATAGTCAGTAAGCCTCGATGATTTATTTTGCCTCGGAGTACTTGTATCACTTTCATGCCATAATTAGTCATGTTTTGTTGCAAGCATGATTATGAAAATTATTGCTCTCTCGTTTGTCGCTCCCTCTCTATTGCTAGCCTTCACTTGCATTGACTATGAGCTCTACTTGTGCTTCCAACTTCCCAAAACCAATATTGCCAACTGTGTCCACCATACCTACCTATTAGCATCGTTTGCTATTTCAGTGCATATTCTATATCCCTTGTTTTCTTCCAAATAAAATGTTTGTATATTTTGAGAAAGTTAGTTAGTAAAGCTCTCACGAACTTGATGGCACACTTTATTCCTTGCACTTAATAATCTTGAACCATTGTGACCTGACCATGAAAGTTATATGCTTGCAAATTATATGCTGGGAGTCAGCAGAACCATGCTGCCATGGAGAACGCTTTCAACACTTTTTGGATATCTTATCGAGTTGATACTGTGCTCTTTTGTTTGTGGATGTCGACGGTGTGAAATAAAAGGGGAGCTTGTGAGTTCATGGAGTATATATTGTGTTAGAGAAACGCCTAGGCCGCTATCCTAAGCCATGCCTAATCATGGTGGAAACTTGCAGCACCACCATAATGAGCATTCTGTGAAGCATCCTAAATAAAAAGCTATGCACATAGTAAATAAAAAGATCGCTAAGATGCTCATTGTCTGCTTGTCTTGTCATTTTGATCACGGGATAGCTCCTGTATCATGTGCAAGGGGTACCCTGTTGGCGCTTCTCTATGATACGCATGTATGTACAATGACAAGAACTTGTAGGTGACCAAAGTAGAGTAGCATGCGGAGCGACCCTCGTACTCAAGGGACATTGGATTTCCAGTTTATGGTCTATCAAGCATATAACTCAGATTGGACCTCACTTTCACCTTAACCACATGAAGATGCCTATGATAGGGGCAATGAGAGCTCAAAGCTAATGAGTACCTTCCTTTCAGCATTAGGAAGCCTTTCAATGTTTCAAAACCGTTTTCACAACTTTGTTGAGTCACCACTTATTCTATGAGCACCTTCTTGAGAGCATAGTTGTCATTCTTGTGTTTGTTCCAAAACTTGGTTAATTATGTCATGACTTTGATGCTTGTATCTTTGATATTTTTACCTTTAGTCTTCACTTGAACTTCAGTGGTGCCTTGACATTTATATTGTGCTCTACAAACAAAGGCAAGCGAGATACCACTCTATCATACCTTACTATGAGCATTGCAATGTTGCTTATTCTTATGTTCCATGCTACTTCTTATTATTGATTTGTTTGCTCTTCATAGCTTGCAATGATTATTGAGTAGACTTGGTTGCATACTTCTTATTATGAATGGTTTAAGCATCTACTCCTGTGCTGAGAATATATACATCATATGAAGCAAATGTGTTCGTGAAAGTTCTTTTTATCGCACTCAGTTTTCAACTGAATTGCTTGAGGACAAGCAATAAGCTAAGCTTGGGGGGAGTTGATACGTCCAAAATGTATCTACTTTCTCGAACACTTTTGCTATTGTTTATCCTCTAAACTTGTGTGATTTGGATACGACTAACACGGACCGATGCTGTTTTCAGCAGAATTACCTTGGTGTCTTGTTTTTGTGCAGAAGATCAACTATCAGGAAAAATCCCGGAAAATATGCCAAAAATTATATTTCACCAGAAGACCCACGGAGCTAGAAGACGAGACAGAGAAGGGGCCTGGGGGGCCACACCCCTGCCAGGCGCGGGCCCACCTCTGGCCGCACCTAGGGGGTGCAGCCACCCCAGGCACCCCTTCGGCTTCCCTCTGCGCCTATAAGTTGCCTCTCGACCTAAAAACCGAGGGGGGTTTGATAGTTTTCCAGAAAGAGTTCCGCTCCTCCGCCGCCACCAGAAACCAAGATTCGGATCCAGAAACTCCGTTCTGGCACCCTGCCGGGACGGGGAATTTGGAGAGGATCATCGCCATCTTCATCACCAACGCATCTCCATCAACCACCGATGTTTCCCTCATCCATGAGTGAGTAATCCCCCGCTGTAGGCTTGGGGATGGTAGGGATTGGATGAGCTCTATCATGTAATCGAATAAGATCTGTTAGGGCATAGTGCCTAATATCTCTATTAGTGCTATTTGACTTTGTTGCAACTTGTTGTGCTTAATGCTTGTCACTAGGGCCCAAGTGCCATGATCTCAGATCTGAACTTATTATTGAAACATTATGATAGTATTGTTTGTGATCTTATCTGCAAGTTGTGTACACATATCATTGTCCGGATCTGAAGGCCCCAAAGTGACAATAATTGGGACAACCGGAGGGGATGGCTGTGGTGTGAGGATCACATGTGTTCACGGAGTGTTAATGCTTTGCTTTGGTGCTCTATTAAAAGGAGCACCTTAATTGCCAGTAGTTCCCTAGAGGCCCCGCTGCCACGGGCTGGCTGGACAGAAGATGTTGTGCAAGTTCTCATTGTGAGCACGTATGACTATATATGGAGCACATGCCTAGGATTATTTAGTACTTGGATACTTGTTATTATTTATCTGCAATGCCCTAGATCTTGAAGTCACATGTTTAGACTCGTCCATGCAACGCCCGTCCATCCATCCCTATGCCTACCGCACTCGAATCCCACTATTTACTGTTACTGTTACTATTGCTCATGTTTCACTGTTGATGTTGCTTTGCTGTTGCTACTGATAAACTTCTGTGAGCAAGAACTATTTCCAGGTGCAGCTGAATTGACAACTCAGTTGTTAAGGCTTGCAATTATTCTTTGGCTCCCCTCGTTTCGAATCAATAAATTTGGTAATACTACCTACGAAGACTTCAGTGGTGCCTTGACATTTATATTGTGCTCTACAAACAAAGGCAAGCGAGATACCACTCTATCATACCTTACTATGATCATTGCAATGTTGCTTATGTTTATGTTCCATGCTACTTCTTATTATTGAGTTGTTTGCTCTTCATAGCTTGCAATGATTATTGAGTAGACTTGATTGCATACTTCTTATTATGAATGGTTTAAGCATCTAATCCTGTGCTGAGAATATATACATCATATGAAGCAAATGTGTTCGTGAAAGTTCTTTTTATCGCACTCAGCTTTCAACTGAATTGCTTGAGGACAAGCAATAAGCTAAGCTTGGGGGGAGTTGATACGTCCAAAACGTATCTACTTTCTCGAACACTTTTGCTATTGTTTATCCTCTAAACTTGTGTGATTTGGATACAACTAACACGGACCGATGCTATTTTCAGCAGAATTACCTTGGTGTCTTGTTTTTGTGCAGAAGATCAACTATCAGGAAAAATCCCGGAAAATATGCCAAACATTATATTTCACCAGAAGACCCACGGATCCAGAAGACGAGACAGAGAAGGGCACAGGGCCACACCTGCCGGTGGCCCACCTCTGGCCGCACCTAGGGGGTGCAGCCACCCCAGGCACCCCTTCGGCTTCCCTCTGCGCCTATAAGTTGCCTCTCGACCTAAAAACCGAGGGGGGTTCGATAGTTTTCCAGAAAGAGTTGCGCTCCTCCGCCGCCACCAGAAACCAAGATTCGGATCCAGAAACTCCGTTCTGGCACCCTACCGGGACGGGGAATTTGGAGAGGATCATCGCCATCTTCATCACCAACGCATCTCCATAAACCACCGATGTTTCCCTCATCCATGAGTGAGTAATCCCCCGATGTAGGCTTGGGGATGGTAGGGATTGGATGAGCTCTATCATGTAATCGAATAAGATCTGTTAGGGCATAGTGCCTAATATCTCTATTAGTGCTATTTGACTTTGTTGCAAGTTGTTGTGCTTAATGCTTGTCACTAGGTCCCAAGTGCCATGATCTCAGATCTGAACTTATTATTGAAACATTATGATAGTATTGTTTGTGATCTCATCTGCAAGTTGTGTACACATATCATTGTCCAGATCTGAAGGCCCCAAAGTGACAATAATTGGGACAACCGGAGGGGATGGCTCTGGTGTGAGGATCACATGTTTTCACAGAGTGTTAATGCTTTGCTCTGGTGCTCTATTAAAAGGAGCACCTTAATTGCCGATAGTTCCTAGAGGCCCACGGGCCGGGTCGATAGAAGATGTTGTGCAAGTTCTCATTGCGAGCACGTATGACTATATATGGAGCACATGCCTAGGATTATTTAGTACTTGGATACTTGTTATTATTTATCTGCAATGCCCTAGATCTTGAAGTCGCATGTTTAGACTCGTCCATGCAACGCCCGTCCATCCATCCCTATGCCTACCGCACTCGAATACCACTATTTACTGTTACTGTTACTATTGCTCCTGTTTCACTGTTGATGTTGCTTTGCTGTTGCTACTGATAAACTTCTGTGAGCAAGAACTATTTCCAGGTGCAGCTGAATTGACAACTCATTTGTTAAGTCTTGCAATTATTCTTTGGCTCCCCTCGTGTCGAATCAATAAATTGGGTAATACTACCTACGAAGAATGTTGCGATCCCCTACACTTGTGGGTCATCACTTATAGTGGTACAAAAAGGAGCTCGTTTTGACTATGGCTTAGACTTTATCATGTCATGCTAGATGTTGCTTGACCATATGCTTAGTGATTATTGTTGTAGCATGACTTATTTCAAACAATTAAGATTGCTTAATGTTCCTTGAAAGAATCATGTGTTGTTTTAGCATACAAAAGCATAATATTGTGGTATTATCCTTTGATGTTTTATCTGGGTTGACTTGGCACATGCTTACACCATGTTAAGACTATGAACCAGTCACCTTAGCCTCTATTGTCATTTAGTTTTTGACTTGTGATACCACTTTATGCTTTAATTGATAATGTCTTATCGCTTTGCATGATGATGGCCATTATTGCTCTCTTAGTTGGTCGCTCCCAGTCTTTTGCTAGTCTACACTTGTACTGAGTAAGCTCTACTCATGCATCCAACTTCCAAGAAACAAAGTTATTCCAAAGCTTCCACTATAAATTCCTATGCATGGTGGGTTACACCATTCCAAGTATATTCATGTTTTTATCTATCTTCCAAATTAAACTTGTTATGTGAAAATTAGTGATTAAAGCTCTCACAAACTTTATGGCACACTTTACTTCTTGCACCTAATAAACTTGAACCATTGTGTCATCTATGTTGTTTATATGCTTGCACTTATAATTGGGAATTAGCAGAACCATGTTGTCATGGGGAATGCTTTCAACACTTGTACATATTATCCAGTTGATATCATGATCTTTTGTTTATGGATGTCGGCGGTGTGAAATAAAAAGGGAGCTTGTAAGTCATGGAGTATTATATATGTGTTAGAGAAACGCCTGGGCGGCTAGCCTAAGCCATGCCTAATCATGGTGGAAACTTGCAGCATAACCATATTGAGCAATCTATGAAGCATCTTTAGAAAAAATATAGAAAATAGAGAGAAAGTAAAAAAAGAAAAAAAAAGCACCATGCTCATGGTAATAAAAAGATTGCTGAGATGCTCGATTTTCTCTTGCCTTGTCATTTTGATATGGGATAGCTCTTGTGTCATGGGAAAGGGGTACCCTGTTGTCGGTTCTCTATGATACACATAGACTTACAATGACAAGAACTTGCTTGTGACTAAAGTTGAGTAGCATGAGGAACGACCCTCGTACTCAAGGGACATGAGATTGCCAACTTATGATCTGTCAAGCATATACTTCATATTTGTTTCACTTTCACCTTAATCACTTCAAGATTCTTATGGTAGGGTCAATGAGAGCTGAAAGCTAATAAGTACCATAATTTTTGGAAGCTCTTTATGAAACTTGAAATCCCTGCTTCCCTCTGTGAAGGGCCTTTCTCTTTACTTTAATGTTGAGTCTCATCTTCTATCTTTATGCACCAATTAAGAGAGCATAGTTGTCATTCTTAGTTTTATGTGCATTGTCCCAAAACTTATTGATTGATTCATAATGTTGATATTGCTTGTTCTTAAATTATTTGTATCTAGTCACCCTTATGAACTTTGAAGGTGTCCTATGCATTTATGTTTTGCTACACCATGAGGGACAAGCTGAATACCACATATGCTATGTTTTCTATGTGTGAAACAAACAAACGTCTTTCAATGAATTATTATTCATAATCTTTTGTTTGTACCTTTTCATGTTACAGCGTAGTTGCTATGTCTTGTTGTTAGAACTACATCTTTCATGCTCATGTTTAGAGTACTTTGATCCCATCTATCAATGCTTTACAATATTTTGATCAAGATTGTGATGGTATATGTCACCTAAAAAATTATTCTTTTTATCACTTACCTACTCGAGGACGAGCAGGAGTTAAGCTTGGGGATGCTTGATACGTCATAAACGTATCTATAATATTTGATGCTCCATGCTTGTTTTGTATCAACTTTCTTATGTTTTGTCTACACATTTAGGTAATTTTATAAATTTTCTAGAACTAACCTATTGATAAGATGTCGCAGTGCCAGTTGCCTGTTTTATGTTGTTTTGGGTTTCAAAAAAGCTAGTAAGGAAATATTCTCGGAATTGGACGGGACAAAAGAAAACGTCCATATTTACCAGAAGGAACACGGAGTCCGGAGGGCAGCCGAAATGGGGCCACGAGGCGGACACACCTGGTGGCGGCGCGGCCAGGGGGCGCGCCAGCCCTAGGTGTGGGCCCCTCAGGCTCCCACTGACCTTTCCCTTTGCCTATAAAAGCACTCTGATGCAGAAACCCTTAGTACCCTATCAAATCTCCATGAAACAGTCCGTAGCTGCCGCCATCTCCATACCTAGATCGGGGGGATCTGAAGCTCTTCCTGACACCCTTCCGGAGGGGAGAGATCATCCCGGAGGCCTTCTTCATCACCATGCCAGCCTTCAGAGTGATGTGTGAGTATTTCACCCTTGGACTATGGGTCCATACAGTAGCTAGATCGTTGTTTCTCCTCCTTTGTGCTATCATGTTTAGATCTTGTGAGCTCTATTCATGATCAAGATCGTTTATGTGTAATCATACATGTTGTGTTTGCAGTGATCTGATGGATATTGAGATACTATGCCAGATTGATTATTGATTCTATTATGTCTATGTTATTTGTGATCTTGCATGCTCTCTGTTGTTCGTAGATGCTTTGGCCAAGTAGATGCTTGCAACTCCAAGAGGGAGTATTTATGCTCGATAGTAGGTTCGTGCCTCTAGTAATCTGGGGAAGTGACAGAAATCTCTAAGTTTGTAGATGTGTTGTTGCTACTAGGGAGAAAACAACAATCCTTTGTCGATGGGGCAATTGTATTGTTTACTTTACACACATTGCTTAATGCAATTATCTGTTTCTTGCAACTTAATACTAGAAGGGGTTCGGATGATAACCTGAAGGTGGATTATTAGTCATAGATGCAGTTGTATTACAATCTATGTATTATGTTGTAATTCCCAATCAGATCTCGTAGGAGTCAAGATGTCTAGTATATGCATTGTGATGCTTTCTCAATCTGTCAATTGCCCCGCTGTATTTGTTCACCCAACATGCTATCTATCTTATGGAGAACACCTCTAGTGAACTGTGGACCCCGGTCCATTCCTTTATCATTAATATACCATCTATAGTTTACCGTTTACTGTTTACTTTCTACAAGCAAATCACTATCTTCCACACTATATGTTTAATCCTTTGTTTTCAGCAAACCGGTGAAATTGACAACCTCACTGTAAGTTGGGTGTTGGCGCATTATCGACGTGGGAGCTCTTCGTTGGAAAACCCTAAGAGCAAGGCGTGATGCAGCACAGCAGCAAGTCTTACCTCAGTAAGAAACCTAGGTTATCGAACTAGTAGGAGGAAGGAAATGTCTCAAAGGTGTTGCAAGAACCTTGGAAACCTGCACAACACAAACTCAAGACTTTGCCCCAACGAACAGTGAGGTTGTCAATCTCACCGGTTGCTGTAAGAAAGGATTAACTGTATGGTGTGGAAGGTAATGGTGGTTTGCAGCAAGTAAACAATAACAGTGGATGGTATATCAATGGTAAAGATTGGACTGGGGTCCATAGTTCACTAGAGGTGTTCTCCTTAGATAAACAAACATGGCATGCTGGGTAAACAAATTACAGCAGGGCAATTTACAGGACTGAGCAAGGCATAACAATGCAATACTAGACATCATGATCCTATGATATTTGATTGGGCAATACAACAATATACATAAACCGCCATCCAACTGCATCTATGACTAGAAGTCCACCTTTGGGTTATCATCCTAACCCCCTCCAGTATTAAGTTGTAAGCAACAGACAGCTTCTTTAAGCAAAGTATATAAGGTAAACAATCCACTTGTTCCATGAACAAGAGACTGTTGTTTTCTCCCTAGTGGCAACAGTACATCTACAACCTTAGATATTTCTGTCACTTCCCTTAGATTAAATAGAGGCAAGAACCCACTATCGAGCATAAATACCCCCTCTTGGAGTCACTAGCAACTACTTGGACAAGATAGTCAAAAGAGAATGATAGCATTGTTCTGCTAATTCCAATGTATAAGTGCAAGCATATACAACATAGATGACACAATGGTTCAAGTTTATTAGTGTCAAGAAAAATAAAGTGTGCCATCAAGTTTGTGAGAGCTCTAATCACTAAGTTTTCACATAACAAAGAGACTTTTTAACTGGAAGATAGATGAAAACAAGGATATACTTGGAATGGTGTAACAGACCATGCATAGGAATTTATAGAGGAAACTTTGGAATAACTTGGTTTCTTGGGAGTTGGAAGCATGAGTAGAGCTTACTCATACAAGTGGATGTTAGCAAAAGACTGGGAGCAACCAACTAAGAGAGCAATAATGGCCATAATCATGCAGAGCAACAAAGCATACTAATCAAAGCAAAGAGTGGTACTACAAGTCAAGGACTAAATGATCATAGAGGCTATGGTGACTTGTTCATAGTCATAACATGGTGTGAGAATGTGCCAAGTCAACCCAAACAAAGGATTAAATGAGAATACCACAATACTATACTTTTGCATGCTAAAACAACACATGATTCCTTCAAGGCACACGAAATAATCACAATTGTTTGGAACAAGTCATGCTTCAGCAATAATCACTAAGCATAAGGTCAAAAAAAAACACCTAGCATGACATGTTAAAGTATAAGTCACAGTCAAAGCAAGCTCCTCTTGCACTATTTCAAGCAAGAACTTTCTACTCCTTTCCAACACCAATCAACTTATTTGAAACAACACAGCAAGAATGGGGGTCCAAACTACTTTATTCAAGCAAACTAAGCAAACCAAACAAAAACTAATATGCTCCAAGAACAACACAACAATGCATAAAACAATAAAAACAAAGTGTCTAGAATGACCTGAGCTTTTTATTGATGAAGAAGGGGATGCCTTGGGCATCCCCAAGCTTTGACGCTTGTACCTCTTAGATATTTCTTGGGGTGACACTGTGTTATCGCCATATTTTGGCCAAAGGAGGAGATGGGCCGTAATCAAGATGGGCTTGGAAGATACATATATGCAACGTGTTGTTGAATCGGCCTTGTGCGTGGATTTGGGCTAAATTGCCCGTGTATCTGTATATTGTAGTAGTTTCCGTTTCGGTTTAAGTAAGAGATAGAGTTGTTAGGTTATTCCAAAGATAGAAAGTATCCGGACTATAAATATGTACCTAAGGTTATTGAGAAAAGGGGGACAATCACGTTCACAACAAACACAATCTCGGCGCATCGCCACCCCTTGTTTCTAGGGTTTCTTTCGGGTAAGTGTCATCTGCCTAGATCGCATCTTGCGATCTAGGCGATATCTACTATCGTTATTTGGTGTTACTCGTACTGAAGCCTTTTTGATGGCGAGTAATACTATTATCATAGATTGGTTTAGGTTAGCATCGGTACTTTTCGCTATGATTGTTTAGTTATGCTACCTCCAGTTATCTCGCCTTTGCACCTTTTCCGGGTGTAAGGGTAGCATCTTGTGATCTTTATTGATGATTTGATCCGTTATAGTTTTGCCTTGTTTTCCAAGGTTTAGTTTGATATCCACGTAGTCAGGCCTTGCAAATGGGTTGAACGATCCAGTAGTACGTGAGGATATGGTTTGCTAATTCGAGAGGAGTTGTTCCGGGAATTGACTTTACGTCGGTTGTTAGGCCTTCTCTAGGGTTAGTTTTCTATCATCTTTTGTATTTACCAGGCTCAATTACGTGTAGCATGTTCCAGTTACGTGGTGAGAACGTTAAACCGTCGTAGATCGATTTAACTTGTATTGATGAAGCAAAACCCCATGTTATCATAGATTTAATGCAGAACCATGGGATAATCGGCTCCAGGAGCCGATTCACAGGGAAACCTCGGAGCCGGTCACGGCTCGAATTTTACGTATGCTTGTTTACCATGCAGAAACTGATCGGGCAATCCATCACCTTCGACCAGGTATAGGTCGGTGTACGCCTTGCATTAGCCAGACGTGTCGGAGTTTTTGGTCGTTGCGAGGACCAGGCCCACCAGCGATTAAGGAGCCTCCCGGCTCTTCGTGTTGCTCGTCGCTGCTCGCCGGTGGGTTTTGACAGGCAACACATTCTGGCACGCCCGGTGGGACTTACAACAACATCTGCATCAACATCCGACGCTGAGATGGGGGACAGGCCGGTCACGTACGACGATCTGCCTGAGGAACACAAGGCGAAGTATGATGATATCAAAGCTCTCTTTGAAGCCGATCTCATCGGCTCTTTTGAGAGGACCCGTAAGCATGGCATCAGGTGGAAAGGGTTCTCACCCGAAGGTTCTCTTGATGAGGTGGACCTGTCTGTTCCTTCAGAAGAGCGCACCAGAGCTCTGCGACAGGAAGTCAATTACATGGTGGCTCATTCTCTTCACCGCCATTCCGAGAGCCTAGTGAACGCTTTCGAGCGCATCGCGGTTTGCGTAGTTCAGGAGATCATGAAACATCAGTACTCTCCATCGGGGCCTACTCTAGGGACTCACCAGGGAGAAAGATCGCTCGAGCCAGCCACAGCTCAAACGGTGGAGCAAATCCATTATCCTGAGAGACCGGTTAAACCGTGCAAGAGAAGGACAATCGGCTATTCCAAGCCGCATTTAACGAAGTTTGATCTGATTCCGCCACCCAAGTATCGGCTCCGAGTTCTCAAGGTTTAGCGGATCGGAAGGGTCGAGCTCGATCGAGCATGTGAGCCGATACCGCACAATGCTTAGGCATGATTTCAGATCGGATCGCTTCGCGTAAGGTTCTTTGCGATCTCGACAGACCAGCTTTGGGTGGTACACCTCCTGCCACCGGATTCGATCCGGACACGGAAGCAACCGGAAGAGCAGTTTCACATTTAGTATCATTCGAAGCTACCGAGGCTGGCATTGCGATCCGCACAAAGTGCGGCAAAAGCGGGGAGAAATGTCGAGTACATTCGCAGCTTTCAGATCAAGAACCGATGTTACTCGCTCGTTTAATCGAGAAAGAAGCGATGTTGGCGATGTTGGGTCTCTCAGCACCTATCAAGGATCTGGCTTTCCAAGTAGAGTACAACTCGTTGGCGCACATGGCCCAGAAGCTGACGATGTATGAACAGCGCCACCCTGAGTTGTACCAAGACAAGTTCAAACGTCCGATAGTCCTGGTCGATACAGAAGAAGAAGATCCTACACAAGACCAGGAGGTGGCCGTTGCTGAATGGGCTCGGGGGGCAGATCCTGTACCCTGCAAATGGGTGAAACAGCAAGGGCCTGCAAAAGGGTTCGACTTCGATGTGAGCAAAACCGAGCAGATATTCGATTTACTGCTGAAGGAGAAGCAGCTGAAGTTACCCGAAGGCCACAAAATCCCTACGGCTCAGGAGATGAACGGGAGACCATACTGCAAGTGGCATCAGTCGTTCACCCACACCACCAATGATTGCAAAGAGCTACGTCGCCAGATCCAAACGGCGATAGAACAAGGCCGTCTGATCCTTTGGCAATTCGCCATGAAAGTAGACACAAACCCATTTCCCGGCGTCAACATGGTAGAACACAGCCACTCCACGAGGCGTCAGTTGGATTTCTCGTTCGATGTTAATATGGCAGGACCTGTGTACCACCATGGCACATATAAGGAGGAAGACGGTCTCCCTCGGGGCAAGGAAAGAGAGGAGGCTGGTCCGCGCGACCGGCCCCGTTATGACGACATGCGGTATTTAACCGAGGAGCAAGTGAGAAGCGTGCGGTATCAGAAGCCACACTTCATGCATCTCCTTAACAAGTATGAGCGTCAGTATGACCGACGTCGCCGGCGCGATAGGGATGATGAAAGATATGAGCACCTCGCTAGGGGAAAGTCAAAGGAAAAGGAAGGCATGGACAAACATTGGGATTGTCCCTTCTTCAAGTATTGCTGGGATGCAGGAATGAGCCGGCTGCCTACAATCGACAACTGCCCAGAATGTGGACAGCAGAAGGATGACACAGGTCCAGTCTCAGTGTTCAAGCGTCTAGGGCCTCTCCCTCCTCGAGCAAAAGACCTCGAGGAGCCGATGGGTGGAAAAGACGAAGACAGATATCACCGGCCAAGGTGGTGCCCCGATGGACTCAGGCACACCCAAAAGCGTCGAGTTCAGCGGATGCGTAACTTGGAGGAAGCCGAAGCGCAGTACCTCCACGCTTTAAGGAAAGCACGGCCCGATCTGGCCGTGAAAATCCGGCAGACCTTGGAAACG
This sequence comes from Avena longiglumis, assembly GCA_030063025.1. Lineage (NCBI taxonomy): Eukaryota > Viridiplantae > Streptophyta > Magnoliopsida > Poales > Poaceae > Avena > Avena longiglumis. The sequence goes on along the minus strand of CP125978.1, from coordinate 148,200,561 downwards.
GAGGATCGTCCGAAAAAGAAAGAGTGGCGCCCCAAGCGGTAAAGCCGATGCGAAGACATCGGCTGGCACAAACATGGTGTTCATACTTCCGTCAGAGTTTTGCGCTCCAAGAACCAAAGAGCTGCCAGTGGCACAGTTTGACTGCGGCCCACAGCCGGTTATCTTCGAAAAGCCACGTGAGAAGGGCTACAAACATCTGTCAGCAAGATGTTGGTTGACACCGGAGCGGCAGTCAATATAATGCCATACTCCATGCTACGGCGTTTGGGACGCTCCACTGCAGATCTGATCAAAACCAACGTCACGTTAAGCGACTTCAACGGCCAAACTTCAGAAACGCAAGGCGTCGAACGTGGATCGACCGTGGGCGAAAAACCATCCCTACGTCATTCTTCATCGTGGACAGCAAAAGCACCTCGTTGTCTTGCCGGGAGAGATTGATTCACGCTAATCGCTGCATTCCATCCACGATGCACCGATTTCTATCTGATGGGATGGAGATGAAGTGGAGGTCATTCATGCGATGATTCGATCGAGATCTCCATAGCTGGCATGAACGTCGAAGCGGGCGACCAAGAGCCGATCTCGAATCAGTCTAGACGGTGTGGCGCATTGAAGCCACAAAAAGCGGGGTGGCTGGTCTTATCCATCGGCCCGACAGAGTAGCAAAGTCCACGATCATTGGTATGGCGATCCTGCGATCGGCCACAAAAATAAAAGCAGCGTAGCTTACGACAAACAGGTCATGCAGTCGTAGTAGGGAGATTCCCTGCCATTGTAGAGCACAGATAAGTTGTAAACCTTCCTTGACTAATGCAATCGAAATGGGGGCCGATTCCGGCAATCGGCCCAAATTATCTTTGTTATCCTCACCATCTGTTTGTCCCGTGTTTAGCATCGATTTAGCAGGTGACGGAAAGCTAGGGTATGGGTTTACCTCCGCTGATGAGCTAGAGGAGATTGACATCGGTCCTGGGGATAAGCCACGACCAACATTTATCAGCAAGAAGTTAGATCCGAGTCTGCGGGGTCCGATGATAGCTTTGTTGAAAGAATATCCATACTGCTTTGCCTGGAACTATACAGAGATGCCAGGGTTAGACAGGACCATCATCGAGCATCGACTCCCGCTTAAAAAAGGATTTCGGCCATTCCAGCAGCGAGCACGACAGATGAAGGCCGAAACTTTGGAAGAAGTCAAGAAAGAGGTCGAGAAAATGTTGACAGTCAAGTTAATCAGGCCATGCAGGTATGCTGAGTGGATTTCTAGTATCGCACAGAGAGAAAAGGATGATACCGGCGTGTTGCCATAGATTTTCGGGATCTCAATAGAGCTACTCCGAAGGATGAGTATCCGATGCCGGTAGCAGAGACATTAATCAACGCAGCTGTTGGTCATAAGATCCTGAGCTTCATGGATGGAAATGCCAGTTACAACCAAATTTTTATGGCTCCGGAAGATATACACAAGACTGCATTCAGAGTCCCAGGTTCGGTGGGGTTGTTTGAATATGTAGTCATGACGTTTGGACTGAAGAATGCCGGCGCCACATACCAAAGAGCCATGAATTACATTTTCCATGATCTGATCGGCAAGCTGGTGGAAATTTATATCGATAACGTGGTGGTCAAGTATGCTTCAGTACAAGGACATTTGGACGATCTGCAATGCGTCCTAGACCGAACAAGAAAATTAGGGCTACGAATGAATCCAAAGAAGTGCGCCTTCGGGATGACGGCCGGTCAGTTCTTGGGTTTCTTGGTCCATGAACGTGGAATTGAGATCGGCCTGAAAAGTCAGGAGGCAGTGCGAACAATGAAGCCACCTACCACGAAGAAAGAACTGCAGTCTCTCATCGGCAAGATCAACTTCGTCAGAAGATTCATCTCCAATCTGTCAGGAAGAATAGATCCGTTCATGGGACTGGTGAAAATTAAATCTGATGAGGAGTTCCGCTGGGGGACAGAACAACAACGAGCCTTCGACGAGATCAAAAAATATCTAACGAAGCCGCCAGTGTTGGTTCCGCCCCAGCCGGATAGACCGTTCTACATTTACTTTTCAATAGCTGACACGTCCATCGCCTCGGTGGTGGTGCAAGTTTATGATGGTTTGGAGCGAGTTGTGTTTTACATCAGCAGAAGGATGCTGGATGCAGAGACAAGGTATCCTGAGATCGATAAGTTGTGCCTCTGCCTGTTTTTCACCTGCACCAAGCTGCGCCACATCTTGCTCTCGGCAGAGATTATCATTATATGCAAATCAGATGTCATAAAGCACATGCTGTCGGCTCCTATGTTGAAAGGCCGACTCGGCAAATGGATGTTTGCATTATCGGAATTTGACATCCGTATCAACCCGCCGAAGCGTGTTAAGGTCGTCGCATTGTCCGACCTTATTGCTGAAAGGATCAACACCGATAGCAGCGGTATCTGCTCTGGCGTGGGCTATGTTTTTCGATGGATCGGTTTGTGATGATGGTTGCGGCATCGGCATTCTACTTGTGTCGCCGAGGGCAACATATTCCTTCTCCATCGCTAGCTATCCTCGCACCAACAACGTCGCGAGTATGAGGCGATCCGCAAAGGAATGGAGTTGCTCATCGGCCGGAGCGAGCGGTGGAAATTTTGGAGACTCCAAATTGGTGATTTCCCAACTCACGGAGGAATACAAGTGTGAGAGTGAGTCGCTCTTCCCATTATGGTTTACCGCCGTGAGCTCATGGCAGTTCCGGTACATAAACTTTAATCGATCCGCGATCGCGAATACCGAGGCGAATGATCTCGCACAAATGGCTTGAGCTACAAGGACGTAGCGAGAGGCGATGTTCAAGTACAGTTCACAGGCAGACTGGAGAGCCGATATCTTCAATTACTTGAAGGATTCGGCTCGGGGGGCACCTAAACGGATAAGGTACAAAGCTATGAAGTATGTGCTTATTGGGGACGACATGTTCTACAGGGCTCTGGAAGGGTTACTGCTCAAATGTCTGGGTTAACGAGGCCAATCGGCTCCTACACGAGGTACACGAAGGCACCTGTGGAACTCACCAATCGGCTCACAAGATGAAATGGTTGATCAGACGATCAGGGTTTTATTGGCCCACCATGCTTGAGGACTGTTTTAAATACTACAAAGGGTGTCAAGCATGTCCGAAATTTGGAAAAATTCAGATGGTACCCGCGTCAGCAATGAACCCCATCATCAAGCCTTGGCCATTCGGAGGTTGGGGCATGGATATGATCGGCAAGATCAACCCTCCGTCAAGCAAAGGCCACATGTGGATTTTGGCCATTACGGATTATTTCACTAAATGGGTGGAAGCCGTCCCTATGAAGTCAGTGAACTCGAAGGATGTTATCAATTTTGTGAAAGAACACGTCATTCATAGATTCGGGATTCCCCAAACTATCACGACCGATGGAGGTTCGGTCTTCATTTCTCATGAGTTTAGAAAATTCTGCGAGGACACGGGAATTAAGCTGATCCGATCATCTCCATACTATGCTCAAGCAAATGGGCAAGCTGAAGCGTCCAACCAGAGCCTTATCAAGCTGATCAAGAGGAAAGTCGATGAGCACCCTAGGCGTTGGCACGAGGTTTTGTCAGAGGCTTTATGGGCTTATCGCATGTCATGTCATGGAGCGATAAAAACCTCGCCATACCATCTAGTCTACGGACAAGAAGCCGTATTGCCCTGGGAGATTACGGCTGGATCTAGACGTGTCACTTTTTAGAACGATCTAACAACTGAAGAATATGCGGCCCTGATGAGTGACAGTGTTGAGGTTTAACTGAGCTTAGGCTGTGGTCGCTTGAGAAAATCAAAGAGAACAAGGCCAAGGTAGATCGTGCATATAATAATAAGGTGAGACCAAAGGAGTTTCACGTTGGCGATCTGGTGTGGGAAGCTGTATTGCCATTGGGGACTAAGGATGCAGCATATGGTAAATGGTCTCCAAATTGGCACGGGCCATACAGGGTCGATCAAGTTTTAAGGGGGAACGCGTACATGCTGGAGGAGCTGGACGGCGTGAAATTCCGATGGTATCAGCGGTCAACATCTCAAGAAATATTTCCCAAGCATGTGGGATGATGGACAGTGAAATGTGGGGGCCGATACATGGAATCGGCCAAATAAAAAAAATATAGCCGATGCACAGTCATCGACTCTAGAGGTTCAAACTATTACGAGCAGGTGCCAGTTTACATGAGCAGCTCTTGAAGGAATGCCTCGAAGGCGTGGAGGGCGTCAGCACGGACACGATCCACCTCGGCGATCTCGGCTTCGTCATCTTCGTCCTTGCCCGTCACTAGCTGCTTGTTCAGGGCACGTATTTCCGCCAGATCAGTCTTTAGTTGAGCTTTGAGGCCGGCTGCTTCGTCTTGGGAGCGGGCGATGTATGCTTCCTTGTCACGAATGAGCTGTTTAGTCGCCGGACCTTCTCTTCAAGATCTTCCAACTCCTTTTCAAGGATGCAAGCTCGGCGGCTTGTAGGTGTCGGTTTGGCATCGAGACGCCTTTTTCTCGTTGAGCCGACATCTGCGCAATATTGGCCTTCCGGGAGTTGGCGGCGCGTAATAATCCTCGCGAGCCAACTTCACCTTGACCCGTAGAAAGACAGAGTTACAACTGGCCAAAGCTTCACCAATGCTACGGGAGTTGGTCCTTGATTTGCAAGAACACTCTTCACCTCTTGAACCCTCGATCAACTTCTCGATCGGGAGGAGGACAAGGCTTTGAGACGCTGGAATTGGGGTGGAACAGCCCTAGCTTGTGGTTCATCGTTGGCATCAGACGGAGCTGGTTCGATGGATTCAGGGTCGAACGTCAGCAGGCCTGAAATATCACAACCCTGGCAGGCCGAAATGGCGTCAGTATGCATCCAACATGGAAGGATAAGCCGAACGAAGCGAACGTACCTCTCCTAAGATCAAGGGGGTAGCAGATGACGAGACAATCGACTTGTGTGTTGTTGCTGGGGGCTTGTCCAAGGTGGTAGCCGTTTCATCTACGCCTTCAGGGATTACTAGATCCAGCCTTGTGAGAGGCATCGGCACTGCCCCGGCCTTCCAACTAGAAGCGTCAGTCGTCTGCATGGAAGGTTCTTAGCCGATGTAAATAATGATGAATCGGCAGATAAAAAAGAAACAATTGGTGAGAGCATGGAGGGTGATGACTTTCGAAACCTCCTGGCTCGACGAAGAAGTTTGCAGTCCCTTGCGAGCCCTCTTGGGGCTCATAGCTGGCCCCGCCTCGACTGGTGCTCGGGGGGCAGCAGGTTCAGGAACCGGCCTTTTCCTGGGAGCCGATGGTGGCAAATCTGGCTGGCTCGGTGTGATGGTCCTCTCAGAGTCTGTTGGGCCCAATTCTCCTCGATTGGATTGTGTGTCCTCGCTGGAGGAGTCTTCGACGGAAGCCTGGAAGAAAGGAGAACTAGTAAGCACGAGCATGTTTGCAAAAGTGAAAATGATCGACCAAGGCATGGATCAGCGTACATGCGAACTTTCTGGAGAAGGGCTCCGGCGCCTCAAAGTCTTCCTGGCAGCTACCTGCCTCACCACCGTTCTTGTTTTAGTTGTAACTCGAGAGGCGGCTGACTTAGAAGTTGCTTGGTTCTTGGAAGCCGATTGTGGTGATATCGGCTGGTTCTGCATCACGACCTTTTTCAAAGGTGGCGAGTTTTTGCAGAAAAGGACCACAGGAGCTGGTGGGAAGAATTCGAAGGGGGAACCATCACTGTGCGTAGGTTCAGGACCATCTTGTTGCTGCAAGGAGACGGAGTGGGTTATTAGAAGAATCATTTGTGAGCTGCCTCAAGAAAATTTACAAGTAGTGGTACCTGTTCCACAGGGATATCATATTCAGCATCGAGCTGTTCCAGCAATGGTCCCAGAGCTCTCCTGAAGGCATGAGTCTTCCACATCGACCACCAGTCCTCAAAACCATCGGTTGAGGAAGCAAAGATGAGGTTGTTAGGAATTGGGATGGTCAGAGCATCGAAGAAGGAATAACACCTTTGACTGGTGAGAGGATCGTGCAGTCTGCTCGCTCTGTAAGATGGTGGAGAAAGAAATGGGGAGGTACTTGTCCAAGACCAAATTGCCGAGCCACTAGGACCGGCTGGTAGAATTCGTATCCAGGCTTGATTATTCTGTTGGATGTGCTCATGCCAACTGGAAGAAAACAGGGACGGATCACAGTGGAAAATAACTGCCGAGTGCTGGTGTCATCGGCAAAGTTGTCTAGCCTGAAGGAGATTGGGTTTTCAAAATGTTCCGATTCTTCCATGTAGGGAAAGAAGATAGGATTGTCCAGGCCTTGGAAGCAAACGCTGAACCACTTGGATGCTTCCTGAGGGATCAGTTTACTACCGGGCAGTCTATCTGAAGCTTGGTCGCTGGTGCATCGGATCTGCTTCCTTTGGCATCGGAAAGGTGCAACTTCAAAAGGGGAAGTTTGGGACATGGTTTTGAAAATACAGCTGAGCCCATAGCTGAATGAACCACCAAGGACCTCTGTTTTTGCTATGCGGAGGATAGTTTGTGACATCAATCGGACATATCGATAGACCTCTCCAAGGAACAGTTTGCGATGCCAAGTTGAGTGCCTTTGGCAAGTTCATAGGCCAGGAGAGATAATTCCTGGTTGGAGCAAGGAAGGGCCACAAAATATGAAATGTTCTAGCTGAGAGGTTGAGGAAAGCCGTGTGTTCTTTCTCGTGGAGGCCTTTAGTTTTCATGTGGCTTTGAATATAGGCACCCCGGTTTGCGATCTGTTTTGGAAGAAAGCTTGTAGGGACCTTGGTCGATTAAAAGCAGAAGGCTGGGTGATGTAACGTCGGACCAGTAATCATCACCACGTCTAACGAGTTGGTGTCATGGGGCCATGACCGAACATGAAGCGATTCAAAGCATCGGACCAGAAATAGCCGATGGTTTTAGAAGATTTTCATGTTTCTCGAGGAGACAATGACAAATACAGGGCATCGGCTATTCCGTGGTTTCCATTGAGATTGTTAAGTTTTGGCTACCCCTGTACCAAGAGACCCAATGTTCAGGATTAGGCCAGGCTCAAAGCGGCCCAAGAATTCAAATCTAGGTTTTGGCTTACGAAGGGGATTCTGTTTGCTTCGCAAGAGATCAGATGGGCAGGACTAGATTCTGTACGCGGGCCAAGACAGAGAGAATTTGGGAGAGAAGGATGCAGCAGCAGAATGTCTGAAACCTAAAAAAATTAATGGTGGAATAAAGCATTAATTCAGGTGTTTGCCATTAATTCTAGCACCGTGTTCAGACTGCGAGGGGTAGGCGTACCTTCAGACCAGAGACCGCTGTGTTGGTATTGGACGATTCCGCCATCTATTTTGCCGGTGGAGATGGATCTATGCAATTGGGGATCGAGGTTTCTTGTCGCTGTAAGCTCGAACTAGTCGGTGAGGCAATTGGAGATCTGGATTGCCCCTTTTTGAAGAGGGTCGCGGGCTACCGTTTGAAACTGGAAAGTGGCCGCTCAGATTTGTCTAAGTATGCGACCAAATTTGACCTTGTCAACGCTTTTGGGGAAAGCCGATGTTTTACCATCGGCTCTTTAGGCTTTGACTTGGTTGACTGTATGAGCGCAGTATGGTGAAAGCCGATACATTACTATCGGCTTCTGGAGCGTTGACCTATTTTGACTAACGGCAAAAGCGAATTGGAAAAGCAATCTTTGTTGATTCAAAAGACGATTGTTTACAATGGAGCCGATTGCTTACAAAAGGAAATCTACTACTAGTACTACTACTAGTTCCTAATCTAGAGGCGGTGTAATCGCTTCGCCGTCGTCGTCATTGCTGTCCTCAAGGCTTCTTTGCCGGTCGTCTTCGCCTTCTTGAGGATGTCGGGGCCTCCTCGTCCTGCCGTCTTGGTGTCCTCGCTGGACCCGGCGGAAGCGCTTCACCGCGGGTATTCATCGGAGGAGGTGTCCTCCTCGCTTCCTCCTCCTCGTCGGAGGATTCGACGCCATCCCAGACCAGGCGTGCCGCTCTCCACCTCCAGTTCCCCATCGACAAGGAACTGGAGGCCCTCCTCGCCGTCAGTCAGGGACTCGTCGTCCTCCGACCAGGCGGCAAAATCCCAGTCCCTCTCGTCCCACCATTGTGGGGCGAGAGCCTCATCTGCGCCATTGGCGGAGTGCTCAGCGTCGGCTCTCGGTTGCTCATCGTGTTGGAAGATTGGGAGGAAAGGGCGGATGATTTGGAGGAAGAAGAGGAGGCCATGGCGGAGGAAGAGGGTTTTTGGCGGAGGAAGAGGGTTTTTTGGCTAATGGAGGAAGATGGGGGCTGCAAACTGCTCAGATGAATTTAAATAAGGGGAATAGTGGGAGGTGGTTCAATGCCATAGCGGTTTCCCAGAATGTGGTGCCAAAATTGTCAAATCATGCACTGCGGAGAAGTTGAGAAGACAGGGCATCATGATGAGGGGGTGGCGTGACGATTCTGCTCTGCAACGCGTAACCCGATAAAAAAAGGGGGAAGAAAAAACATCAACAGAGTGGTTTTGGAATTATTATTGCCAAAACCAGGGGGGCATGTGTTATCGCCATATTTTGGCCAAAGGAGGAGATGGGCCGTAATCAAGATGGGCTTGGAAGATACATATATGCAACGTGTTGTTGAATCGGCCTTGTGCGTGGATTTGGGCTAAATTGCCCGTATGTAGATATTGTAGTAATTTCCGTTTCGGTTTAAGTAAGAGATAGAGTTGTTAGGTTATTCCAAAGATAGAAAGTCTCCGGACTATAAATATGTCCCTACGGTTCTTGAGACAAGGGGAGCACTCCCGTTCACAACACACAAAAACTCGGCGCATCGCCACCCTTGTTTCTAGGGTTTCTTTCGGGTAAGTGTCATGCTGCCTAGATCGCATCTTGCGATCTAGGCGATATCTACTATCGCTTTTTGGTGTTACTCGTACTGAAGCCTTGTTGATGGCGAGTAATACTATTATCATAGATTGGTTTAGGTTAGCATCGGTACTTTTCGCTATGATTGTTTAGTTATGCTACCTCCAGTTATCTAAGCATTGCCTTTGCACCTTTTCCGGTGTAAGGGTAGCATCTTATGATCTTTATTCACCGATTTGATCCGTTATAGTTTTGCCTTGTTTTCCAAGGTTTAGTTTGATATCCACGTGGTCGACTTGCAAGCGGGTTGAACGATCCAGTATGTACGTGAGGATATGGTTTGCTAATTCGAGAGGAGTTGTTCGGAATTGACTTTCGTCGGTTGTTAGGCCTTCTCTAGGGTTAGTTTTCTATCATCTTTGTATTTACCGGGCTCAATTACGTGTAGGATGTTCCGATTACGTGGTGAAAGCGTTAAACCGTCAGATCGATTTAACTTGTATTGATGAAGCAAAACCCCATGTTATCATAGATTTAATGCAGAACCATGGGATAATCGGCTCCGAGCCGATTCACGAAACACAGGAGCCGGTCACGGCTCGAATTTTACGATACTTGTTTACCATGCGAAACTGATCGGAATCCATCACCTTCCGACTGGTATAGGTGGTGCACGCCTGCATTAGCCAGACGTGTGCGGAGTTTTGCGGGCGTTGCAGGGACCAGGCCACCAGCAGTTACAGGAGCCTCCGGCTCTTCGTGTTGCTAAATCCTTTGCTGGTGGGTATTGACAGGCAACACAATGGGGTGGCATCCCCAAGCTTGAGATTTTGTCCATTCTTCATCTCATTACATCATTCTCTCTCTACACCTGAAATCTTTCCTTCATACAAAACTTCACACAATCTTCAGTAGCAACATTAGTATATTCAAAAGATAATAGACCCTTAGGTTTAGCTTTATAACAGCAAAACTTTCACTAAAAACACAAGCTACTGTAGCAACTCCCTCAAAAAGCTCAATTTACCAAAAATAACCCAAAAATGAATCAATAAGAAGCAAATGCAAATAATGGCAGAAATCTATCAAAACAGACCAGCAGGTAGAAACCGATTTTTTTGAAAATCTTCTGTTGCTCAAATTTAAAAAGTGTTGAACTAACGAAAGTTATATAGGATACTGGGGGATTTTTTCGTAAAATATAAGCTCAATCCGACTTACAGATATTCCTCACGAATTTTTACAGTGGAGCACAAAAATATGTTTCGGGACATCACTTCCCAAATCTTACTTCCCTCTCATTAGAGGTCATTTTTGGCACAAAAGGCAAACAAAAAATGATAAGGAGAGGTCATTACTGAAGTAATAAATTTTAAGACTAAAGAAAACTCTTGGGTTATCTCTCAACAAGTACTTTTATTTAATGCCTTTAAGTTAGGCACAAGAAGCAAGAATCAAATATTTTCAAATGAAGAATTAAGATCAATACTTGCAATCTCTTAAACTAGGAAAGGTATCTCATCCAAATGAGTTTTGGAGGATCCCTTCTCATCTCTCTTTGGTTCACTACTTTCATCAAAAGGATTTTCACGGAACAATCCAATCAAAATTCTTTTCTAAGGCTTCATGCATTCCAACAAGTTTAAAGGGTATGGTATCTTAATTTCCTCTCTAGGTTTAGTTTTATCTAGAGTACCCATAACATCTACACATGAGCCTAGCATATTAAAACATTCAAAGACCTTTTTGGCTTCCTTAACAACATCATTGAACTCTTTTATTAAAGTTTCAAGGATAAAGTCTCTCTTTTCAGGATCCTTTTCTTCTTTTAGTTTGAGAAACAAAATTTGCATCATTTGGTTAAGGTTAGCAAACCTAGCCTCCAACATATGAACTAAAGAAGCTGCAGCAATTTCGTAATTAGGAGCAAGTTCTGCTATAGATCTATCAACAATATCCTCATGTTTGCTAACATGATTAAAGAATTCTTCAATATTTTCTTTCCCAATTATGGAGCCACTACATATTTAAAGGTATTTTAGGGTGAACTTGGGTATCAAAATGGTGGGCTAGAGCAAGGAGATAACTAGAGCAGGAAATAATTTTTTTGTGTTTTTGATAAGGGAAAGCAAACCAAACTAAACTATTTTTTTGGAGTTTTTTATAAAAAAGAGGCAAACAAAACCAAACTAAAGAAACTAAGAAAACCAAAAATAAAATAAAGAGAAAGGTTGAGGAGATCTCCCCTTGTGAAGATGTCCTTAGTCTCCCCGGCAACGGCGCCAGAAAAGCTTGTTTGTGCTTTATTGACGTAGGAGCGCTTTGTTGGAAAACCGCAAGAGCAAGGCGTGATGAAGCACAGCAGCAAGTCTTCCCTCAGTAAGAAACCGAGGTTATCGAACCAGTAGGAGGAAGGACACGTCTCAAAGGTGTTGCAAGCAACTTGGAAACCTGCAAAACACAAACTCAAGACTTTGCCCCAACGAACAGTGTGGTTGTCAATCTCACCGATTGCTGTAACAAAGGATTAATTGTATGGTGTGGAAGGTAATGGTGGTTTGCAGCAAGTAAACAGTAACAGTGGAAGGTATATCAATGATAAATATTTGACCGGGTTCCATAGTTCACTAGAGGTGTTCTTCTTAGATAAACAAACATGGCATGATGGGTAAAGAAATTATAGCAGGGCAATTGACAGGACTGAGCAAGGCATAACAATGCAATACTAGACATCATGATCCTATGAGATTCGATTGGGAAATACAACAAGATACATAGACCGCCGTCCAACTACATCTTTGACTAGAATTCCACCTTTGGGTTATCATCCTAACCCCCTCCAGTATTAAATTGCAAGCAACAAACAACTTCTTTAAGAAAAGTGTGTAAGGTAAACAATCCACTTGTTTCATGAACAAGAGACCGTTGTTTTCTCCCTAGTGGCAACAATACATCTACAACCTTAGAGATTTCTGTCACTTCCCTTAGATTAATAGAGGCATGGACCCACTATCGAGAATAAATACCCCCTCTTGGAGTCACTAGCAACTACTTGGCCAAGAAAGCCACTAACAACAGAGAGCATGCAAGATCACAAACAACACAGACATGATAGAATCAAATAGACAAAACCATTAATAAATCTAATTTAGTAATCTCAATATCCATCTGATCCCCACAAACACAACATGCATGATTACAAATAGCTGAGATCTTGATCATGAATGGAGCTCACAAGATCTAGACATGAAAGCACAAGGAGGAGATACAACCATATAGCTACTACATGGACCCGTAGTCCAAGGTGGAACTACTCACGCTTCATACCGGAGGCTGGCATGATGAAAAAGAAGGCCTCCGGGATGATCTCCCCTCCGGCAGGGTGACGGGAAGAGCTTCAGATCCCCCAGTCTAGGGACGATGGTGGCGGCAACTACAAATGGTTTCGTGGAATATTGATCGGGTGCTTAGGGTTTACACATCGGGGGCTTCTTGTAGGCGAAGAGGCGAGACAGGAGGGCGGCCAGGGGGCCCACACCCTGCCTAGGCGTGGCCTAGGGTGGGCCTGCGCCTGGGGTGGGTGTAGCCGCCCCGTGGCTCCCCTCCGTCTCTCCTCTGGTCTCCGTGTTCTCCTCGGTGAAATATTGACTTTGGCTTTTGTACCGTCCAATTCCGAAAATATTTCCTTACTAGATTTTCTGAAACAAAAAACAGCAGAAAACAGGCAACTGGCACTATGGCATCTTGTCAATAGGTTAGTTCCAGAAAGCGTATAAAAAACACCTCAAAGTGTAGACAAAGTAAAGCAAAGTAGATAGTAAACAAGCATGTAACATCAAAAGTTATAGATACGTTTCTGATGTATCAAGCATCCCCAAGCTTAACTCCTGCTCGTCCTCGAGTAGGTAAGTGTTAAAAGAATAAATTTTGAGGTGACATGCACCATCAAAACCAAGATAAATTTTTTTGCAAGCAATGAAAGCTGGGATCAAAGAACTATAAACATTAACATGAAAGATGGAATTCTAACAGTAAGACAAAGTAACTATGCATGCAACATGAAAGGCTACAAACAAAGATCATGAATAACATGCATTGAAAAACGTTTGTTTGTTTCTCATACAGAAAACATAGCATAGTGGCATTCAGCTTGTCCCTCATAGAGTAGAAAATAGATGCGTAGGACACCTTCAAAGTTCATAAGAGTGACAAGATACAAATTGCACAAGAACAAGTAATATCAACAATATGCATCAATTAATAAGTTTTGGGACAATGCACATAGAACTAAGAATGGCAACTATGCTCTCTTAACTGGTTCCTAAAAGTAGAAGGTGGAGACTCAATATAATAGTGGAAGAAAGGCCCTTCATATAGTGTAAGGGTCCCAACCTTTAATAAGGTAGAGATCCCTGTGTTTACAATGCTAGTCCCTGGATCAATAGCTAGCATCCACAGTTAAGATGTAATATCAAGAAACAAAGGTCATAATACAAATTTATAACCAGGAATAAAATAATTTATTACATCTTACATAGCTCATTTGGCTATTTCATTACAATGAAGCAGAATATAACAATAGCATGGGGTCCTTCATGTTCAAAGTGCCACAGGCAAACATGTTGGTTGTAGACTTGCAATCCTAATCAACACACTTCACCAACATCAAACAAACCTGCAACATAATAAGTTACAGCCACAAGGGTCAATACATTTGAATTGTATTGGCAAGTGATACTATGGTAGTATAGTGGAGTCTATCATCTATATGCATTTGGCTAAGTGGAGCTTAGGCTTTCTTTGCTCAAAACAGATTTTCCTTATCATTTGAAAACACTAAGTTTTGCTTGACAAAATCACCTAAGGCATCTACCAATAGAAATTGGTGGTCCTTCAACCCTTGTTCAACCACAAGTTTTTAACTTAGAAATTGGGATGAGGAGATTCTTGATAGCTTCCATGTCTTGATGCTCAAATTGTCCTTTGCCGGGTACATGGCTAAGTACTTAGATTTTACACTCTACAGAGGTGGTGCACTTTCCCCACAAGAATTGGTTTCCCAAGACAAGATCTTTCAGAATCCTTCCCTTAGATCAGAATAGACGCGCTCCAACCTATCAATCCCCTACCACCAACTGTCCATTTGGCTAAGTTATTTCAACTTATATGATCCAGGCAGAGCCCATAATGCCAAGTGGCTGCACTTGAAGCTTCTTAACATTTGACATCTCAAATCTATTTGTTCCTGGGTGGCCATCCACAAGTGAGATACACAAGGTACACCATAGAAATGGGCCTTGTGAACCACTCAACACAAACCATTCCTTCCATTCCACCTAGGTGATTCATTCACTTAGTTGTTTTATTAAACAAAACACAAGTCCTTGACTTAGAAATATTCCATAGCATGAATTTAATCCACCCTTGTTTTCTACTAGCTAAGATAAGCATGATAGTAGTAGGAATTTTAACTTAGGAAATTTCTACTAAGGTTTCTTCTACTAGGATTTCCCATGACATAGTTTATACTTAGCAAAATTCCATGCAAGTCCTACTTAGAAATATCACTAATGCATAGTGAAAATAATGGGACAAGGTATGAAGCATCACTGGACTTTTTGGTAGAGAATATAAGTTCACTCCTTGTCTTTGCAATGATCACACTCTTCAAATCACTACATTTCAATCAAGCAAGGGCACAATTTCAATCTACCATTCAAGCAACATCACATAAAATAATAGCAACAAAACAATGCATGCAAGCATGCCAAACTTTGTTTTATTTACAAAAGTGGTTTATAATAGGTTATAAACATTCTAAAACACTTTATTGGTCATTTCATAAAGTGGCAAAACTATTTGCAAAAGATTCTATCTATAAACCATTTTTAAACCAAAGCTTTATTTTATGTGGTGGAGAAATGCTTTTAATAAGGCAACAATCTATAGGGTTCACAAAATATGTTTTCAAATCATAAAACCTTGTGTTTAGGGTCAGAGAGTTTAAATCAAAACATTTCCCAAAGGTTTTCTCCAAAAAGCATTTTTTAACAAATAAACAATATTTTTATTTGACTAGAAATGGTTTAAATCAAATATTTATTATTTTGCTTCACCAAATATATTTTTTAAACCACTAATTGATTTCTATGGTCAGTAGGTCCAAAACAAACCATTTTCCAAAGATTTTATCTCAAAAATCATTTTATAACAAATTTTATATTCTAAATATGCCTACACAAGTTTCTGCAAAAACAATTAATTTAAGAGAAGCATTTTACTAAACAAAGGGCATGGTCAGAAAGTACTTGTCTTTCTGAATCCATTGATATAAAATTTTCAAAATTTGGATGTGTGGAATTAAAGTTATGAATTTTACAAGTTTGCAATTCTAATAGAACATTTTCTGTTTTTAAATCGAAACCAGTGCCACGCGGCGTGTTTCTATTGGACGGTACCACTTCGTGCGGATAAGCCTCTCTGGACCGCAGGATTTCACTTAAATCGCACGGTGCAGATCAATTGATACCCCTCCATTAAGTCATCTGTTCCTATGCGTCAGATCTAAATCGAACGGTGCAGAATCACCCGACCACAAAGTGGCGGCGCTGCGACGACGACAGGCGGCGGAGCGGCCTGGCGGTGGCGTTGCTGGCGATGCAGGAAGCGAGAAAGGGTGGGGAGAAGCTCACCAGGTTCGCAGGGTTGCGCTGATTCTCGACGTGGTCTTATCCTGGACAGGGGCGCACGAGGACGACCAAAATTTCTCGCCGGAGTTCTGCCTGGCGTCGGGCACGCACTGGCGTTGTGGTTGGCGAGGCTACAGTCCATGGAAAGGCAAAATAGGGGGTCCGTTAGATGCGCGAAAGAGAGGGGAGCGTAGGAGTATCATCCTGAGAGGAAGGGGAGGTCGGTGTTACCGGAGAGATGTCGCCGAAGTTGGAGACAGACGGCGGAGCGTTCAGTCAAGGTTGCTGCCGATGATGGGGGCACGCGCGAGCGAGCTGAGGCCACTGGGATGTTCAGGGAGTGATGGGGATCATGCCTGCGTGGTCGAGAGAGCGAGGCGCGGCGGCGACTGGCCTGAATTGCCGCCGGAGGGCGTCGGAAGCAGTGGGGTTCGGGTGAGAAATTTGTGCAGCCCGGTGGCGGGGAGGGTGTGGCGATGGAGGGGAAAGAGATAGGGGAGTGTGGCGTTTATGTGTGCGTGTTTACTGGCGTGAATTGATCACTCCATCAATCGGAATTAGCCTCGAATCAAGGCGCAAAAAACAGTCGCGAGGTGAGGGCGAGGTCGTCGCGGGTGGAAACGATGAACAACTCTGTGGGGTCCGACGGTCAGCGAGAGAGGGAGTGGGGAGATGGGGTCCACGCGTCGGTGACTCAGCGGGTAAAGACTCAGGTGCGAAGCGTTTTCCGCGGGAGAGAAGGAGTGGGCTGGTGTTGGGCTTAGTGGACTGGCCAGATGGGTTGGGTCTGTTTCCATTTTTTGTATACTAAACCTTTTTGTTTTTTGTTTTTGAATATTCTGTTTTGATCATTCAAACAATTCAAGAAACAATTCAAATCAAACCACCACCAAACTTTAGGTGAATTTTAATTCTGTTTATCAACATATTTCAAAGTTCAAAATAAAATAATTCTTTTAGGATCTAGTAATAATTGAATAAATAAACCATAGTTTTTAATTCAAATAGGTTTTAATTTATTTTAAAACTCTTTTTGAAATCTAAATATTATCAAAATCTTTTTAGTAGGTTTCATTTAAAAACTAAAACACTTGGAAATCTTATTAAAAAGTTTAATAAATTTTAATGTTTATTTGAAAGGAAAAAGCCTTTACTTAAACAAAATTGGATATTAATAAATCCTTATTGTTTTATTTAAATAAACCTTTACTCTATATTATCAAATAGAAATATTTTATTTCAAAAGATTGGCCAAGATTAAATTTGACTCTTTTTAAAATAGTCCTTATTTATATTTCTACCTTTGCTTTTGAAAACCATATCTTTTTATTTAAAGACCCAAAAATAGTGATTCCAACTATTATAACTTTATTTATTAATTGTTTATCTTTTTAAATACTTTTAGGATTTTATTTGTTCACCATTTGGTATGGATTTTAGATAAGTGCTTTATTAGCTTTGGAAATTACTTTTCCTTATCTTATTAAATTCATAAGATTTTATTCATGGCTCCAAAGTAAGTGAATCCAATTTATATGGTTTTATAATATTTCTAATAGTCATTCTTGATCAATTTGAAATGCTTGTTTGACCAATTTTTATATGGATCAAATCCATAGTTTTAGAGATAACTTGAAAATGATTTTCTTCCATTAGGGTTTTAGGGTTTTGGTTTATTTCTCAAGTGTTTAAATTTCAACATGCATTTTATGAAGAATGCATTCCACTTTGATTTGAATTTAGTTGGATTCAAACATTAACCAAAGTTTATTCCAGAAGGGATTTTAAGTTTCCATTTAGAAACAAAAGTTTCTTTTCACCCTAATTTTCAACAATTATTTATTTTGTTTATTTATTTTTCACATTACAAGATTTGGAAAATCTTGGGATGTGACATATAGGGAAGCAGGGATTTCAAGTTTCAAAAAGAGCTTCCAAAAATTATGGTACTTGTTAACTTTCAGCTCTCATTGCCCCTATCATAAGCATCTTGAAGTGACTAAGGTTAAAGTTAACAAAGATGGATTATATGATTGACAAAGTATAAGTTGGCAATCTCATGTACCTTTAATACGAGGGCCGCACCTCATGCTACTCAACTTTACTCACCTGTAAGTTCTTGTCATAGTAAGTACATGTGCATCACAGAGAACCTCCAACTGGGTACACCTTGCACATGGTACAGGAGCTATCCCATAACCAAAATGACAAGGAAAGCAGATAATGAGCATCTCAACAATCTTCTTATTTACCATGGGAATATGGTGCTTTTTCTTTATCTTTTCTCAAATATGTCTCCTTTTTATAAGAAGAAAGCTTCATAGATGTCATTATGGTGATGCTGCAAGTTTCCACCATGATTAGGCATGGCTTAGGCTAGCGGCCCAGGCGTTACACACATACATAACTCCATGGACTTACAAGATCGCTTTTTATTTCACACTGGCGACATCCATAGACAAAAGAGCATGATATCAACTGTGTACAAAGTACAAGTGCAATGTTGAAAA
The DNA here is from genome assembly GCA_030063025.1 of Avena longiglumis. Lineage (NCBI taxonomy): Eukaryota > Viridiplantae > Streptophyta > Magnoliopsida > Poales > Poaceae > Avena > Avena longiglumis. The sequence continues at coordinate 148,182,474 of CP125978.1, read as the reverse complement.
CGTTCCCCATGACAGCATGGTTCTGCTAATTCCAACGTATAAGTGTAAGCATATACAACATAGATGAAACAATGGTTCAAGTTTATTTGGGGCAAGAAAAATAAAGTGTGCCATCAAGTTTGTGAGAGCTTTAATCACTTAGTTTTCACATAACAAAGAGATTTTAGCTAGAAGATAGATGAAAACAAGAATATACTTGGAACGGTGTAACACACCATGCATAGGAATTTATAGTGGAAACTTTGGAATAACTTGGTTTCTTGGGAGTTGGAAGCATGAGTAGAGCTTACTCATACAAGTGGAGGCTAGCAAAAGACTGGGAGCAACCAACTAAGAGAGCAATAATGGCCATAATCATGCAGAGCGACAAAACATTACTAATGAAAGCATAGAGTGGTACTAAAAGTCAAGGACTAAATTACCATAGAGGCTATGGTGACTTGTTCATAGTCATAACATGGTGTGAACATGTGCCAAGTCAACCCAAACAAAGCATCAAAGGAGAATACCACAATACTATACTTTTGCATGCTAAAACAACACATGATTCCTTCAAGGCACTCTAAACAATCACAATTTTTTGGATCAAGTCAAGCTACAACAATAATCACTAAGCATAAGGTAAAAAAAACACCTAGCATGACATGCTAAAGTCTAAGTCACAGTCAAAGGAAGCTCCTCTTGCACTATTTCAAGCAAGAACTTTCTACTCCTTTCCAACACTAATCAACTTATTTGAAACAACACAACAAGAACAGGGGTCCAAACTACTTTAGTCAAGCAAACTAAGCAAACCAAACGAAAACTAAGACGCTCCAATAACAACACAATAGTGCATGAAACAATAAAAACAAAGTGTCTAGATAGACCAGAGCTTTTTATTGATGAAGAAGGGGATGCCTTGGGCATCCCCAAGCTTTGACGCTTATACCTCTTGGATATTTCTTTGGTGACACCGGGTTTGCATCCCCAAGCTTGAGATTTTGTCTATTCTTCATCTCATTACATCATTCTCTCTCTACACCTGAAATTTTTCCTTCATACAAAACTTCACACAATCTTCAGAAGCAACATTAGTGTATTCAAAAGGTAATAGACCCTTAGGTTTAGCTTTAGAACAGAAAAACTTTCACTAAAAACACAAGATACTGTATAAAATCCCTCAAAAATCTCAATTTACCAAAAAGAACCCAAAAAGGAATCAATAAGAAGCAAATGCAAATAATGGCAGAAATCTGTCAAAACAGACTAGCAGGTAGAAATCGATTTTTTCGAAAATCTTGTGTTGCTCAAATCAATAAGCGTTGAACTAACTAAAGTTAGATAACATACTGGGGGATTTTTTTGTAAAATATAAGCTCAATCTTACTTACAGAGATTCCTCATGAATTTTTACGGTGGAGCACAAAAATATGTTTCGGGACAGCAACTTCCCAAATCTTACTTCCCTCTCATTAGAGGTAATTTTTGGCACAAAAGGCAAACAAAAAAGGATAAGGAGAGGTTATTACTGAAGTAATAACTTTCAAGACTCAATAAAACTCTTGGATTATGTCCCAACAAGTATTTTTCTTTAACACCTTTAAGTTAGGCACAAGAAGCAAGAATCAAATATTTTCAAATGAAGAATTTAGATCAGTACTTGCAATATCTTAAACTAGGAAAGGTATCTCATCCAAATGAGTTTTGGAGGATCCCTTCTCATCTCTGTTTGGTTCACTACTTTCATCAAAAGGATTTTTAGGAATAATCCAATCAAAATTCTTTTCTAAGACTTCATGCATTCCAACAAGTTTAAAGGGTATAGGTATCTTAATTTCCTCTCTAGGTTTAATTTTATCTAGGATACCCATAACATCTACACATGAGCCTAGCATATTAAAACATTCAAAGACCTTTTTGGATTCCTTAGCAACATCATTGAACTCATTTAGTAAAGTTTCAAGGATAAAGTCTCTCTTTTCAGGATCCTTTTCTTCTTTTAGATTGAGATTTTTTTTTGCATCATTGGATTTAAGGTTAGAAAACCTAGCCTCCAACATATGAACTAAAGAAGCTGTAGCAATTTCGTAATTAGGAGAAAGTTCTACTATAGATTTATCATCAATACCCTCATGTTTGCTAACATGATTAAAGAATTCTTCAATATTTTCTTTCCCAATTATGGAGCCACTACCTATTGAAAGGTCTTTCAGGGTGAACTTGGGGATCAACACGGTGGGCTAGAGCAAGGTGACAACTAGAGCAGGAACTAATTTTTTTGTGTTTTTGATAAGGGAAAGCAAACCAAACTAAACTAATATTTTGGAGTTTTTGATAAAAAAGAGGCAAACAAGACCAAACTAAAGAAACTAAGCAAACCAAAAACAAAGTAAAGAGAAAGGTTGAGGAGGGCTCCCCTTATGAAGACGTCCTTAGCCTCCCAGGCAACGGTGCCAGAAAAGCTTCTTGGCGCTTTATTGACGTGGGAGCGCTTCGTTGGAAATCCCCAAGAGCAAGGCGTGATGCAGCACAACAGCAAGTCTTCCCTCAGTAATAAACCGAGGTTATCGAACCAGTAGGAGGAAGGAAACGTCTCAAAGGTGTTGCAAGCAACTTGGAAACCTGCACAACACAAACTCAAGACTTTGCCCCAACGAACAGTGAGGTTGTCAGCTCACCAGTTGCTGTAACAAAGGATTAACTGTATGGTGTGGAAGGTAATGGTGGTTTACAGCAAGTAAACAGTAACAGTGGAAGGTATATCAATGGTAAAGATTGGACCGGGGTCCATAGTTCACTAGAGGTGTTATCCTTAGATAAACAAACATGGCATGCTGGGTAAACAAATTACAGCAGGGAAATTGACAGGACTGAGCAAGGCATAACAATGCAATACTAGACATCATGATCCTATGAGATTCGATTGGGAAATACAACAAGATACATAGACCGCCATCCAACTGCATCTATGACTAGAAGTCCACCTTTGGGTTATCATCCTAACCCCCTCCAGTATTAAGTTGCAAGCAACAGACAACTGCTTTAAGCAAAGTGTGTAAGGTAAACAATCCACTTGTTCCATGAACAAGAGACTGTTGTTTTCTCCCTAGTGGCAACCGTACATATACAACCTTAGAGATTTCTATCACTTCCCTTAGATTAAATAGAGTCATGAACCTACTATCGAGCATAAATACCCCCTCTTGGAGTCACTAGCAACTACTTGGCCAAGATAGCCACTAACAACAGAGAGCATGCAAGATCACAAACAACACAGACATGCTAGAATCAAATAGACAAAACCATTAATCAATCTGACATTGTAATCTCAATGTCCATCGGATCCCCGCAAACACAACATGCATGATTACAAATAGATGATATCTTGATCATGAACGGAGCTCACAAGATCTAGATATGAAAGCACAAGGAGGAGATACAACCATCTATCTACTACATGGACCCGTAGTCCAAGGTGGAACTACTCACGCTTCATACCGAAGGCTGGCATGATGAAGAAGAAGGCCTCCAGGATGATCTCCCCTCCGACAGGGTGCTGGGAAGAGCTTCAGATCCCCCCGATCTAGGGACGATGGTGGCGTCGGCTACAAATGGTTTCGTGGAATATCGGGTTCTTAGGGTTTACGCACCGGGGGCTTCTTATAGGCGAAGAGGTGAGGCAAGAGGGTGGCCAGGTGGCCCACACCCTGCCCAGGTGCAACCTAGGGTGGGCCCGCGCCTGGGGGGTGTTGCCGCCCTATGGATCCCCTCCGTCTCTCCTCTGGACTCCATGTTCTCCTCGGTGAAATATTGGCGTTGACTTTTTCCGTCCAATTTCGAGAATATTTCCTTAATAGATTTTCTGAAACCAAAAACAGCAAAAAAATAGGCAAGTGGCACTGCGGCATCTTGTCAATAGGTTAGTTCCAGAAAGTGTGTAAAAACACCTGAAAGTGTAGAGAAAGCAAAGCAAAGTAGATACTAAACAAGAATGGAACATCAAAAATTATAGATACGTTTCCAACTGATCATTGGGGCAAAGTATTATGGATTGTGTTGTGCAGGTTCCAAGTTGTTAGCAACACCTTGGAGTTGTTTCCTTACTCCTACTGATTCGATAACCTTGGTTTTATAACTAAGGGATACTTGCTGCCGTGATCATCATACCTTCCTCTTGGGGTTCCCAACGAGCTCTACATATCTGAGCCATCAACCACCACACTAGTTGGACAAGTTATGTAGGAGTTATTAGTATAAAACCACCACATATCTGCAAAATGTTTGAATAACCACCTCTATTCAAAAAATCACAAAAAATCACCACTTTACGGCAAATTTGTTGCAATATGCACTAATATCAAATTGACCAGAAAATTGACGCCAAAACTGATAGCGGGTGATGGCTCCCAAGTACAGGAGATCAATTATACTTTTGTTCAATAAAGAAAGGTTATCGAAACCACGATGAGTTGAGGGTATTGGTTAGCAAGTTTGACAAAGCGAATAATAGTAAATGCAGTAGATTTGGTGTTTTGGGGTTTATAGTTTGCAATATTGTAAAATGATGAAAGTAAATAACAATAAGTAAATTCTCTCAATGAGAGTGTCAACACCCGAATTTTGAAACCCAGATGCCTATTATGCCGTACATCGCAATCCCATAATTACCATTTTTGTGAGACATAACACATTGGCAGCATAGTACATCATCCATTACAAACCATAATAGTCTTACAAATAGTTGATCTCATGAACAGTTCTGATTACAATCAAAGTGTCGGAAATAATAATAGTAGCATGGTCAAGGCTCCACCTTCTGGGTCACAGGCAATGCTGACGATGGGAGATGATCCTAGTTATCATAAGCGTCATGCTGTACATCCTCCTCGTAGTCTCCTTCATAGTATGGCCATGGGAATAGCTAGGGACAAAGCCATGAGTACTTTTAAGTACTCACAAAGTATCGCTAAAGCAGTAAGACCATTCTAATAGGAATCCTAAGATCTAGGTTTGTTTGCAACAAGACAATTTTATTTCACAAGTACTCATGGGTAAAGACCTAGATTTAGTTGTCTAGATTACTTAAGTGCGAACCTAATTTCATCTCCACAACTGGTGGGGTCAAGTCCATTCACAAATCCTTTTGGAAAACATCTGACAATGGAACAATATGGCCATCCAACTTTCCATAACCACGAACGCGGCTATTCAAATAGTTTGACACTCTGCAGAGGTAGTACACTTTCACCACAAGATTCGATACATCCGTCAGGAATAATCCCGAATCATCATACTTGGTATGCGGATAATCAATCCTAACATTTCAATTGCACACCCTAGTATAGACACCTCCCTATGAGTTTGGCCTCACAACCATGACCATCTGTCATCTTGGGAACTGCATAGGTGGACAATCACATTCAGAAGGTAGCCTCATATCACCTCGTTCCGCGAGGTAACCCATACTAAGACACATAAACTTCCAGTTAAGCCCTACCCAAATTCGGGTATTGTGGTTGTATGGTAAAATTGGAATGGTATCGTATCCGAACCCAACCTTCAGTTTTTATCGAAGTCAGGTCACATACTTCACTCATCATCATCTTCAAGTCATTGTGTCCATAACACATGTTAAAACATTTCAATAGAATGACTCATCAATCCAAGGTTTTCATAATCATTTGTTCCCGTCTAGATTGATCAAGATTAATTTAGCACTAGCATCTACCAATGATGGTGTCACTATTAGAGGGGTAGTAAACTAGTGTTTCTACCTACATCAAGCTCCAGGTCTTGATGACAACTTTCCTTATCTTCCACTAATCATCAATTAATTAACTATTGGAACAACTTTGCAAAAAGGGTAAAAGGTAAAGCTTCCAAGTAAAACTTGGGATATGCAAAAATAAAAGTGGTATCGCAAGGGCTTGCAAGGGAGTCTTGCATGGTTAGATTAGCTTGCCTTGGTTGGTAAGGTGGCCGATGTTCTCTTCCTCGTTGTAACATCCCAGCATTAGATCTTAGAAATAAGCTGAACCCAGTTGTGTGCATTGGATTCATGCGTAGAAAATCTAAATACTTTTCGCGCTTTTGAATAAATCTTGTCAAAGTGATTGAAACGTATCTTAACTTTATGGAATTGAAGTAGATCATCAAGTTGACTATGATAAGTTTTAATATGACATTTTCTAAAACCTTATTTTGGGTAAACACGATTTGATCTAAGGGTAGATCAAATGTAATAAAAGTTAAACCCTAATACAATACTTAATGGTTTATATTTGATCCTTAAGTAATCATATCCTAGTATTCATTACACAACTCATGAATACCAAGTTATAAACGTAACTTAAGTAATAGGAATGTAACAAATTGTTCATGATCTATCTTAATCTCATCTACTTATACCATGAGTATCATGGTAATATCTAACCTTAACTCTTTAGTGAGTTTGAGTAGGAAAGAAACCAAGTCAAGATCATTCACCATATATCTTTCTTTCCATATCAATCTTTATCATCTCTATTGGATCTTATTTTAATATCTGTTGTTCATCAATGTTGAGTAATCAACTATTGATTCACCAATTCTTAACCTATCAATTCTTGACCTATCAATTCTTGTATTTATCATAGCATTCACTTGAAAGCCTTAGAGAAAGAAGTAACAAGAGGTAAATAGTAATGTTAGTATTAGATATCATCTATAGGATGGGAGTGATTGGAGGAAATCAAATCAATATGGTAACAAGAAATATTACAAGGATGAATTCTGAAGATAAGTTACCAAGGAGTAATACTATTGGATCCAGTAGGTATAGTCATTGATTAATATCTCATGGTTAGATGGAGCTACTAACAAGATAACTATAAGACTATAATGTTGTATTGATGAGACCTTGATTAACCAACTGGAAACCTAACCCATAAAGGATCAAAGGATTATGATGATCATGCCTTACTCACCAAGATTGAATGCTTATATCATGTATAAGTGACATTGGTGGATAACACATGATTGAAACCTAGTATAGATATGTTATCCTAGGTTAGCCATTACAAACCACATTAATATGTGAGGTTGGAGTATGAGTTATTAGAGTAAAGTAGATATAAGATACTATGATTAAGATGAAGCTAGAGTAGCATGGAGTTATTGAAGTAGTGTTATTCCTCTTAAAACGATAATAAGCTTTTGAGGAAAGTAGAATTTTATTTATATACATCCATTGGAGTAATGTTAGTGATGGATGATTAAGAAAGAGTATGAATGGAGTTAGAAGTAACCACTTGTTGGATTGGAGATTATTAGTAGTATAATAGTTGATATAATAAAGTATGGATATGAGAAGATGATGAAGAGCTTCAATGTCAAGCTAATTGGATTTATAAATGGATTTAGAAGAATAAAAGGTGGATAAGGATATTTTTGTGAAGTAAATCTCATCATCATTAACACATGATGATGGATAGGAAGAGTAGTATATCTAGGAAAGGAATTGTAGAGGTCCCAACCTTTAATAAGGTAGAGATCCCTGTGTTTACAATGATAGTCCCTGGATCAATAGCTAGCATCCACAGTTAAGATGTAATATCAAGAAACAAAGGTCATATTATAACTTTATAACTAGGAATAAAAATAAGTCATTACATATTACATAGCTCATCTGGCTATCTCATTACAATGCAGCAGAAATAACTATAGCATGGAGTCCTTCATCTTCAAAGTGCCACAGGCAATCATGTTGGTTGTAGACTTGTAATCCTAATCAACACACTTCTAACCTCAAACAAACCTGCAACATAATAAGTTACAGCCACAAGGGTCAATACATTTGAATTGTATTGGCAAGTGATACTATGGTAGTATAGTGGAGTCTACCATCTATATGCATTCAGCTAGGTGGAGCTTAGGCTTGCTTTGCTCAAAATAGATTTTCCTTATCATTTGAAAACACTAAGTTTTTGTTTGACAAAATCACCCAAGACATCTCCCAATATAAATTGGTGATCCTTAAACCCTTGTTCAACCACAAGTTTTAACTTAGAAAATTGGGATGGGGAGATTCTTGATAGCTTCCATGTCTTGATGCTCAAATTGTCCTTTGCCAGGGACATGGGTAAGTACTTAGATTTTCACTCTGCAGAGGTTGTGCACTTTCCCCACAAGACTTGGTTTCACCAAGACAAGATCTTTCAGAAGCCTTCCCTTAGACCAGAATGGACGCGCTCCAACCTATCATCCCCTACCACCAACTGTCCATTTGGCTAAGTTATTGCAACCTATATTATCCAGGAAGAGCCCATAATGCCAAGTGGCTGCACTTGAAGCTTTTCAACATTTGACATCTCAAATATCTTTGTTCCTGGGTGGCATTCCACAAGTGAGATACCAAGTTTTCCCCAGTATACTGGACTTGGTGATGGCCAAGTTTTCCCCAGTATACTGGACTTGCGTAACCACTCAACACAAACCATTCTTTCCATTCCACCCAGGTGATTCATTCACTTAGTTGTTTTATTAAACAAAACACAAGTCCTTGACTTAGAAATATTCCATAGCATGAATATAATCCACCCTTGTTTTCTACCAGCTAAGCTAAGCATGATAGTAGGAAATCTTGACTTAGGATATTTCTATTAAGGTTTCATCTACTAGGATTTCCCATGGCTTAGTTTACACTTAGCAAAGTTCCATGCAAGCACTAATTTGAAATATCACTAATGCATAGTGAAAATAATGGGACAAAAGTATGAAGCATCACTTTCCTTTTTGGTAGAGAATTTATAAGTTCACTCCTTGATCTTGCAATATTCACACCCTTCAATTTCCACTACAATTCAATCAAGCAAGCAATATTCAATCTACCATTCAAGCAAACATCACATAAAATAATAGAAACAAAGCAATGCATGCAAGCATGCTAAAGATTGTTTTATTTGGAAAAGTGGTTTCTAATAGGTTATAAACATTTGAAAACACCTATTGGTCATTTGCAAAAGTGGTAAAACCATTTGATATTAAGTTAGTGGAAAATGGCCACTCTAAATCATTTTTGTTTTGCTAGAAAGGATTTAAATCCAAAGAATATTTATAGTGTTTACCAATTATATTTTTAACACAAATGTTAGTGTTTTAAGGTCAAGTGTTTAGTATTGAAACCATTGCAAAAGGTTTTATCTATAAACCATTTTTATATCAAATCAATATTTTATGTTGTTCAAAATGCCTTTAGCAAAGTAATAATTTTTATAGGGTTCACAAATATATATTTTTAAATCATAAAGGTTTGTGTTTAGGGTCAGAGAGTTTAATCCAAATAATTTCCTAAAGATTTTTCTCCAAAAAGTATTTTTAACATATAAACAACATTTTTATTTGACTAGAAATGTTCTAAATCAAAGATTTATTCTTTTGCCCCACAAAATATGTTTTTGAATCCACAAGTTGGTTTATATGGTCAGTAGGTTCAAAACAAACCATTTGCCAAAGATTTTATCACAAAAATAATTTTAGAATGAATTTTATATTCAAATTATTCCTACACAAGTTTCTGCAAAAACAACCATTTTAGCTAAAGCAATTCATTAAAAAAAGTGCATGGTTGGATAGCGTTTGTTTTTCTGGTTCCATTGATATAAAGTTTGCAAAATTTGGACGTGTAGATTTAAAGTTATGCAATTTACAAGATTGAACATCTAATAGAACAAAATTTCTGTTTTAAAACAAATCCTGGACACGCGGCGCTTTCCTACGGTTCACAGCGATTGACCAACAGTTGGCGGCGCTGGTGGCGGCGAGTGGCGGCGGCGTGGTCAGACTGCGGCGGAGCCGGCGATTTAGGAAGCAAGGGAGGTAGAGGAGGGCATTACCAGGTTCGCCGTGCTTCGCTGATGCTCAACGTCACCTTGCTTGGTGAAGGGGCGCTCGAGGTCAGCCGGAATTCCTCGCCGTAGTTACTGACGGCGTAGACATGCTCTGGCGTCGTCAGGGACGTTGCTACAGGGCACGGGAGAGTGAACAGAGGGTGATGTTAGCTTTGTACGCGAATCATGGACAAGTGAGCATCAAAAGGAGGGCAAGGGGGGTCTATGCTCACCAGGGAGACTCGCCGGAGTCAAAGGCGTGGGCGACGTTGTCGTCGTTGCCGAGGTTACAGGCGCGAGTGAGATGAGGGTGCTAGAAGGTGCGCACGGGAGAGGGGAGCAGGCTCGGGTGGTCGAGGGGGCAAGGCGCGGCCTGGGTTCGCCGGAATCGTCGCGGATTTTCGTCGGAGGAAACGACGGTGCAGGTGGAATTGGGGACGGCCTGGGGGCTCTCTTGCAGCGGTTTCTAAGGGAAATGGGAGGGAAGAGGGAGGTGGTTAAACGAGCGAGGTCGCAGGTGTGATTAACTGAGCCATTATGGCGGAATTACATTGCAGCGAGAACAGCGGGAGGGGTGTGGTCGTGGGGGTGAGGAAGAGAAGACTGGCAGGTGGGACCTAGCTGTCTGCAAGAGAGAGTGAGGTGAGGTGGGGTCCAGATGTCAGCGAGGCTGCGGGTTCGCGGTTGAGTAGGAAAAAGCTTCGAGGAGAAGGGGCTTTGGGCTTAGATGGGTTTTGGGTTAGGCTGGCCTTGTTCATTTTTTTACGCTTCCTTTTCTTTTTCCATTTCTAATATTCTGTTTTGATTTTGTTTAATCATTTCAAACAACTATTTGAATTCAAACTTCAACCAAACTTTGTGTATATTCAAATACTGATTAATAATACATTCTAAGGGTCAATTTTAAAATAATTCTTTTATTCTTTTTAGGGTATATTAATTATTTAAAATGGGCCTTTGTCTTAATTCAAACAAGTTTTTAAATATAATTTCAATTCTTATTTGAACTCAAATTTGTACCAAACCTTTTTCAGTAGGTTTTATTTATTTATTTGGGTGTCAAATAATTCACTTTGAATTGTTTGGAGTACTTTTAATATGATTTATTAATCATTTAAATTGGGTATTTGTCTTTATTTCAATGAAATCAAATATGGTTTTAATTCCATAAATTTTATTTAGAAGATTTCTTTGATCCCATTTAAGTTAATTAAATAACTTTTATTCCACTTGGGTAAATTCCAAATATTATTCTCCCATGATTTAATTAATCATTCTTATTAGGGATTTTGTCTTCATCAAAATAGGAATAGAATTTGGTTAATGCCATTTTATTTTATTTTAAAAAAATTCTCTATCCTTTTATTTGGATTTGGATTATAACTATTCCATTTGCTTATGGATTAGGCCAAGATTTAATTTGGCCTTTAAATATTCTTCATTTAATATTTCTTTCTTTATCTTATAAAATCCATATCTTTTTATTTATAGATCCAAAGTTGGTGATTCCAATTTGTAAAATCTTATTTAATATTTATTTATCCTTTTAAATACCTTTAGGATTATTTGCTCACCATTTGGTATGGATTTTAGATAGGAGCTTTATTAGCTTTGTAAATTCAATTTCCTGATCTTACTAAATTCATAAGATTTTATTTATGGCTCCAAATTAAGTGAAACCAATTTCTACGGTTTTATAATATTTCTATTTGTCATTCTTGATCATTTGTACATGTTTGTTGAACAATTTTTATATGGATCAAATCCATAGGCTTAGAGATAGCTTGGAAATGTTTTTCTTCCATTAGGGTTTTGGTTTATTTTCCAAGTGTTTAAATTTCGAGATGCATTTATGAAGAATGCATTTCACTTGATTTGAATTTAGTTGGATTCAAACATTACTCAAGTTTTGTTCAAGATGGGATTTTAAGTTTCCATTTAGAAACAAAAAGTTTCTTTTCACTCTAAATTATTTATTTTGCTTATTTATTTTTCACATTACAAAATTTGGAAAATTTTGGGATGTGACAGGAATTCTTTAAGTAGAAGTCAAGAGTTATGAATTGTGGAGGATAGGAATTCTTGGTAAACTCTAAACCCTAAATCTAGAACCAAACATAAAATCCATTTCACCTAAGTGATCTATCATCCTATTTCCACAATGCCTTATAGGAATAATTTCCTATAGCAAATTACTCAAGTATATCTTTGACACTTTCAAACCTTTAAATCATGTGTATCACATAATTCGAAATTGCTATAAACCATTATTCCCAATATTATATCCATATATTAATCACACTTAAGCAAGTAATGAATAGCTAGTTCCAGAAAACAACTATGCATATTTTAAATAAGAATGGTGGTTAGGATTCACCTGTTAGTAGGTTTTGAATAATATAATTCACCATTCTGAGAACCCTAAGAATTAAATACTCTTATATAATGATTGTTATATAATAATAAAGATGGATACATGCTTTGCATATATTTAGCTACCTTAAACCATTATCACTACATTCATTAGGAGGATATAAAAAAATCATTCTATAAGGGTATAATATAATTAACAAACCCCTAAAACCCTAATTCTTATTTATTCTATTCAATAAATAACTTTTGATATAATTTTGAGCACTGGAAAATATCAACATGATTAGAGTAATCAATTAGTATAGTTATCTTTGGAATATTTAAAATATTCTACAAAATTTATGGTATTTAAAACCTTGAGGAAATTTGAATTGCAAACAAATTATTAAAAAAACAGAAAACAGAAAGGATAAGGAAAAGGAGTAGCAGTCAGCAATGTCCCACGACCCACTTCCTTCGCCCTATCCATCGCTCACACGCGCCACACTGCAGCCCACCTGGCCCAGCATCAGCCTGCCAAGAGCCCATACCCCTTCGACCTCTATTCTTTCTCGTCTTCCTCGCGCCATCGTCGACCTCCTGATCGAGAAAGCAGCTCGCTGGCGTTCACACCGCCGTCGCACCGCGTCAAGATCCACGCCGCCGCTGTGTGATTCCTATAAGAATCCCTACGCCGCACCGACGAACCCTAGCTTCCTCTTTTCCTCGAAAACTTTCTCTAGACGAAACCATAGATTTGCCAGAGAACTCCGGTGACGCCATTCGGGGTTCCCCTTTGCTCTCTGGGCATGCTCCAAGCTCCGTCGTGTCTTCCTCGAGCTCTCTGACAAAGAACGCAAGCCGAAGAGGCCCTAAGCCCCCCAATCGACATCTCCTGCCCGAAGTCCGGCAGTCGAGGTTCCTATTGATTCTGGTCATGATTCGCTTCGCCGAGCCCTTCTTCGCGTTCCTGGTGAGCTTCTGAGTATACTAGCATCCTTCAATTCGTCGCTCGCTCGCCGTAGTTACCAACCCGCGTGAGGCGGTGCCGAGCCATCGTGCAAGCTCGTCGTCGACCAACCTCCGATGACCAAAACGGAGCGGCGCCGCCACTATAGAGTTCCTTGCGACACCCTCTTTTCAATAAACACAACCACAACCGCACGCGCGAACAGAATCACTCGATTGACAATTGATCTGAGAGGATCAGTCTCAGATGATGTCAGCATGGCATCGTGCTGAGGTCATAAACCCTCTTATTGATTTGTTTAATTTATCTGTAAATGACGTGGCATAGGCCCCACTAGTCCGTGACTGGGGGTAAGAATCGACCTAGTAAGAAAAACCTTTCACCCCATGCTGACATCAGCATTACATCATAAACTATTTAGTTTATTAATTCTAGAAATTAAATAAAATGATTCAATCTTATAAAATCAATAACTTTTGTTTTATAATTCAGAAAAATATGTTTAATATATGAAAGATTTCAGAAAAATAAAGTCTACAACCTAAAACTATTATCAAATATTAGTATGATAATTATTTAAATAAATATTATTTAATAAAGGTTTTATAAATAATAAAACTTAAATAATCCATATTTTAATAATGGTAAATGTTAAAAATATAAATAAAATACCAAAAATCTTAGAAAAATAAGAACTATAATTCAAATCTATAATCATACATTATTATTTCACTTAATTAAATATTTGTTATTTAATAAGTATTTATAAAGTAATAAATCTTATAAAAATCATATCTTATTATTTATAAATCACAAAAATAAATGTAATATATCAAAATGATCAAAAAATAATATCTACATGTTAAAAATATAATATTACACTTTTGAGTTAAATAAAAAGTTAAACACTTTAATAACTTGAATTTAAACCTATTTCTTTAATTAATAATTCATATAATGTTAAAAATAATTTGTTAATATTTCTAAAATTAACCAATTAAAGTCTAATAAATAGTATTAGTCTTAAATACTAATATTATGAAGTCAAAATGGTTCAACACATTTTAAATGCAATTTTATTGAATTATCATTCAACCATAAGTGTAGATTATTTTCTAAAAAGATTCTTATCCAATATAAAATCTTCAAGAATAATTTGTGACTAAATCAAATCTTTTTCATTACTCAACCACAAGTTTACAAACATACCAAAACACTATAGTGAATCCATTAGTAGTTCAAGTGATATTATTTCCTTGATTACTAATCATAACCACACCTTTATAAAAATATAAATGATTCTATTCCATTATAAAAATTAAGGAACCACTACTCAAATAGAAGTAATGCCATTCTTAAGTAACTTTAAGGAAACAATATAAAGTGAACAAGATACAAGTATCATAAGTAATACACCATAATTCTATTTATGTCTTTAAAGTTAACTTTAGTCCACAAGACTTTAAATATAATGCTAAAGGCTTTATTATGTGTTTTATAGTTAACTTTGGTCTATTTTAACTAAGACCTAAAGCATCTCAATACCAAACTAACCAAGTTAAAAACCAATATAGATAAGTCTCAAATACTACTAATAATGGAGTAATTCTTTCTTACTTAAGGACTATAACTAGAAAGAACACCTAATAAGGTTAACTTAAAGTTTAAATAATTTCACTTAGCTAAGTAAGATTTTCTTCAAAAGTTATTCTTGTAAGATACATTATAAAACAAAACATAAGCATTTTTATGAAAGCTCTAAATGATGAACGAACCTTATATACATAGTCTTCAGATACATTTCCCGCTTGAGTATTCAATTATTGTGTGTGCTTTATTATAATTACATGTTGTTTCACCCACACTCACAAGCATTAATAAGAAGCACAAGTATGAAACTTATCTAAGAGGACAACACATTCTAAAGGAACCATTTCCAGTTTCCAAACCCTAGATCAACGTTATCCCCGGGATTCACGTTTATAAAGTGCATTACATTACTTATGCATAAAGGCATCTTGCTTCTTTAAACATTAGTCCTTACCAGACCAATGATGCTGATTTCAGATATTGGATCTTATATTGTCTTGAAGACCATGAGTGCATAATCTTGCAACCACAAAAGGCAAGTTCACACTTGCTCATGTCCTTTGATTATTTTCTGTAAAGTATTTTGCAAATCCAGTGTTGTCATCACCTGCATTTGAAAAAGGTCGGAAAACACTATTTTCATAATAAATGATTATAGGTTATTTACCATGAGGTAATAACCTACTATGAAAGTTTTGATGGTAAAGGAACATATTATCTAGGATCTAACAACCAATGTCGCCAGTGATTCTAGCGCCGTAGATTACGCGTTAACCATGAGATTTGGAATGGGACGGAGAAGTCAGTTGTATCCTTTTCCTCTCTTATGGAGGCAATACGACCTTAACGTGACGTTGTGATTCCTTGTGCGGATCCAACATATGGGTGGGAACCCTTACACCCCACACTTTTGGTGTCTAGATTATCTATGGATGGTGTTTAGTGGACGGACCATTTAATATGGCACTTGCCAGGGCAACACCAGGTCATAGAGTCTTTGGGAACTCATCAGGGTTTTAGCCTGCCCGAAAGGGGGCTTAACGGAGGTGAGCCGACCCCAAAGGATCGTGCAGACATATGAGGTCGCGGAGAGGGCAGTGATTGGCTTGGATCTTAGACTGGGCCCCATACCAAGGAATTATGGACAAGGTCATGACTTGGTTGTGCAACAAGGCTAAGGTCTCTCATGGGTAAAGTAACGCACCTCTATAGAGTGTAAGAACTATAACTTGTTACTCCCTGTTCCGGGAAGGAGCCGCGAACATGGCGGGAAAGGAACTCCATGAAAGTTCTGGTAAACCCGTGAAGGATGACGGACATAGCTTTTCAGAATAAAAGCAACATTTGAAGAAATGTTTACGAAAACCTGCATTGCCTATGACCTATGGTCTGTGGCTGTAGATATAGTGCATCAAACACTCCTTTTCTAGTGAACTTGCTGAGTACGCTCGTACTCAAAGTATCTTCTTAACCCTTGCTAGGTTCTAAAGCCAGTACGGATGACGTCTACATCAAGTTATGCTCCAAGAATCATCATTAGAAGCTAAAGTTCTTCAATGAAGTCAAGAAATTCAACATAAACATCAACTCAATTGAAGATAAAGTTACTGATTAGATGGGAATATAATCTCTAGCCATAGAACCTATTTATGTAGTGTATTGCAATAGCAGCAATGCCAGACCATTAGTTAAGATACTAGTCTTAATAGTACGATAGTTTTTGAGTTGTTTATTTCTGATTCTTCTTTGTAAGAAGTTTCTCTCTCTCTCTAACCTAGAGTGTTCTTTGGATCTTGTGTAAAGAGTTGAGTTATAACCTATAGTCATGTCTTGGACCTGCTGTGTTTTTGTTGTACCACTCTGAGGGATGTAATACTAGTGAACGGTGTTTCATTGGTGTTATATCAACGACTATAGTGTACTATGTCATGCAGTGGTATGCTGGGTCACCACACTCGTCTTCGTAGAATTCTTCCTCCTCGTAGCTCAGATTGACACTAGCGTCTATAAATAAATACGAGGTACACAATCACCAAATAATACTTAGCTACCTCTATTTAACACACAAGAGTCACACTGGATGATCTAGCATCATCTCTCTCAATACAAGAAAAGGGGTGGTAAGATTTTATTTATCTTAGTTTTAGAAAAGTAATTTCTACTCATTGAAAACTACTTAATATTTAATATTCTCCAATTCAAATATGGGATCATATTGACAATGTCATCAACACATATTCTACTACCGGGGAATGTGATTTAAAGTGTTTGGCCTAATTTACAAAGCTTAAGACTACTATTTAATAATATTTTAGGGACTAGAAATGACTATAAAGGCATTCTTTACTTTTGGTCCAAGACTACTGTATGTAAGTATGTATATTTTTGCATATTCAGAAAGTTCTTCTCCAATGTGATTTTTGAGAGTTGGAATCAACTCAAAATCACTTATGTTTGATTTTAGAAAAATGTTTTAAATGCTAAAAGCTATTGTCTTGTTATTTTTACTAAGGGTGATCCATAGTTTCAAACTGCTTGAATCCAACAAGAGTGATTAGAGATTTTCATCTACTATCAAACAAAATTGGATTCATTCAATTTGGTGTTGTGAATCTTCCTGAATTGATTTTTAAAGTTTCCAACAATATGAGATTTTTAAATAAAAAACATATCTAAATTTGAATCAATAGGCTGCGCGCGGGAATGCTAATGGGCTGGCTCAACTACGTAACGCGCACAGCGGGCTGCTCCGTGGCTGGTTCTACCTGTCAGCGGCTAATCAAACACGAAGCGGTATCAGCTAATCTAAGCCTTAGGATTAGAGCATGGTCAACGACTGAGCGGCGTCGTATCTGTCGTAGGGCACACGCGAGCCAGAACCCTAGCGCTACGGCAGGGGTCATCCGGGGCTTACCAGGTCTTAAGCTACGTCAGGCGATGGGGGCAAACGAATGAGTCAATGACGGCGGTTCGACTGGTGGTCGCGGCAGCTCCTGGGGCAGCTCCTAGCGTCGACTCCTTTCCTCCACGGCAGCGGCGGACTGCGGAGAAATTCTAGGGAGGTAGTCCTCGCCTTGCTCCAGGGTTGGGTCAGAGAGATTGCTGGGTGAGAGAGGAGTGGAATGGTGTGCGTTTTGAGGCTAGGGGAGGGCTCTATTTATACTGCGGCGAAAGGGGCACGACAGCATTGTTTGGGTTCGCCAGCGACATCGTCATAGTATGCTATCGGCATGGTCAAGGGTAGAGGTCGACGCGGAGCTTCAGGGTAGTCGTGATGCGCACAGTGGCACGACGAGGCACGGTCTCAATCGTTCTAGAACATCTGTGATCTGCGGCGGTACCGTCGGCAATCGTCACGGCGTACGGTGGTCACGGTGATCGAGCGGTCAAACAATCGTGTCTAGGAGCTTGCTGGAGTCATGGTGAACGTAATGGCACAAGGCGAGAGCGAGGCGTGGCGTGTGCGCGCGGGATTGCTCGGCGCTCCGGTGCGGCATTCGGCATGGTCGGGTGTTAAATGGGCACCGCTGTGTTGGCGTCTCCTCGAGTGGTCTTTGGTCGAGGCGTGCACAGACAGAGGCGGTGAGGTCAGGGCTACCTCCTAGACATCGTGGGTGAGGGCGGCATGGTCTGTGGCGTGTAGGGGTTCGTAGCATGAAAAACAAAAAATTTCTAACGCATGCACACAAACAAGCCAAGATCTATCTACTAGATTGTAGCAATGAGTCAATTAGAGTACTCACCCTCGAAGATTCCAAAGCGGTTAACGAGAGCAGATTCTCGTGGGTAATGTATTCGTACACTTGCCGATCTCAAGATCGCATAGACGATCCTTCTGGCGCTGCGTTCTGGCAGCACTTCCATAGTCGGTCACACATTCGGTACTCGATGAAGACCTTCCTCTCCCTTGTTCCAGCAGGTAGCGGAGGTTGTAGTTCTCCCCTCGCGATTCCGGTAGCACGACGGCGTGGTGTCGGAAGTAGAGGGAAGATCCCGCAGGGCTTCGCCTAAGACGGTGCAAGCTATGGTGGATCTATGGTTTCAGGCGATCTAGGTTCAGAAGGCCGGAGAGGAGGAGGAGGTGTTGAAGGCGGCAGCGGCGGCGTGGCGGCGCTAGGCGGCAGCGCGGCGACGGCGGCTAGGCGGCAGCGGCGCACGGGGTGGGGAGGGTTGGCTCTTGTGTTGTTTGGGGCAGCCCTCCTCCTCTTTTTATGAGAGGGCGGGCAGCCTTGGGAGGGGAGAGTTTGAATCCAAACCCAAACCCATGTTGGATAGAAGGAAGGACTCTTTCCTTCTTCCACTAGGAAACTATTGTTCCAGTTTGACTTTTCAAACCTCCCTTTTGACTTTTAATTTAGAGCTTTAATTCTCTCTCACAAATGCCCAAAGAAAGTGACCTAGGATATGATCCAATCATTCCACTTACCTATGATACATTCATGGACCATTCCCCTTCTGGTCCGGTGAACCTTTTAGAACCTTCTAGAACCTCCGATGAAAACATCGAAATCATTACCGAAATACGGAATCTGACTTTCTTTATATGAATCTTATTCTCCAGACCATTTCGGATCTCCTCGTGATATCTCGGATCCCATCCGAGACTCCGAACAACATTCGGTATCCCTACTTACATTTCATATCTACTAAACAACATCGAATCCTTAAGTGTGTCTTCCTACGGTTCGTGAATTATGCGGACATGACTGAAACACTTCTCCGATCAATAACCAATAGAGGAATCTGGAAATTCATATGGCTCCCACATATTTCTATGATTACTTTGCGATCGAATGAACCACTTACATACGATACCAATTTCCCTTTATCTCGCGATAGTTTACTTATCCGAGGTTTGATCGTCGGTATCTCTGTTTACCTAGTTCAACTTCGTTACCGATAAGTACTCTTTTATCGTTCCCGTGATATGTGATCCCTTGTGAGACAGTCACATGCTTTCAAGCTAATTGGATGACATTCCACCGAGAGGGCCTAGAGTATATCTATCCATCATATGGATGGACAAATCCCACTCTTGATCCATGTGCCTCAACACATACTTTCCGAACACTCAATGTCACCTTTATAGCCACCCAGTTATGGTGTGGTGTTTGATGTCATCAAAGCATCTTCCGGTGATGGTGATTACCATGATCTCATGGTCGAAGGAATTAGGTTACTATGTATCAGAAAGCTTATAGCAAACAAACTATTGAAATGACTTGATCTTTATGGTACGCTTATCTATAGGAGTATGTCCATCATACCATTCTCCTAATGATATGATCTCATTGTTAATAACATCTCAATGTTCATGATCGAGAAACCACGATCATCTATTAACCAACAAGCTAGTATTATAAAGAGGCTTTACCAGTGACTCTAATTTAGTTTACAAATCACACAAGTATTAATGTTTCCGGTTAATACTATTATAGCATGAATGTAAACATTTATCATAAACACAAAGATATAACCACTTTTATTATTGCCTCTAGGGAATATCTCCAATGGTCTCCCACTTGCACTAGAGTCAACTAATCTAGATTACATGGTAATATACCGAACACCCATGGCGGTTTGGTGCTGGTCATGTTTTGCCCTCGGGAGAGGTTTAGTCACCTGATCCGCCACATTCAGATTTGTGTGTACTTTGCAAATCTTTATGTCACCATCTTGGACATGCTCTCGAATAGCGTGAAAATGTAGCTTGATGTGATTTAGCTTCTTGTGTGACCTTGGTTCTTGTGCATTGGCTATGGCGCCCATGTTATCACTATAGATAGACATTGGGTCCAGCGCACTTGGAACCACACCAAGCTCTGTAATGAACTCCTTCATACATATCGCCTCTTGTGAAGCCTCCGAAGCAGCTATGTATTCTGATTCAGTTGAAGATCTCGCCGCAACGCTTTGCTTTGCACTCCTCCAGCTAACTGCTGCACCATTCAAAGTAAACATGTATCCAGATTGAGATTTAGAATCATCCGGATCGGTGTTCCAACTAGCATTGGTGTAACCATTAACAACGAGTTGTTCATAACCTCCATAAGAAAGAACCATATCCTGAGTTCTTCTCAAGTACTTAAGGATGTTTTTGACCGCTGTCCAATGATCCACTCCTGGATCACTTTGATATCTGCTAGTCAAACTAACATCATATGCAATGTCAGGTCTAGTACATAGCATGGCATACATAAGAGATCCTATGGCTGAGGCATAGGGAGTCTTACTCATCCTTTCTCTATCTTCTGCTGTTGCAGGACTTTGAGTTTTACTCAAGGTCGTATTAGGCAACATGGGCAAGAACCCTTTCTTGCTATCTTCCATTCCAAACCTTTTTAGAACTTTGTCCAAATATGTACTCTATGACAATGATATTAGGCATCTTGATCTATCTCTATAAATCTTTATGCCTAATATGTAAGTTGCTTCGCCAAGATCTTTCATTGAAAAACTATTATTCAAATAATCCTTGACACTATTAAGAAGGTCTACATCATTCCCAATCAACAATATGTCATCTACATATAGTATTAGGAATGCTACAGAGCTCCCACTCACTTTCTTGTAAATACAAGCTTCTCCATAAGTTTGTACAAAACCAAAGCTTTTGATTACCTTATCAAAACGTTGATTCCAACTTCGGGATGCTTCCTTCAATCCATAAATGGACCGTTGAAGTTTGCATACCTTGTTAGCATCTTTAGGATCGACAAAACCTTTGGATTGTACCATATACAACTCTTCATAAATGTATCCATTGAGGAACGCCGTTTTGACATCCATCTACCATATCTCATAATCATATTATGCAGCAATTGCTAAAAAAATCCTCACAGACTTTAGATTCGCTACCGGTGAGAAAGTCTCATCGTAGTCAACTCCTTGAATTTGTCGAAACCCTTTTGCGACAAGTCGAGCTTTATAGATAGTAACATTACCGTCAACATCTGTTTTCTTCTTGAAAATCCATTTGTTCTCGATAGCCTTCCGGCCATCCGGTAAGTCCACCAAAGTACATACTTGGTTTTCGTACATGGATCCAATCTCGGATTTCATGGCTTCTTGCCATTTATTGGAATCTGGGCCCATCATCGCTTCCTCATATGTTGCAGGGTCATCGGTGTTGTCCACCAACATGACACTCATAACGGGTTCATACCAATCAGGAGTGGTACGAGTTCTCATTGACCTGCGAGGTTTCGTAGTTACTTCAACCAAAGTTTCATGATCAACATCATTAGCTTCCTCTCTTATTGGTGTAGGCGCCACAGGAACTACTTCCGGTGCTGCGCTACTCTCAAGTTCGAGAGAAGGTTCAACAACCTCATCGAGTTCTACTTTCCTTCAAGTCACTTCTTTCGAGAGAAACTCCTTCTCTAGAAAGGATCCATTCTTGGCAACGAAGATTTTGCCCTAGGATCTATGATAGAAGGTATACCGAATAGTTTGCTTCGGGTATCCTATGAAGACGCATTTTTCCGCTTTGGGTTCAAGCTTGTCGGGCTGTAACTTCTTTACATAAGCTTCGCAACCCCAAACTTTAAGGAACGACAATTTAGGTTTCTTCCCAAACCATAATTCATACGGTGTCGTTTCAACGGATTTAGATGGTGCCCTATTTCAAGTGAATGCGGTTGTTTCTAATGCATAACCCCAAAACAATAGCGGTAAATCTGTAAGTGACATCATAGAACGAACCATATCTAAGAGAGTTCGATTACGACGTTCGGACACACCATTACGTTGTGGTGTTCCCGGCGGTATCAATTGTGAAAGTATTCCGAATTTCTTCAAATGCTCCCCAAACTCGTAACTTAGATATTCACCTCCACGATCAGATCGTAGAAATTTAATCTTCTTGTTACGTTGATTCTCTACCTCACTTTGAAATTCCTTAAACTTCTTGATAGTTTTGGACTTATGTTTCATGAAATAGATATACCCATATCTAGTCAAGTCATCTGTGAAGGTAAGAACATAACGATAACCACCGCGCGATGCTACACTCATTGGGCCACACACATCGGTATGTATGATTTCCAATATGTCCATAGCTCGCTCCATCATACCAGAAAATGGAGTCTTAGTCATTTTACACACCAGACATGCTTCGCATCTTTCAAGTGATTCGAAATCAAGTGATTCAAGAAGTCCATCAGAATGGAGTTTCTTCATACGCTTCACTCCAATGTGACCAAGACAACAGTGCCACATATAGGTCGATTTATCGCTCAATTTCAAACGTTTAGCTTCAATGTTATTAATATGTGTATTATTACAATCGAGATTCAATAAGAATAGACCATCTATCAAAGGTGCATGTGCATAAAACATATTACTCATATAAATCGAATAACCATTATTCTCGGATTTAAACAGGTAACTATCCCGCAATAAACATGATCCATATATAATGTTCATGCTCAACGCAGGCACCAAATAACAATTATTGAAGTATAAAACTAATCCCGATGGTAGATGCAGAGGTAGCGTGCCGACCGCGATCACATCAACCGTTGATCCATTTCCAACGCGCATCGTCACCTCGTTTTTCTCTAGTTTCCGTCTATTCTGTAGCACCTCTTTCGAAATACAAATATGAGCAGCCGAACCAGTATAAAATACCTAGGCACTACTACGAGTACTAGTGAGATACACATCAATAACATGTATATCGGATATACCTTTCTTCTTGATGTTATCGTTCTTCAAATCCGCCAAGTACTTAGGGCAATTCCGCTTCCAGTGACCTTCTCCCTTGCAGTAAAAGCACTCAGTATCAGGCTTAAGCCCAGCCTTGGTTTTTTTCGCCGGCACGATAACTTTCTTACCGCCCTTCTTAAAGTTTCCCTTTTTCTTAGACTTGCCTTGCTTCTTGAATTTGGTGGTCTTATTGACCAACAACACTTGGTGCTCTTTCTTGATCTCCATTTCTGCAGACTTTAACATGGAGAAGAGTTTGGGCAACGACTTGTCCATGTTTTGCATATTTTAGTTCATCACAAAGTTCTTGTAACTTGGTGGTAGTGATTGGAGGACACGGTGAATCCCAAAAGTATTAGGAATCACTATACCCAAGCTTTGAAGCTTGCTTGCGTGCCCAGACATCTTAAGCACGTGCTCACTGACGGATCTGCCCTCTTCCATCTTGTAGTTAAAGAAATTTTCAGAAGCCTCATAACTCTCAATTGCCGCGTGAGCCTCAAATATCATTTTGAGTTCACAGACAATATCATGTGGGTCATGGTTCTCAAACCTTTTCTGAAGCTCCGATTCCTAACCATACAAGATAGCACTGAATCGTAGATGATTCTTCGGCGAGGAAAACATTCTTTACCTCATCGTTAGCATCGGTGCGGTGGGTCACCAGGTGCATCGACACATATGTAAAAATACCAGCATTGAGGACAATCCTCAAGTTGCGAAACCAATCCACGAAGTTTCTTCCATTGTTTTTCAACTTTTGTTTCTCTAGGAACGCATTAAAATTGATGGTAGGGGCCGCCGTTGATCTACAACATATTTGCAATAGTTTTAGACTATGTTTATGACAAATTGAGTTCTAATTAATAGTTAAATTAATCTAGGTGAACTCCCACTCAAAACAATATCCCTCACATTGTTTTAGTGATCACACGAACCAAATCCACCACATCAAAACTGATCATCACGAGAGTTGATGTAGCTTCAATGGCGAACAATCAACATGTTCATCATATCTACTATATGACTCATTCTTTACCTTTCGGTGATCCGTGTTCCGAGACCATGTCTGTACATGCTAGGCTCGTCAAGATCAAACCTTAGCTTCCGCATGAGCAAATATGGCTTGCTCCTGTTGTATACACTCGCAGAATCTAACACACTCGATCATCACGTGGTGCCTCAAAACAACGAGCTTTAGCAACGGTGCTTACTAAGGATGAACACTTTATAACTTGAAATTTTGTGCTAGAGGGATCATCTTATAATGCTACCATTGCGAACTAAGCAATACAAGATGCATAAAAGGATTAACATCACATGCAATTCATAATATGTGATATGATATGGCCTTTCTTCTTGTGCTTCTGATCTCCATCTTAAAGCACGAACATGATCTCCATCATCAACGGCAAGGCGTCAAGGTCAATGGCGCCGCTCCATGGTTGTCATCCACTAGCATCAACTATTACAACTACTTTGAATAATAGACACGCAGGTCTTAACGGAATTAAAAAATACAACCATATGGCTCCTTCCGGTTGCCGACTTACAATAAGGATTATTGGATACATCATATATAATCACAATCATGGCCATATCACATTACAGCAAACCCCTGCAAAACAAAGTTAGATGCCTCTAATTTTCTTTGCATGTTTTACGTGGTTTGGGGCTTTCAATAAGTGTCGTTCTAACTTATGAACAAGAACCACAACGTTGATACTAGTATTGTCAATCACCCCTTGTAAATTGAATCTTAACTATGTTGGGAGCAACAGGCACCCGCAAATCCACTTATGCAATACAAGTTGCATGTCAAGCGTGGAGCAAGTCTCATGAACGATGTCATGTAAGGTTAGCCCGGGCCGCTTCATCCCACCATCCCGCAAGATGCAAAGTACATAAGAAGCAATCAACAACAAAAAGCTTCAACGCCCACAATGGCCATTGTGTTCTACTCGTGCAACAGATCTACATATAGACACGGTTCTGATACCACTGTAGGGGTTCGTAGCATGGAAAACAAAAAAATTCTACCGCATGCACACAAACAAGCCAAGATCTATCTACTAGATTGTAGCAACGAGTCGATTAGAGTACTCACCCTCGAAGATTTCAAAGCGGTTAACGAGAGCAGATTCTCGTGGTTGATGTAGTCGTACACTTGCCGATATCAAGATCGCGTAGACGATCCTTCGGTCTTGCATTAAACGGCGCTTCTCATCGGTCACACATTTGGTACTCGATGAAGACCTTCCTCTCCTTGTTCCAAGGAAGCGAGGTTGTAGTTCTCCCTCGCGATTTGGCGGCATGGCGTGGTGTCGAAGTAGAGGAAGATCCATGAACCGCCTAAGACGGCGCGAGTTATGCTGGATCTAGGGTTTCCGGCAATCTAGGTTTAGAAGGCCGGAGAGGAGGAGCAGGTCTCGGCAGCGACTAGGGCGACGGCGACGAGCCGGCAGCGGCGGGGGCGCACGGGGTAGGGAGGGCTGGCTCTTGTGTTATTTGGGGCAGCCCTCCTCCTCTATTTATGAGAGGGACAGCCTTGGGAGGGGAGAGTTTGAATCCAAACCCAAACCTAAGTTGGATAGAAGGAAGGACTCTTTCCTTCTTCCACTAGGAAACTATTGTTCTAGTTTGACTTTTCAAACCTCCCTTTTGACTTTCAATTTAGAGCTTTAATTCTCTCTCACAAATGCCCAAACAAAGTGACCTAGGATATGATGCAATCATTCCACTTACCCATGATGCATTCATGGACCATTCCCCTTCCGGTACGATGAACCTTTTATACCCTTCTAGAACCTCTCCGATGAAAACATCGAAATCATTCCCGAACTCCGGAATCGGACTTTCTTTATATGAATCTTATTCTCCAGACCATTCCGGATCTCCTCGTGATATCCTGATCCCATCCAAGACTCCGAACAACATTCGGTATCCCTACTTACATTCCATATCTACTAAACAACATCGAATACTTAAGTGTGTCTTCCTATGGTTCGTGAATTATGCGGACATGACCGAAACACTTCTCCGATCAATAACCAATAGAGGAATCTGGAAATTCATATGGCTGCCACATATTTCTACGATTACTTTGCGATCGAATGAACCACTTACATATGATACCAATTTCCCTTTGTGTCGCGATAGTTTACTTATCCGAGGTTTGATCGTCGGTATCTCTGCATACCTAGTTCAACCACGTTACCGATAAATACTGTAACATCCCAGCATTTGAGCTTAGAAATAAGCTGAACACACGTGTGTGCATTGCATTCATGCATAGAAAATCTGAATAATTTTCGCGCTTTTAAATAAAAACTTGTCAAAGTGATTGAAGATTCTCTTAACTTGATGGAATTCAAGTAGATCATCAAGTTGACTGCGATAAGTTTGAATATGACATTTGCTACAACCTTATTTTGGGTAAACATGATTTGATCTAAGGGTAGATCAAATGTAATAAAATTAAACCCTAATACATTACATAATGATTTATATTTGATCCTTAGGTGATCATATCATGGTATTCATTATAATCACTCATGAATACCAAATTATAAATATAGCACAAGTAATAAGAAGGTAACAACTATATCTTAATCTCATCTACTTATACCATGAGTATCATGGAAATACCTAACTTTAACTCTCTAGTGAGATTGAGTAGGAAAGAAACCAAAGTCAAGATCATTCACCATATATTTCTTTTTCCATATCAATCCTTATCATCTCTATTGAATCCTATCATCATAATTGTTGTTCATCAATATTGAGTAATCAACTATTGATTCACCAATTCTTAACCTATCAATCCTTGACCTATCAACTCTTATCCTTATTATAGCATTCACTTAAGGCTTATAAAGAAAGAAGTAAGTAGAGGTAAATAGTGATGCTATTTTTAGGTGTCATCTATAGGATGGGAGTGTTGGAATAGAATAAGATCCATATGGTAATTGATGGAGTCAACTCACTCCTAAAATGATAGAAGAGTTATATGGAACCTATAATTGTATGGTGATAAAGAAGATTATAAGGATGAATCCTGAAGATAAATACCAAGGAGTATCCTATTGGATTAAGTAAGCATAGTCCATGAATAGCGTTCCTTAATCCAATAGAGATACTAAGAAGATAATTTCAATACAACTATAATGTTGTATTGATGAAGCCTTGATTAGCCAACTAGAAATCTAAACCATAAAGGATCAAAGGGTTATAATGATCATGCCCTACTCACCAAGATTGAATGCTTATATCATGTATAAGTGACATTGGTGGATAAAACATGATTGAAACATAGTATAGATATATTATCCTAGATTAGTCATTACAAGTCACATTAATATAATGTGAGGTTGGAATGTTAGATATTGGAGTCAAGTAGAGACAAGATAGTATGATTAAAATGATGATTAGAGAGACATTGGATTAAAGAAGTAGTATTTTCCTCTTTGGAAATACTAAGCACTTGAGGTGAAGTAGGATTTGATGTATACATCTATTGAAGTGATATTAGTGAAGGATGATTAAGGAAGAGTATGATTGGAGTTAGAAGTAACCACTTGTTGGATTGGGGATTATGAACAGCAGAGTAGTGGATATAACCAAGTATGGATATGAAAATATTATGAAAAGCTTTAGTGTCAAGCTCATTGGATTTACAAATGAATTTAGAAGAATAAAAGGTGGATAAGAATATTCTGTAAAGCAAAGCTCATCATGTTAGCACATGATGATGGACATAGAGAAGTAATATATCTAGGAAAGGAATTCCTTAATTAGAAGTCTAGAATTATGAAATATGGAAGATAGGAATCCTTGGTAAACCCTAAACCCTAAATGTATAATCAAGCTTAACATCCATCTCATTTGATGGATAAATCCTTCTGTAGGAATATTTTCTTATAACAAATCAACTAAGCACATCTTTTCTCAATTCCATTTATTATAACCATATGTGCTTAGGAGCTATCTTTATCAATTCTTTCTCAGAAGTCATTCTAAAGAATCACCCCACTGTTTGTAAAAGGGTAACATCATTCTGATCACAAATATAAAGACAATGTGTTTAGCCATTAATCTTTATCCATATCAATAAAAGAATACAAATGTATCAAGAACCCTAAAACCCTAGGGTAAGTAATTATAATTTCAAACACTATTAGTACTTACAATTTATGTATCAAATAATTATGAAGGATCAATATATATATAAAAGTTTCTTTAACATTATAAATCAACAAGAATCAAAACTCATGGTTTAATAATAATACATTCTTTAATAAGTTTATGAATATGAGATAAATTAAATACATATACTTAGTTATATTAAACCATTACAATTACACTTATAAAGAACAAATAAAATCATTTTATAAGTTCTCCATAAATATATTTTTATATTAAAAGGCAAATCTCTAAAAACATAAGTGATGAATATTACACCCAATAAAATAGTTTCTATTAGTTTAAAATTACAAGGAAATCAAGAAAGATATCAACACCACTTATTTTCCAATATTCCTATATTATTTAATGTACTCTATAACAATTCTGGATATTTAAATCCATATAAAAATTGATAATTAAAAGGGTTTAATGAAATCAGGAAATAAAAAATAATAAAGAAAAGGAAACGAGCTCAGTCCAGAAAGTGGCCCACGACCCAGTACCATACCTGCTAACTGACGCTCGCAAGTAGCAGCAGAAACATTCCGCTTGGTTTGCAACAACCCAATAGCAGCCCGTAAGGCCCAACTTCGGCCCGTACATCTTCCTGTCCTTTTCTTCTTCCTCACGACCGGCGACAAGCACCTGCGTGGCGGAGCTCTCGCCGTCGATCTCCCCGGTGCCAAGATCCTCGCCCCGCCACCCTGGAGCTAGGGATAAGAACGTCGTCGCCGTCTTCTTCCTCCCTGTACTTATCTCATTTGATCTCGCTTCCCCATTTTCCTCTTCCGGACCGAAACCTTAGCACCCTGTTGCCAGCAATTGCTGTTGGGCCACGCAGAGATAAAACAAAAACTTTTCCTCTAACGTGGTGATCCCAAGACCTAGCTGAGGTAGAAGGCCACGAGGTTTACCACTAGGCAGCGGTTGCGGATTCTGCGGAAGCGCGTCGGTTGATGCGATGCGATCCTCACGATCCGATCGTCACGGTGCTGATCGCCTGGACACCTCTCTGGTATCCACCGCATACAAGGAGGCGCCACAATCGCTAGGTTAAATTCTGGTAATTTGGCTAATGGAGCTAGGGTTTCCAACACATGGAATGACCCTAACCGAACAACGATTAACCTTTACGGGTTCGTGCTCCACTATATATAGGGAGTGAGCGTGGGCTCTGCGCGACCCATTCACTAAAGCCCATATACAACTAGTCAACGTGACTCCAACTCACTAACTCAGTCCTAACCCGGTCTAGGTCCAACCCAACCAGATCATATGCTTCGGATCCAATCCGAACCTGCTCCCGCTCTTAAGTGTGTGACCCCGCGAGCTCATGGTTACTTGGACACGATTTGAGTCCTACTCTGTCGATCAATCGCATCGGCTCCTAGCGTAACATACCGATTCCCAAGTACCAAAGAGTCATGACGACTTGCCTTTCCAATGCGACTTACGTCGAGTCCCTTTTGCCTCACGATATACCTTGTCGGACTATAGGCGAATATATGTCATCCCTTAAATAGTCCGACTCTCTTCTCGATCCGAGATAAGTGATTCACCGACTAACTCTTAGCCGATCGCCTCGGTTAACACTTAACCGAGTCGTGCATGGCCATGCTTTCGAATCATATCTCACGAGAGGGCCCGGAGAATATCTCTCGAGTGGAGGGCAAAATCCCATCTTGGTTATCCACATCACGCAGCTTGATTCTCGATCGAGAACCCCTTTATAACTGCCCGATTCGGATCAGCGTTTGATGAACCTAAGTCGGTGATCCTCAACTCGGACTATGCAACAACCTCGGTCTAAGGATTACATTGATTGAGATATACAAATGACAACTTAGTTCGTTGTACCTCAATATGGGTCAATCCGACTCGCTAAACTCTTTAGCCTAGTCTGTAAGTTGGAATAGCATCTCCATGCCCATGACAAGTGGAACCGAGTCATCAAGCCAACTTTCACATTGGTCTAAGTTGTGTGTCCAGCACAACCTCAATGACCAAGGATATTTAGTACAAACAACATGAATGCATAGTTCCACAACTGAATCACATATTCAATGATACACATCATATGTTTATACAAGGACTACTTAATAACTTTATGAATACAATGGGAAATATCATCATACATGATTGCCTCTAGGGCATATTCCCAACAGTCTCCCACTTGCACTAGAGTCAATCTTGACATCACATGTCTAAGCATCTAATGCCCATGGCTCTCGGTGCGCCTCATGCTTGGTGGGGTACGGCTTTGTCAACGGATCCAAATATTTGCATCCGTGTGTACCTTGCATAACTTGATATCACCACGATCCACTGGCGCGAATCGGGTGGTACCGCATGAGTATGTGCTTGTTCTTACGGTGTTATCTAGGTTCCTTGGCTTGTGCAATAGCACCATTGTTGTCACAATACCGTCCAACAGTTGGACGAGCCACGAACCACACCAAGATTCATGAGGAAATTCCTCATCCAAACGCTTCCTTTTGCCTCAGCGACAATATACTCGACCTCTGTTGTAGCCGAACAGATCTCTTGCTTGGAACTTTTCCAGCTCACGGCACCTCCGTTTATAATAAACACGTATCCGGATTATGCGAGAATCGAGTCGGTGAGATAACTGCATCCGTGTAACCCTTTACACCGAGTTCATCTTCACCACCATAAACCAAGAACATATCCTTAGTCCTTCTCAAGTACTTTAGGATATTTTTAGCTGTCGATGGATCTCTCGGGATCGACTGGTATGCTCACAACACTTAGAGCATAGGAAACATCCGGCCTAGTACAAATCATGGCGTACATGATGGATCCAAGCTAGAAGCATATGGAATCGCACTCATCCTTACTCATCGGTTGTCGAAGGACACCGAGTCTTGCTAAGTTTTACACCATGGGACATCGGTAAGAACCCTTCTTAGGCGATTCCATGTTGAACTTTTCAACACTTTGTCCAAATAAGTACTCGACTCAATCCAATGAGCCTCCTTGATCTATCTCTATAGATCCGGATTCCTAGGATGTATGTTGCCTCACCCAAGTCTTTCATTGAGAAACTCCTTTCCAATGATTCCTTGGTTTCTTGCAACATCTGGACATCATTTCCAATCAGTAATATGTCATCCACATATAAGATTAGGAAATTTACTTTGTTCCCACTAAACTTCTTGTACAAACAAGAATCATGATCACTCTTGATGAAGCCAAACGATTTGACTACCTCATCAAAGCGAATATTCCAACTCCGAGATGCTTGCTTCAACCCATAAATGGATTTAAAGTTTGCATACCTTGTCATCATTAGCGGATCGACAAAACCCTCGGGCTGTATCATATACCGTCCTCGGTTAAATTTCCGTTAAGGAAAGCCGTTTTGACATCCATCGCCATATCTCATAGTCGAAATAGGCGCTATAGCTAACATGATCCGAACTGATTTAAGCATCGCTCTGGCGAAAGTCTCGTCGTAATCAACTCCTTGAACTTGTTTGAACCCCTTCGACAAGGCGTGCTATAGATTGAAACATTTCCATCCATATCAGTTTTCTTCTTAAAGACCCATTTGCACTCGACGGGTCTTGCACCGTCTGGCGATCAACCAAGTTCCAAACTTGATTTTCATCCATGGACTTTATCTCGGATCTCATGGCTCCAAGCCATGACTCGAATCGAATCCCACCATCGCTTGAATAATTTGCCGGCTCATCAACATCTAACGGTAACACATCACGAACACTTGTAATCTTGCCGATCTTCGTAATACAGTGTCTTTGTCGGCTCATCCGCCACGATCGGCTCTTTTGCCGATTCGCTATTAGCCGATTCCTCTCGAATTTCTTGAGTTGCACCGTCTCCCTTACTCCCGGTAGAAACTCTTTCTCAAGGAAGACACCGTTCGGCGACAAACACTTTGCCCTCTTCTCGGTTGTAGAAGTAGTAACCCAAGGTTTCCCTCGGATACCCTACGAAAATACATTTATCCGACTTGGCGTAAGCTTGTCCGATCAAGTAAACGACAAAGCTTCACAACCCCAAATCTTAAGAAAAGACAAACTCGGCTTTTTGCTGTCCACATCTCATGCGGTGTCTTCTCTACCGATTTTGATGGTACTTTGTTTAGTGTGAACGCCGATGTTTCTAGACAATAACCCCAAAATGATAAAGGCAGATCTGTCCGACTCATCATTGATCGTACCATGTCCAAAAAGGTTCGATTCTGCCTTTCCGAAACACCATTCCTTTGTGGCGTTCCTAACGGAGTAAGTTGAGGAATTATTCCACAACTTTTCGATGGTCATCAAACTCATGGCTCATGTACTGCGCCTCCTCGGTCGGCCGAAGAAACTTTATTTTCTTGCCGAGTTGATTACATGCTTCATCGGAATTCTTTGAACTTTTCAAAGGCTTCCGACTTATGTTTCATCAAGTAGATATATCCATACCTACTCAAATCATCGGTGAAGGTAATGAAGTACTCATAACCACCCTCAGTCGTCGTGCTCATTGGTCCACATACATCACTATGTACTAGTCCCAACAAGTCGGACGCCCCTTCGCAACTCTGTGCAAAAGGTGTCTTGGTCATTTTGCCGAGTAGGCAAGATTCGCATGTCTCGAACGACTCCAAGTCGAATGAATTTAGGAGTCCATCATCATGGAGCTTCTTCATGCGTTTCCAACTTATATGACCAAGCAGCGTGCCAAAAGTAAGTCATATTCAGATCATTTGGTTTCAACCTTTTAACATTTATGTTATAAACCGACTCACCATCAAGACTCAAAATAAATAACCCGTCACGGGTGCAAAGCCGTGAAACATATCATTCAAATACAAAGAACAACCATTATTCTTGATATTCGACTCATAGCCTTGCCTCATCAAACATGAAGCGAAATAATGTTTCGATGAGCCTTTGGAACATAATAACAATTATTTAGTTCCATAATGAATCCGGAAGGTAAATGAAGTTGCATCGTGCGACTTCCAGCAGCAACTCTTGCTTTGTTGACTCGAATATCAACCTCGCCTCTTGCTACGCTCCTAGTTCTTACCGGTCCACCCAGCAATTGCGATGTGAATAACTGATCCGGTATCATATACCCAAGAACTATTAGGTGCATCGGCAAGATATATGTCTATAACATTGCAAACAAGTGTACCTGAGTCGAAGTCATACCTCCACTCTTGGCTTTGTCGGCCAAGTACTTGCAGTTCCTCTTCCGGTGGCCATCCGCCTTGCGGTAGAAGCAAGTGGATCCGGTGAAGGAGATGGTTTAGTCCCACGAAGCGCTTGGGACGGGTCCCGAGCACCTTTCCTCCTGACTTAGCCTTCTTCTTAGTCCAAGAACTCTTCTTGAACTTAGCCTTATTCGCACCATCAACACTTGATTGGTGCCCTTCTTGAGATCCGCCTCTGCTTGAGCATCCCATGCAATTCGGTGAGCTTCTTATCCATACCATGCATGTGGTAGTTCAAATGAACTGCCCATATGCACTAGGAAGAGTTCAATTATATCCGTAGCGAACTCTTCGCTTATGGGGTAGCCAAGCCTCTCCGAGCGCACGTAACCAACCATTTTGATCACATGCGGACTCGGTGGATCACCATCCTTAAGCTTGCAACTCAGCAAAACACGAGAGACTTGATACCTCTCGGTCTTACTTTGAGCCTAGAACATACTTTTGAGGCTTTCGATCATATCGTAGGCCTCAACATGCTCGAACTGCTTTTGCAAGTCCGGTTCCATGTGAGCAAGCATAAGACATACCGATATCCGTGGACTCATCCTTAGCCCGGTAGGCATTGGTGGTTCAGCGATCGCATTCTCATTCGGCTCATCTCGAAGTGGGTTGTCTAGGACATGGTCCTTCTTTTCTTGTTTGAGAACAATTCTCGATTTCGATACCAGTTGGTAAAATTAGTGTCGTTCGGTTTATCTTTATCAAGAATGGTTCTCAGCAAACCGGATAACCGAGAGTGACTGCTACTTGGTGCCATGATCTACAACAAAATATGCAAAACACTTAAGACATGTATTCATAAAAGAGCAAGCATATTAAACATTTTAATATCTTATGCTCCCACTAGAACCAACACCCTCCGATGGTTACTTAGTGATTCAGATCCTAAATAAGCAAGTCGGCTAGTGAGCTTTAGCATCACCGCTAAGCCAAGTGATCTAGGTAGACAACTCCTTGTCAATCGCATCTCATGCGACTCACATTGTTGA
This sequence comes from Avena longiglumis, assembly GCA_030063025.1. Lineage (NCBI taxonomy): Eukaryota > Viridiplantae > Streptophyta > Magnoliopsida > Poales > Poaceae > Avena > Avena longiglumis. The sequence continues at coordinate 148,147,581 of CP125978.1, read as the reverse complement.
CGGGTGGCATCACATGCCCGGCTCCCATCCGACCTTTCCCGAGTCCCACAACCGTTGTGATAGACCCGTCTAGCTTACCAAGTGTTTCTGCGGTAAGAGTCCCACTCGAACCCACCTAGTTGGAGAGAATTGGCAGCACCTCAATTTTATGAGCCCACTACCAAAATGTCCGACTTGTGATGGTGCAAACCAAGGGAAAACCGACTAGACCTTCTTTGAGGGATTAAAATTTACCGACTATCTAATAGAGGTAAAAGCGAGACATAACAATAACACAAAGTAAAGCAATTATAATGTGAAATGGTATGGCTCTCTTCATGGCGATCTCCATCTCCACAAAGCACGTAATCCGACTCGTGCCAACTCTTGTCACTTGACGTCTTACTCCATGTCGCCGACATGTACAACGCATATGCATGCCTTCCGGGTTCTCAAACAGCTACACTAGCTTAGTAAAGTAAATTACATAGAGAATCCACACGCAGTCGTTATACAATAAAATATGACACCTAGGCTCCAAACGGTGACAAAAACCGTGATTCGCAGATCACGTATGGATTACACATACATCACATGCACATGAACCATACCATTAACAACTTCCTGCAAAAACAAGTTATGCATAGATACAATATCTACCGGCGTTGTGAAACTCGCAACGACATCTAAGGCGCTACGACAGGGTGAAGCCGGCGGTCCCGCTAGCCGGATAGCGGGCGGGGATCGAAGCGCCCTCGTGGTCTGGCGGCGCGACGATTTTTTTCCGAAAACGTAGATCTCATCTACGATCCGAACATGGATTCCGACCATCATTCCGATTCGATCAAACTCTTTGATCTTCGATCACTGCTTATGGATTTACGTGTCACAGTCTAACCCGATGGCGGAAGCCGACCGGTAGGGGTATGTCGTTCCATGACCTTAGCAGTATGATCACGAAATCGGATCTACCACTCCCGTATAGTTGATCCAATCAACTTCATACAAAACCGATCTATCTCATAGATCGACCACCAAAACAGCACATAGATCTCATCTATAGCCTACCGCATATCACATATGCGAGATCTCGAGCCTAAAACCGAAGCTATCGCTCGATACCCTTTGGGCCACGCAGAGATAAAACAAAACTTTTCCTCTAACGTGGTGATCCCAAGACCTAGCGAGGTAGAAGGCCACGAGGTTTACCACTAGACGCGGTTGCGGATTACGATGAAGCGCGTCGATTGATGCGATCGATCCTCACGATCCGATCGTCTGGTGCGATCGCCTGGCACCTCTCTGGTATCCACACGCACAAGGAGGAGCGCCGTGGCGCTAGGTTAAATTCGGTGGACTGCTTTGTGGAGCTAGGGTTTCCAACACATGGAATGACCTAACCGAACAACGATTAACCTTTTTGGGTTATTGTGCTCCACTATATATAGGGAGTGAACGTGGGCTCTGCTCGCGCGACCCATTCACTAAAGCCCATATAAAACTAGTCACCGTGAGTCCAACTCACTAACTCAGTCCTAATCTGGTTTAGGTCCAACCCAACCAGATCATATGATTCGGATCCAATCCGAACCTGCTCCCGCTCTTAAGTGTGTGACCCCGCAGGCTCATGGTTACTTGGACACGATTTGAGTCCTACTCACAATCGATCAATCGGCATCGGCTCCTAGCAGAACGTACCGATTCCCAAGTACCAAAGAGTCATGACGACTTGCCTTTCCAATGCGACTTACGTCTGAGTCCCTTTTGCCTCACGATATACCTTGTCAGACTATAGGCGAATATATGTCATCCCTTAAATAGTCCGACTCTCTTCTCGATCCGAGATAAGTGATTCACCCGACTAACTCTTAGCCGATCGCCTCGGTTAACACTTAACCGAGTCGTGCATGGCCATGCTTTCGAATCATATCTCACGAGAGGGCCGGAGAATATCTCTCGGTGGAGGGCAAAATCCCATCTTGGTTATCCACATCACGCAGCTTGATTCTCGATCGGAACCGCCTTTATAAGCGCGATTCACGGATCAGCGTTGTGAGAACCTAAGTCGGTGATCCTCAACTCGGACTATGCAACAACCTCGGTCTAAGGATTACATTGATTGAGATATACAAATGACAACTTAGTTCGTTGTACCTCAATATGGGTCAATCCGACTCGCTAAACTCTTTAGCCTAGTCTGTGTAAGTTGGAATAGCATCTCCATGCCCATGACAAGTGGAACCGAGTCATCAAGCCAACTTTCACATTGGTCTAAGTTGTGTGTCCAGCACAACCTCAATGACCAAGGATATTTAGTACAAACAACATGAATGCATAGTTCCACAACTGAATCACATATTCAATGATACACATCAGATGTTTATACAAGGACTACTTAATAACTTTATGAATACAATGGGAAATATCATCATACATGATTGCCTCTAGGGCATATTCCCAACAATTGCATCATTCTGATCTCTCTCGTGCTCCGTTGATCAAGCAATCATCCTCGCCTTGCCCATCCGAGCCTCTTATTCAAAGGAATCGAGGCGAGCCAACAGGAATTGACGCCGCGAGGTCACCTTCCCGAAGTCTGGCCATCGTGGTCCTCGCTGATTCCGACCATCTCCCGTCTCGCCAACAACTCCATGAGATTCTTGGTAATGCTCTGAGCATGATAGTGCTCTCCTTTTTCTCGTTCTCTTCCTAGTTTAAGATTTAGCTGAACACCGCCATCGACCACTGCAGTTGTTGGTCGCCGAAGTAGCTCCGGCGACCAAAACGGAGCGGCGCCGCCACCATTCAACTCAGTGTGCTCGTCCGCGTCCATAAAAACCCTTCCCGCATGCAAGCATCCTCCCAATCGATCGATCGAACTTCGATCTGAGGGTGATAGTTTGTGTGACGTCATGATGACGTCATGCTTGCGTCAACTTGACTAAGTCCACCCTGTTGACTGGTCTTTGCTGATGTGGCATATGACGTGGCCCTAAGCCCCACATGTCTGTGACTGGGGTAGATTCCGTCTGGGTGTAAAAAGGTTTAGAGTCTGTTCAGGAAACAATAAAAACAATATAAATTCAAATATCAATATTCCAGAAATGAAATAAAATGATTAAATCTTGTAAATTTAATATCTTTTATTTATAAATTAGAAAAATACATATAATATATGAAAATGTTTAGAAAAACAAAATCTACAACTTAAAACTATTATAAACTATTATGATGATGATTATTAAATAAATATTATTTAATAAAACTTTTATAAGTAATAAAACTTTGATAATTCGTATTTTAATATTGATAAATACTAAAAATATAAATAAAATACCAAAAATCTTAGAAAAATAAAAAAATACTTCAAAACTATAATTATACATTATTATTCCTCTTAATTAAATATTTATTATTTATTAAGTATTTATAAAGTAATAAACCTTATAAAAATCATATCTTATTATTTTTAAATCACAAAAATAAATGTAAAATATCAAAATGATCATAAAAATAATATTTACATGTTAAAAATATAATATTCCACTTTTCAGTTAAATAAAAAGTTAAACACTTCCATAACTTGAATTTAAACCTATTTCCTTAATTAGTAATTCATATAAAGGTAAATAAAATTTGTTAATAATTCTTAAAATTAATTAACCACTTTGAATACAATTTTATTAAATTAATTCTCAACCATTTATGTAGCTTATTTTCTAAAAAGATCTTTACCAAGTATAAAATCTTCCAAAATAAATGAGATTAATTAAAAATCCTTAACTTACTTTAACCACAAGTTTATGAACAAATCAAAACACTATAAGTAATTTCATAAGTAGTAAATAATATGGTTTACTTATTCACAAACCTTAACCACACCCTTATAGGGAGGTAAATCCCTTCATACATTTATAATGTAAAGAAACCACTACTAAATAAAAATAATACAATTCTTAAGTAACTTTAAAGAAACATTATAAAGGGAACAAGATATAAGTATAACAAGCAGTACACCTTAAGTCCATTTATGTCTCTATAGTTAACTTTAGTCTATAATACCTTAAATACTATTCTAAAAAGACTTTATTATGTGTTTTATAGTTAACCTTGGACTATTATAATTAAGTTATAAAGCATGTTAATCCCAAACTAACCAAGTTCAAAACCAAGATAGATAAGTCTCAAATACTATTAATATCACTATTCAAATAAAGAAATTCTTTCTTACTTAAAGACTATAACTTAAAAGAAACCCTAATAAGGTTAACTTAAAATTTAAATCCTTTTCTTTAGCTAAGTAATATTTTCTTCCAAAGTTATTCTTTTAAGAAACATTATAAAGCAAGACATACACATTTTTATGAAAGCTCTAAATAATAAACAAACCTTATATACATAGTCTACAGATATATTTTCCACTTGAGTATTCCATTACTGTGTGTGCTTTAATATACTTACATATTGTTTCACACACACTCACAAGCCTTAATAAGAAGCACATGTGTGAAACTTAATCTAAAAGGGCAACACATTCCAAGGAAACCCTTTCCAGTATCCAAACCCTAGAACAACGTTATTTTTGGGATTCGCGTTTATCAACTTGCATTACATTACTTATACATAAAAGCATCTTTCTTCAGTAATCCTTACCGGACCAATGATGCAGATTTCAGCTATTGGATCTTATATTGTCTTGAAGACCGTGAGTGCATAATCTTGCAATCACAAAAGGCAAGTTCACACTTGCTCATGTCCTTTGATTATTTTCTGTAAAGTATCCTACAAATCCAGTGTTGTCATCACCTGCATTTGAAAAAGGTCAGAAAACACTATTTTCATAATAATGTGATTATAGGTTATTTACCATGAGGAACATATTATCTAGGACTTAACAACCAATGTCGCCAGTAATTCTTGCGCCGTATATTACGCGTTGACCATGATATTTGGAATGTGACGGAGAAGTCAGTTGTACTTTTCCCTCTCGCATGGAGCTGGATGTGCGGGTCGTGGCTGTTATCACTCGTAGCGTGCATATTATATGGTAATTCATAGAGGATATGCAGCATATGGGTGGGAGCCCTCAACGTCCCACGATAGTTCCGGCATCTAAACGGTCTGTACTGCCAATTGCCGTAATTCAATATGTGGGCTGGCGTACACCAAGGAGACATGTGGGTCGTAGAAGGCGTTGATTGGCTTGGATCTTAGTGGGCCTCACACCAAGGAAGTGTGAGCAACACCAATTGGATGTGCAACAAAGCTAAGATCTCTCATGGGTAAAGTAGCACCTCTGCAGTGTAAGAACTATAACTTGTTACTCCTGCTCCGGAAGGAGCTATGACGCGGAAAGGAACTCCATGAAAGTTCTGGTAAACCCGTGAAGGCTGACGGACATAGCTTTTCAGAATAAAAGCAACCTTTGAAGAAATGTTTATGAAAACTTGCATTGCCTATGATCTATGGTCTGTGGTTGTAGCTATAGTGCATCAAACACTCCTTTTCTAGTGAACTTGCTGAGTACGCTTGTACTCAAAGTATCTTCTTAACCCTTGCTAGGTTCTAAAGCCAGTACAGACGACGCCTACATCAAGTTATGCTCCAGGAATCATCATTAAAAGCTAAAGCTCTTCAATGAAGTCAACATATATATATATATATCAACTCAAGTGAAGATGAAGTTGCGGATTAGATAAGAATAGAATATCTAGCCATAGAACCTACTTTTGTAGAGTACTGCAATAGCAGCAATATAAGCCAAATAGTTAGATGATAATTTTATTAGCATAATAGTTATGAGTTGTTTATTTCTGATTATTCTTCATAAGAAGTTTCTTTCTCTCTATTCAACCTAGAGTGTTCTCTTGATCTTGTGTAAAGAGTTGAGTTGTAACCTATAGTCATGTCTTGGACCTGCAGTGTTTCTGTTTACTACTCTGAGAGATGTAATACTAGTGAACGTTGTTTCATTGGTGTTATGTCAACGACTATAGTGTACTACATCATGCAGTGGTATGCTGGGTCACCGTAAGTACTCTTTTCTCGTTCCCGTGATATGTGATCCCTTGTGAGCCAGCCACATGCTTGCAAGCTAATTGGATGACATTCCACCGAGAGGGCCCAGAGTATATCTATCCGTCAAATGGATGGACAAATCCCACTCTTGATCCATGTGCCTCAACACATACTTTTCGAACACTTAATGTCACCTTTATAGCCACCCAGTTACGGTGTGGTGTTTGATGTCATCAAAGCATCCTTCCGGTGATGGTGATTAGCATGATCTCATGGCCAAAGGAATTAGGTTACTATGTATCAGAAAGCTTATAGAATGAAATGACTTGATCTTTATGCTATGCTTATCTATCGGAGTATGTCCATCATACCATTCTCCTAATGATATGATCTTGTTGTTAATAACATCTCAATGTTCATGATCAAGAAACCACGATCATCTATTAACCAATAAGCTAGTATTATAAAGAGGCTTTACCAGGGACTCTTATTTAGTTTACAAATCACACAAGTATAAATGTTTCCGGTTAATACTATTATAGCATGAATGTAAACATTTATCATAAAAATAAAGATATAATAATAACCACTTTTATTATTGCCCTTAGGGTATATCTCCAACATGGCGGCGTGTCCGTGTCGGGGTGGCAAGGCGAGCTCAGGTACGACTTTGCACTGGTCATTTGATCGAGTAAGAGGGGCTTCTTCGCATGGGCTTGTACTGAGGGAGTTAAGGGCACGACGTGCGAGCTCAGTGAGGTCACAAAGATGATGAATAGTTTGATCAAAACAGTGTATAGTGGTTGAGGTTGTACTGTGATCACCAGGTGTTTGATCTAATAGCCGCAAGAACTAAACATCACATTTTTAGTGATTTTTGGTGGGTGTTCTAGTAGTAATATTGGTAGTCTCTGGGTGCAATGGTTTGCTAAGTGGTGAAGGTTTGAGTAGTTTTACAAAAATGGCTATCAAGATAGATTCAATTTTGAATTGCCTCTCAAATGGGTTTGAAAATGTTTCTGCAAGGTTGGAAAGCTCCATTGTGTTTAGGGTCACTAGGTCTAGCAAGGGGAGAAAACAAATGGAAAAGTTTCTGTTTGAGATTAGTTGCTAAAGATGCTCAAAGTGAGCAAGTGATTAACTTGGGCAAAAATAACCATTAGGTCATATGCTTCATCTCTTGATTTTATTTTGGTTTGATCTGGTTTGGGAATGACCTAGATGATATGGTTTTGATATTTAAACCATTTCTCATCATTTACAACAATCAAACGTGGAATTGCAAGCATTCATACACACAAGCATTAAGATTTGAATTTAATTAATAAAATCTTTTGTTAACCCTAATCTTGGTTAATTAGAATTTGATCCTCATTAATTTTTTGGGGTGTTACAAACTTTACCCCCTGAAACATAATCTCGTCCCGAGATTCAGGAAAAACTAGGAACTAAAGAGATAGGGAAACTCAATCCCCATGTTATCTGCTCGTTCCCAAGTGGCTTCTTCTTCTGTATGCTTGATCCACTGGATCTTGAGAAACTTGATGCTCCTGGTCCGAGTAGTTCGGAAAGTTTCTTTCAAAATATGAATGGGTACTTCATGATAGGTTAAGTTCGGGTTGATTTCAATGGATCTGGGATCGATGTTCTTGAAAACTTCCGTTGTCTCTAGGACTTCTAAACATTTCCGAAGTAATGAGACATGAAACACATCATGCATGGCTGACATCTCTTTAGGCAGTTCTATCTGATACGGTACATCTCCTCAGCGACTTAGAATCTTGAAGGGCCCAATATATCTGGGTGCAAGCTTTCCTTTGAGTTGGAACCGCTGCATTCCCTTCAAGGGTGATACTTTGAGATAAACAAAATCTTGGACATTGAAGGCTAGATATCGACGTCTCTTGTCGGCATAACTCTTCTATATGGATTGGGCAGTCTTGAGGTGCTCACGGATCTTGTGAACCTTCTCTTTGGCTTCTCGTAGGATGTCTGGTCCGAAGATCTGACTCTCTCCTACTTGCAACCAATTTAGGGGTGTACGACACTTCCTTCCATACATAAATTCAAATGGGGCCATTTGCAAACTGGCTTGATAACTATTGTTGTATGAGAATTCTGCGAAAGGTAGGCAGTCCTCCCATTTAGATCCATATTCCAATACACAAGCTCTCCACATATCCTTGAGTATCCGGTTTACTCTTTACGTTTGTCCATCGGTCCGTGGGTGATAAGCTGTGTTGAAGTTCAGTTTGGTTCCTAAACCTTCTTGGACTTTCTTCCAAAATCTTGAGGTAAATTGAGTTCCTCAATATGACACAATGTTCTTGGGGATTCCATGCAGACTGACTATCCTAGAAATGTACAACTCTGCTAGCTTCGAGCTTTGATAAGTGGTCTTGACTGGTAGTAAATGGGCTACTTTGGAAAGTCTATCCACTATGACCCAAATAGAATCATTTCCCCTACTAGATGTAGGCAAACCAGTGATGAAATCCATTCCAACTGAATCCCATTTCCATTATGGATTTTGCAATGGTTGCAAAAGTCCTGCGGGACGCTGATGTTCCTCTTTGACTCTCTGACAGATATCACACTTGACCATGTAGCTTCCGACTTATCTCTTCATTTTGTGCCACCAAAATTGATCCTTCAAATCCTGATACCTCTTCGTTCCTCCTGGATGGATAGAATAAAGAGTATCATGAGCTTCTTGCAAAATAGCTTGTTTCAACTCTGAATCCGCTGGCACACAGATTCTTCCTTTATACGACAGAACTCCTTCTTCACCTTCCGTGAATCCGGGTACCTTCCCTGTACCGATACGACGCTTAATTCCGTCGATACTGGCATTTCCTTTCTGAGCTTCCTTTATCTGATTTATCAAGGTGGGTTGAAGTTCAATACTAGCTAGGAATCCTTCTCTAACTAGCTCCATTCTGAAATCCTCCAACTCCTTATGCAAACTTGGTTGCCTTTTCAAAATCATGGTGTTTAATCTACACGGCAGTCTACTCAGAGCATCCGCTACCACATTGGCCTTGCCAGGGTGATAGTGAATGTCAAGGTCATAATCCTTGATTAACTCTATCCATCTCCTTTGCCTCATGTTCAACTCCTTCTGAGTAAAAATGTACTTCAAACTCTTGTGATCTGAATAATTCTCACAGCGATTACCCATGAGGTAATGACGCCATGTCTTTAAGGCTAAAACTACGGCGGCTAACTCTAAGTCATGGGTTGGGTAATTCTGCTCTTGTTGCTTTAGTTGTCGGTACAGAGATGATATCACTTTGCCTTCTTGCATTAACACACATATGAGACCAATCTTGGATGCATCATAATACACGTCAAAGGGCTTCGTGATATCCGGCATGATCAAGATTGGGGCTGAAATCAATCTCTTCTTGAGCTCTTGAAAACTTTCTTCACATTTGTGTGTCCATTCAAACTTCTGATTTTTCTTTAATAGCCGAGTCATCGGCCTAGCGATGCTTGAAAATCATTCAAAAAACCTGCGGTAATATCCCGCCAATCCAAGAAATGTGTGAACTTTTGTTTGAGTGTTTGGGGCTCTCCATTCTTCAACATCCTTAATCTTGGCAGGGTCAACGGCAACTCCTCCGGCTAATAACATATGTCCTAAGAATCCTACTTCCTTTAACCAGAATTCACATTTGCTAAACTTGGCATACAACTGATGCTCCCTCAAGGTTCCAAGGATGGTTCTTAGGTGTTGTTCATGTTCTTCTTGCGATTTGGAGTAGATTAGAATGTCATCGATGAAAACAACGACAAACTAATTCAAGAAGTTCATGAAAATCTTATTCATGAGGTTCATGAAGTAAGCGGGGGCATTGGTTAATCCAAAATACATGACCTTATACTCATATAATCCATATCGAGTAGTGAAGGCAGTCTTTGGGATATCGTTGCGCAAATTTTTAGTTGATGATAACCAGTTCTAAGATCAATCTTAGAGAACACTTTGGCACCAGTCAACTGGTCAAACAGATCTTCTATCTTCGGCAGTGGGTATTTATTCTTGATGGTGACGTCATTTAACTTTCGGTAATCCGTACACAAACGGGTGGCACCATATTTATTATCCACAAACAAAACCGGTGATCTCCATGGCGATGCACTTGGTTGAATCAAATATTTGCTAATCATGACATCAAGTTGCTTCTTGAGCTCCACTAACTCGGAGGGGTTCATACTATAGGGTCTCTAAGCTATGGGTCTAGTTCCAGGGATTAGTTAAATGATAAACTCGACATCCCGATCTAGGGGCACACCTGTTAATTCATCTGGGAACACATCGGGGTATTCGCAGACTACTCTGACTTGGTCTAGGGTCGGTTGGGCTAAACTCTTATTGCACTTGAATTCACGAGGTAGGGTCTCAGACACATGCTCAACTGATAACCCGGTGCTACTGGTCATGGTTATGGATTTCTTGGCACAATCTATGAGTCCTTGATGTTTTGATATCCAATCCATTCGTAGTACTACTTCCAAACCTTTTGTTCCGAGTACTATAAGATTGGCACAGAAATCTATTCCATGGATTATGATAGGTACGGCCTTGCAAATTTTCCTAGCTTTGGTAGTTGAACCAGGTATTTGAACTATCATAACATACTTCAAATTGGTTGGTTGAATCTTACTAGTGCTTGCAAATTCTTCCGTAACAAATGAGTGTGATGCTCCAGAATCAAACAACACTCTTGTAAGTACTGAATTAACAGAAAACATACCCAGCACGACATCTGGCGCTTCCTAGGATTCTTTAGCATTCATGTGGAACAGACGACCGGTACGGTTGTTCGGGTTGCCTAGGGCGAATCTCTTTCTAGGTTGGAAATGACGTTGCTGCTGGGGAGGTGCAGTGACATTGGGTGCTGCAGCAATCTTCTTGGGGCACTCATTGGAGTAGTGACCCATCACTCCACACTCAAAGCAGGTGATTGTTGACTTGTCCTTTCCTGCGACAAGCACAACATTACTTCCAGTCCTTGGGGCAGTATTGTGATTGGTGTTGGTGGGCCTTGGTGGTGCACGGTTGAAATTATTGGGGTTACCGGTGTTGTAGTGGTTGTTGCCTCCGGGCCTCGGGTTTCCTCCGCTATGATTGGAAAATTTCGGGCATGATATATGTGGCCTATTGTTCCTTGGTGTAAATCTCGCAGACGAACTGGGGCGATACTTTGGGGGTATGGTGGGGTCCAGGTTGATGCATCATACGACGCTTACGGTTCTCAGTAGCTTGGTTGATCTTTCCTTCCATCTAGATTGCTGAATCCACTAAAGCTTCTAGATCATCAAACGGGATATTGACTAGCACCGTCTGCATCTCATCATGCAGACCATTCAGAAATATCTCCTTCTTGGCTTCAGTGCCAATCTCATGAGGGGCATACCTAGACAGAGACATAAATCTATCATAGTACTCTACCACCATCATCCTTCCCTGCTTAAACCCCTTGAATTCATCCCGCGTCCTTAGAATCAAACATGGTGGCACATGGGTTTGGCTGAACTTGAGTTTGAATTCATCCCAAGTCATCATTTGTCCTCCATTCATGGTACGGGTTCTATTCCACCATGCTCTTGCAGAACCTGCCAAATAGTGGGTGGAAAACAGTACTTTCTCTGCCTCGTCTACTCCGGCAACTTCTAAGTTGTTCTCCATGGTTTTTAGCCAATCATCGGCATCTAGGGTTTCTTCAGATTTGCTAAAGATAGGGGGATTGATGTTCTGGAAGTTCTTAAGTTTGGATCCATGATGATCCTGATTTCCATGGCCTTGGTTGTCATGCACCAGTTGGGCCATATGTTGAAGTGTGGCAAGATTGGCTTGACGCTCGATTCTACCGGCTTCTTGATCGGCTACTAACATTTGCAGGATTTAGACCATCGGGTCTTGAGATGAGCTGCTTCCTCTGTGATTCATCTGAAGATTGAGATAGATCATGAGACAAGAGGGAATTTTTACTAAGGTTTATGGGTTTAGTTTTAAAGCTGTTAAACTTGGAGTAAGGCTAAGGTTTGAAAGCCAACAACTACTTTTCATTCATTCCAAGCACACACACACAAACAACACATCACAACAAATATGCAGATGGTTTTAAGAACCATTCTGCCAACCTACGATACAGTGGGACTGGGTACACCGCACACCTACGACAGTGCTATGGTTCTACTATTCCTCATCAGAACCGGTGGCTTCTTCATCATCAATGAAGTCGCCCTCATCATCAGTGTGGAACTCCTGGTCCATGTCCTTCAAGTAGTCATCATCATCACTAAGGTATGAGTAGGGATCTCCACGAATATCTTCTCCTTTGTTCTCCCTCTCCTCAAGCTACATGTCCCGATCTTGGATGGTCTCCTCCAGGGCTGACACTTTGTGATGAAGGCGGGCAATGATGCGATCCTTCTTGTCACGCAGACAGCAAAGTGACTTGCACTCCTTCACGAGAATGGCGAAGGTCTGGTCCTTCTTGGTGGCAGCAAGTTGCTTCTCGTTGGCTTCAGCACGAGCATTGTCTAGCTCTTTCTGATTCTCATGAAGCATGAAGGCAATATGGTCCACATGGTTCCTCAACTCAGGGTGGCCTGGCAGGTCCAAGGGTTGTCCGTTGGAGTCACTTCTGGCATAATGAGCGAAGCGGTTGCCGGCTATCTTGTTGATATTCTTCCCACATAGTCAGGCCAGTGCTTCCTGCATTGATCTTGCCAATCCATCTATCCAATTGTTCTCTCAGATGCTGAAATGGATCTTCTCATATGTAGGTGGCTCCATTTTTCCTCTCAGATCTGGAACTATCATCCACTGCAGCCCCCTCGAGGGTGATCATGGAGTTGAGCTCCATAGAATTCCGGGTGCAGGCGCTCCAGAAATTCCGCAAGATGACTCAGGTCACTCTCAAAGATGAGGTTTCCTCTGTTGCCCAACTGATAAAACTTGCTGTAGGTGTCGTCCTTCTATAAGCAATTGAGTGGAGTAAGTTAGAGAAGTGATCAAGTGTGCCAAATTTTATGTAAGATTGTAAAAATTTTGAGGAACATATGACTCTCTTTTGGAAAGAACTTTTCAAGGATAAGAGTGAGAATAGGTTTTCATAAAAACTCACTTTATTTATTTTGGAAACTAAGTTTTTTAGACGTCCATTCTAAGGGTCTCCTATGGTCAGGATGGCTATGATACCAACTTGTCAACACCCAGATTTTTAATCCCAGATGCCTGTTATGCCGTACATCGCAATCCCAGGATTACCATTTTTGCGAGACATAACAGATTGGTAGCACATTACATCATCCATTACAAACCATAATAGTCTTACAAATAGTTGATCTCATGATCAGGTCTGATTACAATCAAAGCAGCGGAAATAATAATAGTAGCATGGTCGAGGCTCCATCTTCAGGGTCATAGGCAATGCTGACGATGGGAGATGATCCTAGTTATCATAAGAGTCATGTTGTCCATCCTCCTCGTAGTCTCCTTCGTTGTATGGCCATGGGAATATCCAGGGACAAAGCCATGAGTAATTTTGAGTACTCGCAAACTACCGCTAAAGCAGTAAGACCATTCTAATAGGAATCCTAAGATCTAGGTTTGTTTGCAACAAGCCAATTTTATTTCACAAGTACTCATGAGTAAAGACCTAGATTTAGTTGTCTAGATTACTTAAGTGGGAACCTAATTTCATCTTTTTTTCCACCACTGGTGGGGTCAAGTAAAGTCATCATTCAACTCATGAATCCTTTTGGAAAACATCTAACAATGGAACAGTATGGCCATCCAACTGTCCATAACCGCATACATGGCTATTCGAATAGTTTGACACTCTACAGAGGTAGTACACTTTCACCACAAGATTCGATACATCTGTCAGGAATAATCCTGAATCATCATACTTGGTATGCGGATAATCAATCCTAACTTTTCAATTACACACCCTAGTATAGGCACCCCCTATGAGTTTGGCCTCCCAACCATGACCATCTGTCATCTTGGGAACTACATAGGTGGACAGTCACATTCACAAGGTAGCCTCATCTCACCTTGTTCCACGAGGGAACCCATAATAAGACACATAAACTTTTAGTCAAGCCCTACCCAAATTCGGGTATTGTGGTTGTACGGTAAAATTGGAATGGTATCGCATCCGAACTCAACCATCAAGTTTTATCAAAGTCAGGTCACATACTTCACTCATCATCATCTTCAAGTCATTGTGTCCATAACACATGTCAAAACATTTCAATAGAATGACTCATCATTCCAAGGATTTCATAATCATTTGTTCCCATCTAGATTGATCAAGATTAATTTTGCACTAGCATCTACCAATGATGGTGTCACTATTAGAGGGGTACTAAACTAGTGTTTCTACCTACATCAAGCTCCAGGTCTTGATGACAACTTTCCTTATCTTCCACTAATCATCAATTAATTAACTACTGGAACAACTTTGCAAAAAGGGTAAAAGGTAAAGCTTGCAAGTAAAACTTGGGATAGGCAAAAATCAAAGTGGAATCACAAGGGCTTGCAAGGGAGTCTTGCATGGTTAGCTTAGCTTGCCTTGGTTGGTAAGATGGTCGAAGTTCTCTTCCTCGTCTTCGTAGAATTATTCCTCCTCGTAGCTTGGATTGACACTAGCGTCTATAAATAAATACAAGGTACACAATCACCAAACAATACTTAGTTACCTCTATTTAACACACAAGAGTCAAACTAGATGATCTACCATCATCTCTATCATTACAAGAAACGGGGTGGCAAGATTTTATTTATCTTAGTTTTAGAAAAGTAATTTCTACTCATTGAAAACAACTTAAGATTTAATATTCTCCAATTCAAATATGGGATCATATTGAAACATGTCATCACCACATATTCTACTACTGGGTAATGTGATTTAAAGTGGTTGGCCTAATTTATGTAGCTTAACACTACTATTTAATAATATTTTAGGGACAAGAAATAACTATAAAGCAATTCTTTACTTTTGGTCCAAGACTACTTTATGTAAGTATGTATATTTTTACATATCAGAAAGGTCTTCTCCAATATGATTTTTGAGAGTTGGAATCAACTCAAAATCACTTATGGTTGATTTTAGAAAAATGTTTGAAATGCTAAAAGCTATTGTCTTGTTATTTTTACTGAGGGTGATCCGTAGTTTCAGAATACTTGAATCCAATGGGAGTGATTAGAGATTTTCATCTACTATCAAACAAAGTTGGATTCATTCAATTTGGTGTTGTGAATCTTCCTGAATTGATTTTTAAAGTTTCCTACAGTATGGGATTTTCAAATAAAACACAAATATAAATTTGAATCGATGGGCTGCGCACGGGAATGCTAATGGGCTGGCCCAACTACGCAACGCGCGCGCAGCAGGCTACTCCAAGGCTGGTCCTACCTGTTAGCGGCTAATCAAACGCGAAGCGGTATCAGCTAATCTGGGCCTTAGGATTAGATCATGATCAACGGCTGAGCGTCATCGTCTCCATCGCAGGGCACACGCGAGACAGAACCCTAGCGCTACGGCGGGGGTCGTCAGGGGCTTACTAGGGCTCAAACTAGGTCAGGCAATGGGTGGGAACGAAAGAGTCGATGATGGCAGTTTGACTGGTGGTCGCGGCATCTCCTATCGTCGGCTCCTTTCCTCCACGGCAGCGGCAGACTCCGGCAAAATTCCGGTGAGGTGGTGCTCTCCTTGCTCCAGGGTTGGTTCAGAGAGGTTGCTGGGTGAGAGAGGAGTGGAATGGTGTGCGTTTTGAGGCTAGGGGAGGGCTCTATTTATACTACGGCGAAGGGGGCACGACGACATGGTTCGGTTTCGCCGGCGACATCGTCATAGTGTGCTATCGGCATGGTCAAGGGTAGAGGTCGACGCGGTGCTTTAGGGCGGTCGACATGCGCATAGTGGCACAACAAGGTAAGGTCTCAATCGTTCTGGAACATCCGTGCTCTGCGGCGGTACCGTTGGCAATTGTCACGGCGTACGGTGGTCACGGTGATCGCGCGGTCAAACGATCGTGTCTGGGAGCTTGCTGGAGTCATGGCGAACGTAATGGCACAAGGCGAGAGTGAGGCGCGACGTGTGTGCGCGGGATTGCTCGGTGCTCTGGCGCGACGTTCGGCATGGTCGGGTGTTAAATGGGCACGGCTGTGCTGGAGTCTCCTCGAGAGGTCTTTGGTCGAGGCGTGCACATGCAGAGGCGGTGAAGTCAGGGCTACCTCCTAGACATCATGGGCGAGGGCGGCGCGGTCTGTGGCGGCGTGTACGCGTCGGGTGGCAAGGTGAGCTCGGGTATGATTTTGTGCTGGTCATTTGATTGAGTGAGAGGGGCTTCTTCGGACAGGCTTGTACTGAGGGAGTTAAGGGCACGACGTGCAAGCTCAGTGAGGTCACAAAGATAACCAAAGGTTTGATCAAAATAGTGTATAGTGGTTGAGGTTGCACTGTGATCACCAGGTGTTCGATCTAATGGCCGCAAGAACTAAACCATCACATTTTCAGTGATTTTTGGTGGGTGTTCTAGTAGTAATCTTGGTAGTCTCTGGGTGCAATGGTTTGCTAAGTGGTGAAGGTTTGAGTGGTTTTCCAAAAATGGCTATCTTGATACATAAGATAGATTTAATTTTGAATTGCCTCTCAAATGGGTTTGAAAATGTTTCTGCAAGGTTGGAAAGCCCCATTGTGTTTATGGTCACTAGGTCTAGCAAGGGGAGAAAAGAAATAGAAAAAATTATGTTTGACATTAGTTGCTAGAGATGTTCAAAGTGAGCTAGTGGTTAACTTGGGCAAAAATGACCATTAGGTCATATGCTTCATCTCTTGATTTTATTTTGGTTTGATCTGGTTTGAAAATGACCTAGATGATATGGTTTTGATCTTTATACCATTTCTCATCATTTACAATAATCAAACATGGCATTGCAAGCAGTCATACACACAGGCATTAAGATTTGAATTTAATTAATAAAATCTTTTGTTACCCCTAATTTTGGTTAATTAGAATCTAATCCTCATTAATATTTTTTGGGTGTTACAGAGAGAAAGCCCAATCCTCTATGAAGCAAGAGGACAAACCCAAGTGTGTTTGTGAACTTATATGTGACCAGTGTTTTCAAGGGTGACATGGATTTACTTAGTATAATGAGTTCTACGCAATATGGTGAATATGTTGTCAAGTTTCATTCCCTTAGGGTGGAGCCTAAATTTGGTGCAACCATATATATGAGCAAAATACACCACTTATGATGGGTCCTAGTGTTGTGGATATACCAAATATGTATACCTATGGCATAGACTCATACCGGCTAGCCCTGGTGGCCTACAGTTGGTGGTTAGGCCTATGGCATAACCTGGCGGTCCAGTTGCTGATAGACAAGACGGAGGTCTAGCAGGGATGAAGGAAGGCGACATGCCTCCGCCTTAGATGGAAGGCGACACCTTGGAGGACACGAAGACTAGTTAGTGTTAGTCTAGGAATCTGTAACCGTATCCGGCTAGGACTCTCCTTGTAACCCTAGGCCATGACGTCCTTATAAGCCGGCCTACGGGAGCCTTTAGGGCAGACACAATCTCATAGACAAGTGCATAGAACAACTCGCACACAGCGAACCCCACAATCCTGTAACTTGGTGTATTGCCATTATAGTGATTTATAGCAGGAGTAGGATCTCGCCACCGTCATGAGATCTGAACCTGGGTAAACTATGTCAGGCCGTCCTGAACGCTCTCTCTCTTACCCGACGTCTTTAAAATATCCGTTGGGATACCCCTCTAGTGTATGTGTCGGCAATACCACGATAGTTGGCACCCACCATGGGGCAAGAGGCGCTTATAACACGGATCCGGGCGGGATCCCTCGGTGTCTTTGAAGACAAATCGCATCTCCAGTGATGCACCGGTTTTGTCATCGCTCTTTCTAGCGTGTGGTCGATTCGGCGGCACCCGGGAGATATACATCTACATCATCTTCGAAGGCGTCGGAATTTCATAAATAAAACAACCGTGACCTTGCCGATAGGCTGATGGAACCGGTGGGCTTATGTCATACAAATCGCGGTCACCCACGCTTGCGGCAGATCGGATCGAGATTGTCGATCATCTAGGGAAGCACGTCGACCTTGGCTTTCGCGTGGCAGGTTAGATGGCCACTTCTGGTTCTGATCGGGTTTCCGCCTTGTATGTGTTTGCCTCCATGCACAAAATTCAATGAGGAACGCGTGTTCTAGTGTTCTTTTCTCCATAATGGCTGTTACAATTGCGACAAGAAGATAACGAAGAACGAAAAACACAGCAAGGGCACAGATTTAACGTGGAAAACCTTTGCAACAAAGAGAGGAAAAAACCACAGGCGCCAGCTAGCGAAACTTCACTATATCGAGGAGTGTTTACAAACACCGGGGGTTTCACAGATGCAACTCATCCCAACGGGCGGCTTACAAGGGGTTTATATATCGGTGGAAACCTAGGGGTTTATATATCGGCCCAAGACTCCGGCGACGGGCCTCGCTCCACTCGTCAGAAGTTGGCCTATACTTTGTAGAATTTGGATCAACATATAACAAATTCCACCTTGAGACAAATTCCTCCTTGTAGCATCAACAGCAACCATCTCCCTGAACAAACAAAGAAAATCTGTCGGCGCCAATAGCCACTTGGGCTAATCAGTTAAACCAACTAAGTTCGAGAAAATCTCAAACTTAGCAACAGGAACATGTTTAGTCATCATATCAGCAGGATTATCATGAGTGCTGATCTTGCATACCTTTAATTTACCTTGAGCAACAATGTCTCTAACAAAATGGTACTTGACATCAATGTGCTTAGTTCTCTCATGGAACATTTGATATTTTGTAAGGTATATGGCACTTTGACTATCACAAAACAAAGTAATGCAAGAATCATCTCCACAAAGCTCAGCAAACAAACCTTTCAACCAAATAGATTCTTTGCAAGCTTCAGCAATAGCCATGTATTCAGTTTCAGTAGTAGATTGTGCAACAACAGCCTGCAATGTAGCCTTCCGGCTAATAGCACAACCACCAACATTAAACACATACATGTGAGGGATCTTCTCTTATCCAAATAGGCGGCAAAATCTGAATCCACATAGCCAACGAGTCCCTCACCGGTCCTGCCAAACTTCAAACAAGTATTGGAAGTGCCAAGAAGGTACTTGAAAACCCACTAAACAGCCTTCCAATGTTCTTTACCAGGATTAACCATGTATCTACTTATCAAACTCATAGCATATGATAAATCAGGACGAGAACAAACCATGGCATACATCAAAAACCAACATCACTAGAATATGGCACCTTTGACATGTACTCAAACTCTTCATCAGTAGTAAGACATTGAGAAACTGACAATTTAAAATGAGGAGCAATAGGAGTACTAACTGAGTTGGCACCATCCATATTAAAACGATGAAGAACTTTCTTAATGTAACTTTGCTGACTAAGAAATAAAACACCAGATTTTCTATCTCGGGTAATCTCCATACCTAAGATCTTCTTAGCAGCACCAAGATCCTTCATCTCAAACTCACTACTTAGGTGTGCCTTCAAAGTAGTGATTTCTTTCATGCCCTTGGCAGCAATTAACATATCATCAACATATAGCAGCAAGTATATAGGTGACCCATCAACAAACTTGATATAAACACAACTATCATATTTAGACCTTTCAAAACCATGTGAGATCATAAATGAATCAAACTATTTATACCACTGGCTTGGATATTGCTTTAAGCCATAAAGAGACTTCTTTAATTTGCACACAAAATCCTCTTTACCAGGCACTATGAACCCTTCTGGTTGGTCCATGTATATTTCCTCATCAAGCTCTCCATGCAGAAAAGCAGTCTTGACATCTAACTGCTTAAGATCAAGATCACGCATAACCACAATACTAAAGAAAGTACGAATGGAAATATGCTTCACAACTGGAGAGAACACATCATTGTAATCAATACCTGGAATTTGGCTAAACCCTTTTGCTACTAACCTTGCCTTGTACCTTGAAGGCTCTTTGGGAGACAGACATTCCTTTTTCTTGAAGATCCACTTGCAGCGGACCGCCTTATTTTGTTTAGGCAAGCTCACAACATCCCATGTGCCATTTTTCTCAAGTGATTGCATCTCTTATTGCATAGCAGAAACCCACTTCTCACGGTCAACGGATGCAATGGCTTCATTATATGTAGAAGGTTCAGAATCGTTCTCCACATGTTCAGCACAACTCAAAGAATAATGAACAAGATTACACTCTTCAATTAAACGAGGACGAGGACCATAGTTATGCCTCGGTTTATCAGCAGCAATGGACTCATGTGGCTGCTGCAAAACAATAGGTGACCTCCAGCCCAAGCCTCCGGCGACGGGCCTTGCTCCACTCGTCATAAGTTGGCCTATACTTTGTAGAATTTGGATCGACATATAACAATGATGCTTCGCCGGTTCAGAGCTAATGGCAGCTTAAAACCCACGCGATGTCTCTTATGTTTCCGTGTTGGGGTGTTTGGGTGTCGGAGTGTTTTGGTTCATGGGAGTTTCCGTACGACTCACAAAGCAATCATGGCTGAGAAGGTTGGGCAACCATACGTGTAGAAGAGGCAACACGAGCCCCAAGCCTGCTTTAATTTTCTCTACAAAATACAAGGACTTTACATACAAGAAATTCTTGGCAAGGCCATATTTTCTGGGATTGTGGCAATGCATGCATCCAACAATTTCCGTGTGAAGCTGGTTTTGTTGTGCAGCTCCGTGTTGGTGTGTAGCACCGATTTTCCGACTTCACCTCGCGATCGGCTGCCACAGCTGGATTCATGGATTGTTCAGATTCACATCTCTATGTCAGGAATTCTCAAGCATCGTGTAAAACTACAACTCCGACATGGATGCTATTGCGGACTAATTCATGATTTCATTGTCGCCGCAGCTGGATTCGTCTACATCGCGAACAACACCGACTTCGCTCAAACAACTAAGTCCCTATTTATATATATTATTTTAATTATTTATGATCATGATATTAAGATTGGTTCACTCATATCCTGAGTCTTTTACCTTTCATTTTTTGATCATATATTTTCCACGATTTGCCTTGCGCTCATGAGTATAAACTTTTTATTGGCTTGCCTTTTAAGGCCCCAGTACCATACAAAAATCCATCTTCGGGCGTTAGCTTAAGTTTTCTGGTTTACACGTTTTCTGTTGTTTTTATGTGGATTCCGGAGTAGTGACTTTTTGACACTCAAAGCTGGCGATTTTGCTTTGGGTTCTGGATGGTGCCATTATACATCATCATCCAAGGACATGGTTCTGTGCTGCGAGTCTTCCGTCTCACGAAAGGTCAAGCATAAAAACCAGAATAATGGATAAGCCAGCACTTGTTTAAACGAAAAATTACATAAAACTATTCTAGTTAGTTGAGTTTTTTTCCTCCTAAATATTTTTATGTTATTCAGCTGTCACATCCCAATATTTTCCAAATTTTGAAATGTGAAAAATAAATAAACAAAATAAATAATTGTTGAAATTTAGGGTGAAAAGAAACTTTTTGTTTCCAAATGGAAATATCAAAACCCTACTTGAATAAAATTTGAATAAAAAGGAATCCAACAAATTTTAATCAAGTGGAACACATTCATCAATGAATGAATCTTGAAATTTAAACCCTTGGAAAAGTTAAACCAAAACCCTAAAACCCTAATGGAATAAATCATTCCAAAGATTTCTCAAAGACTATGGATATGGTCCATGTAAAAATCTATCAACAAAACATTTATAAATGATCAAGAATGATAAATAAAAATATTATAAAACCATAGAAATTGGTTTCACTTAATTTGGAGCCATAGATAAAATCTTATGAATTTAATAAGTTAAAAGGAATTAATTTCCAAAGCTAATAAATCTCCTAGCTAAAAATCTATATTAAACTGTGAGAAAAATAACCCTAAAGAGATTTAAAAGTATAAACAAATATTAAATAAAATTCCACAAATTGGAATCACCAATTTTGGATCTATAAATAAAAAGATATGGATTTTATAAGGCAAAGGAAGAAATAAATAAATAAGGAATATTTAAAAGCCAAATTAAATCTTGGCCAAACAAATGAAATGAAATATTATGGAATAATAAAAGGAATAAAAGATTATTTAAATAAAATCATAAGGAATTGAACAATATTCAATTTTATTAAAAAAAGACAAATTGCCTAAACTAAATAATAAATCCCAAAGAAAATGTTTAGAAGACAATTTAAATCAAATCCATAAGCAAATGGAATAAAGATAATCCAAATCCAAAATAAAATAAAGGGATAAAGAATGTTCAAATAAAATTATATGGCATTAACTAAATTCTATTCCATTTGAATAAACACAAAATCCCTAATAGAAATGATTAATTAAATCATGAGGAAATAATAAATGGGAATTTCCCAAAGTGGATTAAAAAGTTATTTAATTGAATTAAATGGAACCAAAGAATTATTTGAATAAAAATTTATATGGATTTAAAACCATATTGGATTTTATTTGAATAGAGACAATTACCCAATTTAAATGATTAATAAATCATATTGAAATACTTCAAATAATTCGAAGTGGATTATTTAACACCCTATTAAATAAATAAAACCTACTGAAAAAGGTTTGGTGAAAATTAGAATTCAAATAAGAGTTTGAAAATACAATTAAAATCTTATTTGATTAAAGACAAGTGTCTATTTTAAATAAATTATAAACCAAAAATGAATAAAATAATTATCCTAAAATGGTCCTTAAAATACAATAATAAACCAGTATAAAACTTACTAAAAGTTGTGAAGAGTTTGAATTCAAACAAGTGTTTGAAATCATTTGAATAAATACAAAACAGATAAAGTAATCAGAAAAAGAAAAGAAAACAGAACTAAAGAAAAAAAGGAAACAACCCAGCCCAGAACCAGGCCCAGCAAGCCCAACTGGCCCAGCTATCCCATCCCTCTCTTCCCTGCAGGAAAATGATTCGCACTCAGATTCTCACACGTACCCTCATTGACTACCAGACCCCACCGTTTCCCCCTCTCTCTCGCGGGCGACACGACCCCACCTGCCAGACCGTCGTCCCCACCCGTGGACCCTTTCTTCCCCATTCAGCGTGGTTGTTTCTGCTTTGATTTTGCCGAATCAATTCGCCTAAATGCCTCGTCCATTACTCGCTGCAACGATGCACTATTAATAGCCCTGGTCTCCTCTCCCTTTTCCCCCATACCTCACCCCACCAGAGCCACCAGGCTGCTACAATTTTGACCTCGAACTCCCTCTGCCCGACGACACTCCGGTGACGATTCCGGCCGCTCCTCGCCTCCCCGACTCCACGAGCCTACTCCCCACCTCCCTACGCGTCTTCCCATAGCACCAGCTCATCCGTGCAAGCCCTAGAGGATCGACAACAACGACGCCTCCTCGCCACCGCCGTCTGCAACATCTCCGGTGAGCTCTATCACATGACCCAGTGCGCGCCTCGACTGCTAGTTCACACCATCTTACTCGCCCGTGTCCTGTGAATCTCCAGGTGCTCGCCAATCAACCCCGCGTGATCTGCAGGCTTGTCTCCAACAAGAACCGTGCGTGCCCGAGCCAGTTAGGAACTCCGGTGAGAAATTTTTGTCGTCCTCGTGCGCCCTTGTCCAGGAAAAGACTACGTCGAGCTTCCCCACGACACTGCGATCGCTGTGAGCCATCTCCCTCTATCTCTCACTTCCTTAATCATCGGCAACACCACTCCCAGAGCACCATCGCTGCCGCCAGCGCCTCCCACCTTTGGTCATTGCAACCTGGAGCGTTGGATCTAGATCGGTTGGCTAGGATAGATTACTTAATCGAAGGGGTAAGATGACATATGCATCGTGCGATTTAATTTAGATCCGACGGCTGTAGATGCGCAATCCAACTGAACCGGTACCGACGAATAGGAAACAGACGCGTGGCACAGTTTTGATTTAAAAGACAGAAACTTTTCTATTAGATGTTTGGAATTAAAAAATTCATAACTTTAAATATACACGTCCAAATTTTGCAAACTTTATATCTTTGGAATCAGGAAAAAGATTACTTTCCAACCATGCCATTTGTTTAATGAATTGCTTCTGGAAAATTTGTTGTTTTTGCAGAAACATGCATAGGCATATTTTGTGTATAAATTCATTCTAAAATTCATTTGAGGGTAAAATCTTTTGTAAATGGGTTATTTTGAACCTAATGACCATAGAAACTAACTTATGGATTTAAAAGTGTATTTTGTGAAGCTAAAGATTAAATCTTTGAATAAAAGCATTTCTAGCTAAATAAAAATGTTGAATATGTTTTAAAAATGCTTTTTGAGTAAAACATTTTGAAAGGTTTGAATTAAACTCTCTGACCCTAAACACCAAGTTTTAGGATTTAAAAATATATTTGGTGAACCCTATAAAATTATTACTTTGTTTAAAGGCATTTCCAACAAAATAAAATGTTGCTTTGAATTAAAAATGGTTTTTAGATGAAACCTTTTGCAAATGGTTTAATATTAAACACTTGAACTTAAAACACTACATTTTTGTTTAAAAATATATATGTCAAACACTAGAAATTATTACTTTGATTTAAATCATTTCTAACAAAACAAAAATGATTTAAATGGCCATTTTCACTAACTTGATATCAAATGGTTTTGCCACATTTATAAATGACCAATAGGTGTTTTAAAATGTTTATAACCTATTAGAAACCACTTTTCCAAATAAAATAATATTTGGCATGCTTGCATGCATTTCTTTGTTTTATTGTTTTATGTGATGAACTGTTTGAATGCTAGATTGAATTTGTGCCTTGACTGAATTGTAGTGAACTTTGAAGAGTGTGACTATTGCAATATCAAGGAGTGAACTTACACACTCTACCAATAAGGCAAGTGGTGCTTCATACTTTTGTCCCATTATTTTCACTATGCATTAGTGATATTTCTAAGTAGGACTTGCATGGAATTTTTACTAAGTATGCTATGCCATGGGAAATCCTAGTAGATGATGCCTTAGTAGAACTTTACCTAAGTTAAGATTCCTACTACTATCATGTTTAGACTAGATAGTAGAAAACAAGGGTGGATTATATTCATGCTATGGAACATTTCTAAGTCTATGACTTGGTTTTTATTTAATAAAACAACTATGTGAATGAATCACCTGGGTGGAATGGTGGGAATGGATTTATGTTGAGTGGTTACACAAGGCCAGGGGACTGGTGAACCTTGTGTATCACACTTGTGGAATGCCACCCAGGAACAAAGAGATTTGAGATGTCAAATGTTGAGAAGCTTCAAGTGCAGCCACTTGGCATTATGGGCTTTGCCTGGATCATATAGGTTTCAATAACTTAGCCAAATGTACAATTGGTGGTAGGGGATGATATGTTTGGAGCGCGTCTATTTTGGTATAAGGGAAGGCTTCTGAAAGATCTTGTCTCGATGCATGTCGAGTCTTGTGGGGAAAGTGCACCACCTCTCGAGAGAGTAAGATCTAAGTACTTAGCCGTGTCCCCGACAATGGACAATTTGAGCATCAAGACATGGAAGCTATCAAGAATCTCCTCATCCCAATTTCTAAGTTAAAAACTTGTGGTTGAACAAGGGTTAAAGGATCTTTAATCAATGATTGGTAGATGCCTTGGGTGATTTTGACAAACAAAAACTTAGTGTTTCAAATGATAAGGAAAATCTATTTTGAGAAAAGCAAGCCTAATCTCCACTTAGCCAAATACATATAGATGATAAATACCACTATTCTACCATAGTATCACTTGCCAATACAATTCAAATGTATTGACCCTTGTGGCTGTAACTTATCATGTTGCAGGTTTGTTTGATGTTAGTGAAGTGTGTTGATTAGGATTACAAGTCTACAACCAACATGGTTGCCTGTGGCACTTTGAAGATGAAGGACTCCATGTTATATAGTTATTTCTGCTGCATTGTAATGATATAGAGAAATGAGCTATGTAAGATGTAATGAATTATTTTATTCCTGGTTATAAAGTTGTATTATGACCTTTGTTTCTTGATATTACATCTTAACTGTGGATGCTAGATATTGATCCAGGGACTAGCATTGTAAACATAGGGATCTCTACCTTATTAAAGGTTGGGACCTCTACATCGGCCGTTGCATTATTTCAGCTTTAAAGCATTTGTTTAAAGGCCATGTTTGTTTCGTCTTACATTTGTTTGTTGGACACGATTAAAGAAACAATTTAATACATCTGTATTTATATGTTTATGTCTCAGGTACATGATACTTGGACATTCCAGCGGTCCTTGGATTAAGGTGTTTTGAGCCAGATTTTCACTAGGCTTGACACCCCGGGGGCTGCAATTGCAGTTGTCAACCAAGACTTGGGCCACCTTTGAGGATGCCGACTCAACACTCGGGGGCTTGACTGTAGGGGTTCGTAGCATGGAAAACAAAAAATTTCTACCGCATACAAACAAACAAGCCAAGATCTATCTACTAGATTGTAGCAACGAGTCTATAGAATAACTCACCCTCAAAGATTCCAAAGTGTTTAACGAGAGCAGATTCTCGTGGGTGATGTAGTCGTACTCTTGCCGATCTCAAGATCGTGTAGACGATCCTTCCCAAGGCTGCGTTAAGCAGAGCTTCCGATTGGTCACACGTTGCATTTTCGATGAAGACCTTCCTCTCCTTGTTCCAAGATTAGCGGAGTTTGTAGCACTCTCCTCGCGATTCCGCGGACGACGGTGGTACCGAAGTAGAGGGAGATCTCATGCAGGCCTTAAGCCGGAGCGAGTATGGTGGACTATGAGAGAGGCCTTGGCAATCTAGGGTTTAGAGGCACAAAGGAGATAGGGCTACGACATCGGCTAGGGCAAGGGGAGGGCCCCAACTCGGCGGCTAGGAGGAAACCCTAGGGCAGCGGCGGCGACTTGGTGGCCGGCGGCTAGGGTTAGGGTTTGGTGGGGCAAGGTGTGTGTCTAGAGGGCACCTGCCCTCCTTTTATAGGTGGAGGCGGCCAAGGGAGGGAGTCCTCCCAAGTCGGCCTCCTTGGCGGTGGTGGAGAGAACTCCTCCCAAGTAGGTTTCTCCCTCCACCAAGCAAACTTGTCGTTTGACTTTTCAAATTGGCATTTGACTTTTCAAACTAGGATTTGATTTATCCCTTTATTTTGCTCAGCGATGACACCTAGTACATGATGCAACCATTCCAACTTGTTATGACACATTCATGTACCCTTCCCCTCCGGAGTGCTAGACCTTCCGAACCCTTCTAGAACATTCCCGATGAAAACACCGGAATCATTCTCCAACTCCGAAACAGAACTTTCCTTATATGAATCTTATTCTCCAGACCATTCCGGATCTCCTCGTGATATCCCGGATCTAATCCGAGACTCCGAACAACATTCGGTCTCTTACTCATCATTCCATAACTACTCAACAACATTGAATCCTTAAATGTGTCTCCCTACGGTTCGTGAATTATGCGGACATGATCGAGACACTTCTCCGAACAATAACCAATAGAGGAATCTGGAAATTCATATGGCTCCCACATATTTCTATGATTACTTTGCGATCGAATGAACCACTTACATACGATACCAATTTCCCTTTGTCTCACGATAGTTTACTTATCCGAGGTTTTGATCGTCGGTATCTCTACATACCTAGTTCAACCTCGTTACTGATAAGTACTCTTTTCTCGTTCCCGTGATATGTGATCCCTTGTGAGCCAGTCACATGCTTGCAAGCCAATTGGATGACATTCCACCGAGAGGGCCCAGAGTATATCTATCTGTCATATGGATGGACAAATCCCACTCTTGATCCATGTGTCTCAACCAATGAAAAAAATAGCGCGCTATTTAACGCTATTAGCGCCGCTATAGCGTTTTCGGGAGCTGGACGCTATGCTATGCATTCCAAGGGCGCTATGGCGCTACGCACGCTAAATACGGCGCTATTCGCGCTATTTGACGTTACGTCGTAGCGGCGCTATTTTTTTGTTGGTTTTTTTAGTAGCCCATTCCCCATTTTGAACCATTTTGGTCTAGTGGCCTACCCTAATCCAACTAACCCTAATAGGGCAACATGGTAACACACATAACGTCAGTTCCCTGTTCGTCTCCTCCACTTCCTTAGAGAGGCGACGTCGCGATGACGGATACGGCGTCTCCGCCTGGAATCAACATGCCTCCGCCTAGAATCGCTTCTGCCTTGGATGCCTTCACGTCTAGCTTCGGTGCTTCACGCCTTCACCCTACCTCCATTCCCCTCCTTCAATCTGTCATCGATAATCCCTGCATCGAATGTAAACTATGTGTCTGACTCTATGTTAGTGTGTGAATTCTGAACTATGGTTGTGATTTCGGCTATGTGATATGGAGTTATGAACTATGTGAACTATCTATAGTTGATGTTTGGCTACAGAATGTTATACCTATGGTTTTATAGCTGCGGAATGCTATATCTATAATTTTATAGCTGCTGAAATCTTGATTTTTTATACTTTATATGAAACGCTATTTTGGAAAATAGCGCGCTATTAGCACGCTATAGCGTTCATAGCATTTTATTGAAGTCCGCGCTATTTAAGTTAGCGCGCTATTTTTTTCCTTGGTCTCAACCCATACTTTTCGAATACTCAATGCCACCTTTATAACCACCCAGTTACGGTGTGGTGTTTGATGTCATCAAAGCATCCTTCCGGTGATGGTGATAAGCATGATCTCATGGTCAAAGGAATTAAGTTACTATGTATCAGAAAGCATATAGCAATTGAACTATTAAAATGACTTGATCTTTATGCTACGCTTATCTATAGGAGTATGTCCATCATACCATTCTCCTAACGATATGATCTTGTTGGTAATAACATCTCAATGTTCATGATAGGGAAACCACAATCATTTATTAACCAACAAGCTAGTATTATAAAGAGGCTTTACTAGGGATTCTAATTTAGTTTACAAATCACACAAGTATTAATGTTTCCTTGTTAATACTGTTATAGAATGAATGTAAACATTTATCATAAACACAAAGATATAATAATAACTACATTTATTATTGCCTCTAGGGCATATCTCCAACAGTCTCCCACTTGCACTAGAGTCAACTAATCTAGATTACATGGTAATATACCGAACACCCATGGCAGTTTGGTGTTGGTCATGTTTTGCCCTCGGGAGAGGTTTAGTCAACGGATCCGCCACATTCAGATCTGTGTGTACTTTGAAAATATTTATGTCACCATCTTGGACATGTTCTCGAATAGCGTGAAAACGTAGCTTGATGTGCTTCAGCTTCTTGTGTGACCTTGGTTCTTGCGCATTGGCTATGGCGCCCATGTTATCACAGTAGATAGACATTGGGTCCAGCGCACTTGGAACCACACCGAGCTCTGTAATGAACTCCTTCATCCATATCGCTTCTTGTAAAGCCTCCGAAGCAACTATGCATTCCGATTCAGTTGAAGATATCGCCACAACGCTTTGCTTTGCACTCCTCCAGCTAACTGCTGCACCATTCAAAGTAAATATGTATCCAGATTGAGATTTAGAATCATCCGGTTCGGTGTTCCAACTAGCATCGGTGTAACCATTAACAACGAGATGTTCATCACCTCCATAAGAAAGAACCATATCCTTAGTTCTTCTCAAGTACTTAAGGATGTTTTTGACCGCTGTCCAATGATCCACTCCTGGATCACTTTGATATCTGCTAGTTAAACTAACAACATATGCAATGCCGGGTCTAGTACATAACATAGCATACATTAGAGATCCTATGGCTGAGGCATAGGGAGTCTTACTCATCCTTTCTCTATCTTCTGCCGTTGCTGGACTTTGAGTTTTACTCAAGGGCGTATTGGGCAACATGGGCAAGAACCCTTTCTTGCTATCTTCCATTCCAAACCTCTTTAGAACTTTGTCCAAATATGTAATTTGTGACAATGATATTAGGCGTCTCGATCTATCTCTATAAATCTTTATGCGTAATATGTAAGCTGCTTCGCCAAGATCTTTCATTGAAAAACTATTATTCAAATATTCCTTGACACTATTAAGAAGGTCTAAATCATTCCCAATCAACAATATGTCATCTACATATAGTATTAAGAATGCTACAGAGCTCCCACTCACTTTCTTGTAAATACAAGCTTCTCCATAAGTTTGTATAAAACCAAAACTTTTGATTACTTTATCAAAACGTTGATTCCAACTTTGGGATGCTTGCTTCAATCCGTATATGGACCGTTGAAGTTTGCATACCTTGTTAGCATCTTTAGGATCGACAAAACCTTTGGGTTGCATCATATACAACTCTTCATCAATGTCTCCATTGAGGAACACTGTTTTGACATCCATCTGCCATATCTCATAATCATAATATGCAGCGATTGCTAACAAAATCCTCACAGACTTTAGCTTTGCTACTGGTGAGAAAGTCTCATTGTAGTCAACTCCTTGAATTTGTCGAAACCCTTTTGCGACAAGTCGAGCTTTATATACAGTAACATTACCATCAACATCTATTTTCTTCTTGAAAATCCATTTGTTCGCGACAGCCTTCCGGCCATCCGATAAGTCCACCAAAGTCCATACTTGGTTTTCGTACATGGATCCAATCTCGGATTTCATGGCTTCTTGCCATTTATTGGAATCTGGGCTCCTCATCGCTTCCTCATATGTCGCAGGGTCATTGGTGTTGTCCACCAACATGACACTCATAACGGGATCATACCAATCAGGAGTGGTACGAGTTCTTGTTGACTGCGGTTCTCAGTAGCAACTTCACGAAGTTTCATGATCATCATCATTAGCTTCCTCTCTTATTGGTGCAGGCACCACAGAACTTCTTCGGTCTTTGCGCTACTCGCAAGTTCGAGAGAAGGTTCGACAACCTCGCCGAGTTCTATTTTCCTTCCAGTCACTTCTTTCGAGAGAAATTCCTTCTCTAGAAAGGATCCATTCTTGGCAACAAAGATTTTGCCTTCGGATCTATGATAGAAGGTATACCCAATAGACGCATTTTTCTGCTTTGGGTTCAAACTTGTCCGGCTGTAACTTCTTTACATAGGCTTCGCACCCCCAAACTTTAAGGAACGACAATTTAGGTTTCTTCCCAAACCATAATTCATATGGTGTCATTTCAACGGATTTAGATGGTGCCCTATTTAAAGTGAATGCGGCTGTTTCTAATGCATAACCCCAAAATGATAGCAGTAAATCTGTAAGTGACATCATAGAACGAACCATATCTAAGAGAGTTCGATTACGACGTTCGGACACACCATTACACTGTGGTGTTCCTGGCGGTGTCAATTGTGAAAGTATTCCGCATTTCTTCAAATGCTCGTCAAACTCGTAACATAGATATTCACCTCCACGATCAGAACGTAGAAATTTAATCTTCTTGTTACGTTGATTCTCTACCTCACTTTGAAATTCCTTAAACTTCTCGAAAGTTTTGGACTTATGTTTCATGAAATAGATATACCCATATCTACTCAAGTCATCCATGAAGGTAAGAACATAACGATAACCACCACGCGATGCTACACTCATTGGACCACACACATCGGTATGTATGATTTCCAATAAGTCCATAGCTCACTCCATCATACCAGAAAATAGAGTCTTAGTCATTTTACCCATCAGACATGCTTCGCATCTTTCAAGTGATTCGAAATCAAGTGATTCAAGAAGTCCATCGGAATGGAGTTTCTTCATACGCTTCACTCCAATGTGACCAAGACGACAGTGCCACATATAGGTCGAGTTATCACTCAGTTTCAAACGTTTAGCTTCAATGTTATTAATATGTGTATCAAAGGTGCATGTGGATAAAACATATTACTCATATAAATCGAACAACCATTATTCTCGGACTTAAACAAGTAACCGTCTCACAATAAACAAGATCCCGATATAATGTTCATGCTTAACACAGGCACCAAATAACAATTATTTAAGTATAAAACTAATCCCGATGGTAGATGAAGAGGTAGCGTGCCAACCGCGATCACATCAACCTTTGATCCATTTCCTACGCGCATCGTCACCTCGTTCTTCACTAGCTTCCGTTTATTCGCAAAGACTGTTTCGAGTTACAAATATGAGCAACCGAACCAGTATCAAATACCTAGGCACTACTACGAGTACTAGTGAGATACACATCAATAACATGTATATCGGATATACCTTTCTTCTTGATGTTGCCATTCTTTAAATCCGCCAAGTACTTTGGGCAATTCCGCTTCCAGTGACCTTCTCCCTTGCAGTAAAAGCACTCAGTATCAGGCTTAGGTCCAGCCTTGGTCTTCTTCGTCGGTGCGGCAACTTTCTTACCACCCTTCTTGAAGTGTCCCTTTTGCTTAGACTTGCCTTTCTTGAATTTTGTGGTCTTATTGACCATCAACACTTGGTGCTCTTTCTTGATCTCCACTTCTGCAGATTTTAACATGGAGAAGAGTTCTGGCAACTGCTTGTTCATGCTTTGCATATTGTAGTTCATCACAAAGTTCTTGTAACTTGGTGGTAGTGATTGGAGGACACGGTAAATCCCCAAAGCATTAGTGTCACATCCCAAGATTTTCCAAATCTTGTTATGTGAAAATAAATGAATAAAATAAAACTTTGTTTGATTTTCAGAACCAGAAGAAACTTTTTGAATTCAATTGGAACTTCAAACCCATTTGAATTAAATAAAATCCTAAAGGGATTTAAAAAGATAAACATTTTAAAGGAAAACAAATATTTTGGAATTACTATTTTGGAACCTTTTTATAAAAGATTTAGTTTTCAAAAGAAAGGTGGATTCATAAATAAAGATTATTTTGTAAAGCCAAATTAAACCTTGGCCAAACCTTGGATTTAAAACATTTTTTTGTTTTGAATAAAATAGTAAAGGTTTATTTAAATAAAATAATAAGGAATTAATATCCAAATTTTATTTAAATAAAAGGTATACCATTTTGAATAAAACATCAAAACTTATTAAACTAATTCAAATAAGTTTTATAAATATTTGATATTCACAAATAAAACCTACTGAATGGTTTTGACACTATATTGGTTTCAAAATAAAGTTTTTAATAAAACAAATCCTATTTTTAATAATGAAGGACTTTTGTATTTAATTAATAATGGACCCTTAAATAAAAGGGTTAATTGTTTTAGACAAGTAATTCAAGTATCTTATATTTTCAAATAAAACCTACTGTTTTGGTTTTGGAAATATTTGGAGTTCAAATGAAAATTTTATTAAATAAACCAAACCCTATTTTATTAATAAACCATGGTCCATTTTATTTAATTAATAAAAGGAACACAAAAAGATTTAAAATATTATTTTATTTTGGACCTTGATTTATGCTAATAAATGTAACCAAGTTCAAATTGTGAAGTGTGGTGTTTGAATTAATTTGGTTGATATTTATTTGTTTGAAAATTTAAAACAGAAATTAGATTCAGAAAAAGAAAAAGATCACAGGAAGAAAAAAAACATAGTCGGACCTGACCCAACTGGCCAAGCCCAACTAAACCCAGCAGCCCAGCTCCCCTCTCCCCGAAAGAAAATAATTTGCACCCAGATTCTGACCCACAGAACCAATGACCGGTGGACCTCTCCCTTACTCCTTTCCCCGCTGACAGGTAGACCCCACCGCAACGTTCCTCTTCTTCCCCACCCGCAGACCACGCCTTCCCCCTCGCTACCGTTGCTGCCATTCAAAGCCGCGATCAATTCGCAGTGATGCCGTGCCTTAAACCTCGCCGTGAATGCACGCTATTAAGCGCCAACGCCTCCTCCTCCTTTTTACCCAGACCACTCCTCCTCTCTACCCCTAGGTTGTCGCCAATCTCTTCTGCACCGCCGCCGTCTCCGACAAGATTAGCTCTCAATTCCGGCCACACACTGCCTCCCCTTGCTTCATCGACCAAGCACGCACGCTCCCCATCCCCTGGCGCTTCTGTCCGTGCCCTCCGTTCCACCGCGGGCGCCTCGAAGCGTCGGCTATGACAAGTTCCGACGACGCCGCCGTCTGCAACCTCTCCGACGACGTTTACCAGGTGAACCAGACTGCCCCTTCACTTCTCGATCACGCACATAGCATTGCCTTGATCTTGCGCTTCTGACCGCGCCTTCATTTTGCCTTAGGGCGATCTCCGCGACGCCTCGACCGACCGAACCGCCCGCCGATCCAACTCCGCGAGCAATTACCGCGAGCATTCGAGCGCCTGTCAAGCCAATCGACGTCGAGCATCACCACAGCCCTGCGATTCTGGTGAGCACTTTCCCTTCCCTCTTTGCTTCCTGTAGCCGCCGTAGCGCCACCGCTAACCGTCGTCGACGCCGCTCACTTTTGGTCAAGCAAACCAGTACCGTAGGATCTAGATCGGGCGAGCGAGATTAGATCACTTAAACTCGAAAAGGTACGCAGCCAGCACCGTGCGATGCCACTTGATCTAACGGCCTGCAACCCGCGATCCACCCGAACCGGTACCGTCCAGTTAAAACGCGCCGCGTGTCACTGATCTGTTTAAAAACTGATTTGAAAACAGAATATTTTGCAAACTTCAAACCTCTGTAACTTTCAAACCACACGTCCAAAAATTACAAATTTTATGTCGTTGGATTCAGGAGAGCAAGACCTAAACAACCATGGCCTTAGTTTGGAAAATAGTATCTGTTTGTTTGCTTGTTTTTGCAGATTAATTTATGAGCTTGTTTAGAGTAGAGAAATTGTTTAAAATTGATTTTAGGGTTAAAACTTTTGCAAAATGGTTTTATGTGACCTTACTGACCCTAGGAACCAACCCTTGATGTAAAAAAAATGATTTTTGGTAAAATTTGGGTTGAATTATTTGACTTAGCCATTTTCTAGCCAAATAAAATTATTAATTTTATTATGGAAATGTTTTTGCAAAGAAAACTTTGGGAAAATGTCTTGGACCAAACCTACTGACCCAAAACACCAAGCTATGCAAATGGCAACTCACTTGGTGAAAAACATAAAGTTTTGCTTTGATAAGAATATTTTCACCACATGAAATGATGGTTGGATTTTAAAAATGGTTTATGTACTAAAGCCTTTTGCAAATGACTTTGCCATCTTGGAAAAATTGACCAATTTGGACTTTACAAAGTTTATAAACCAAGTGGAGACCATCCTTGCAATAGAACCATCCTTTGCATACTTATGCATGACTTAGACTACAATGCTTTATGTGTGTGAGATTGTTGTTTGAATATTGGTTTGGAATGCTATTTGATACTATGCTTGTTTGATTGATTGTAGTGAAATTAGCAAAGTGTGAGACTAGCAAGATCAAGGAGTAAACCCTCATTCCCTACCAAAAAGGCAAGTGACACTATCATACAAAATCCTACTATTTTCATTATACTTAGTGGATTATGAAACATGCATGAAAAAGGATATCTTCATACTTATGCTATGCTAAATCCTAATAGGATTACCTATACACTCCTTAGTGAAATTATTGTAGTTGTACATGCTTAGCCATGCTTTATTTTGAAAAGAGATATATGTTGAGATTTTACAAAGGTTGAGAAAAGGACTTATGTTTTACATAATAAAACAAGGACTCAATGAACCACCTAGGTGGTGGATACTTTAAGTTTTGGAGAAGGTGGCAACAAAAGGATCCATGTCTATGGGAATCACTTTGTGTTGTGCTCCAAAGGAAACCACCTAGGAAACTTAGAGATTGAACATGTTTCTCCAATTGTGGCTTTTGTGTGCAACCACATGCTATTATGGCTCTGGCTTAGTCAACTACATTAGGAAGACCCATACATTGTCTTTAGTTACCGGACATGGGGATCTGGAATGCTTCATGGGGGCTGAAGACAAGCTAGCAATGATGTATGGGAGGACCTTTTGAAAGACTTCACACACTCTCGGTCTGCGGTACTCCATCTTGGTGAGCACTAATCCAGTAGGCCACTGGTGGCAACAAGATGGGATTGTGACATGTGGGTAAAGTGTACTCCTTCTGCAGAAGTTAATAAAATCTAAGTACTTAGCCGTGTCCCCGGTTATGGACAATACTGAGCAACTAAAGTTTGAACTATGGGAGATCTCGACATTCTAACTTCTAAAATAAAAACTTGATGCCCTTGTGTGTCTACCAAGGAATTCAAAGTGATTTTGTTAATGCATGTTGTACTTGGGGTTACCAAGGAACTCATGAGATTTTAAAGCTTGTTGCACTTGGGGTTACCAAGTGGCTCAAGAGATTTTGACAAGGACTTGAACACTTGAGTTTCTACCAAGGAGTTCAAGGGATTCTTGGAAAAGAGATTTGACAAAGGATTAAAAACCATTTTTGAAAAGATAGGATAAAATAGTGCTTTGTGCAAATAAGCCTTAAACTCTACCTAGCCAAATATGCATGTATTGATAGGATCCACTCTTATTATACATAGAAGTGAAGCTTGCCAATACAATTCAAAATGTATTGACCCTTGTGGCTGTAACTTGTAATGTTGCAGGATGAATGTTTTTAAGTGAAGATTGTTTGATTGACTAGGACTACAAAGTCTACAACCAACATCTTCCTGTGGCATTTTGAAGATGAAGGACCCCATGACTATAGTTATTCCGCTGCAATGTAATGTAATAGCCAAATGAGCTATGTTTGATGTAATAAACTTATGTTATTCCTGGTTATAAATTTATATTATGACCTTTGTATCTTGATATTACATCTTAACTGTGGATGCTAGCTATTGATCCAGGGACTAGCATTGTAAACACAGGAGGAATCTACCTTATTTAAAGGTTGGGACCTATTACAGATGGTATCAGAGCATTGTGTTGCCTGTAGGATTTGTAAACCCTAGGATTGGACAAAACCCTTAGAAAAATAGGAGTTATATTTTGATCCAAAACTTATTTACCAAAAACACTTGTAACCTCTTTCCTTAACCATTTTGGTTTCAACTCTACACCTCTTCTATTTCAAACTTGATGGAAAACCAACCCCATGGCCAAAGACTACACCATATGCAAAGGACTTCTTCAACTCTAATGTCTTCAACATCTTCAGCATATTTCCCAAAGACTTCCAACTCGGATATCACTAAGGACCACAAGTGAAACAAGGAAAATCTTACTCAAGATTTAGAGACTGAGGGAATGCAAAATAAGAAGGAAACATCAACAACTTTGAAGTATTGTGACCAAGAGCTTTTCTCAAGGAAACCATGATCTCATACAAGAAGAATCAAGAAGGAAGGAAAGATCACAAGTGAACCATATAGATGGACCACCATAATTTAGTTAGGTCAAACACACCAACTTATGTGGTATAACAAAAATATTTTATTGACAAAGTATGTGCTTGAACCTTGTTTGAATGAAATGTTTGACTTGTGATTGCATGCACATTGTTTGTGTGAATTTTGATGTGTGTAACTAGAATTGATTCCTTAGAAATATCTTACCTATTCTAATTTTCCTTCAACCCAAACAGATGACTACTCCCAAAGACTCCAAGGCTGATGACACCAACACCAATCAAGTTGATAGCATGAAGGAGCTCATAGCAACCCAACACCAGTTGAACCAACTGACAGCTCAGTTCTTAGCCAACAATAGTGATAAAGATCCAGCACTCCAAAAGTTTTTGGAGGAACAATCTCAACTGATGCTTAAGGTGACTAATCAAATGATTAGCATGGAAGAAAGCTATCCCAAAGGAGTTTATGATAACAAGGATGACAAAAATGTTATTCTGGATGGAGCCCCAGCTTGCATTATTTATGGATACAAGGACCATACTTCCAAGGAGCATGAAGGACAATGCCCCAATTGTGAAGAAGAACATCCTATTGGACAATGCCCTACCTCTCAAGCTACTTGCTACCTATGTGAAGGAAGCGATCATACTCCTATCTAATGCCCTATCTACTCCATGGTGGAACAAAGGAAACAAGAAGGATCCAAGTCTACCAAAGGAAAAGGACCACTCATACCCCCAAACAAGACGACCCACTTCAAAGGATCAAAGAAACCCAAGAAACCAAGACAGGACATGCACCTTGTGCAATGCCGTAAATGCAAGGAAATGGGACACTACTCCAGTGAGTGCCTAGAGAACAAGAAAAATAAGGGAATTGACCAAGTGGTATGCAATAACTGCAAAGAACCAGGCCACTATGTAGCAACTTGTCCACAAGAGCCACGTAAAGAACTCAAGGACATTCATTGTTTCAACTGCAAGAATCCAGGACACTATGCAAGCAATTGTCCAGAAAAGATGAAGAACAAGTTGAAAAAGCCTATGGAGAAGCTCAACCTTGGCCCATGAGTCAAGTATGGAAACCAAGGAAACCATGCAAATGTTTGCTTAGAGAAATTTTCCCTAGGATCCCGAGAAGGACAATATGTAATTTTGTTTGAAAATTTTCAAGGGTGGTAGTACCCTAGTTGTTTGAACTTGCTTTTAACCCTAGCCTCCCCCAAATCTCGGGACGAGATTTATTTTAAGGGTGGTAGCCTGTCACATCCCAAGATTTTCCAAATCTTGTTATGTGAAAATAAATGAATAAAATAAAACTTTGTTTGATTTTCAGAACCAGAAGAAACTTTTTGAATTCAATTGGAACTTCAAACCCATTTGAATTAAATCAAATCCTAAAGGGATTTAAATAGATAAACATTTTAAAGGAAAACAAATATTTTGGAATTACTATTTTGGAACCTTTTTATAAAAGATTTAGTTTTCAAAAGAAAGGTGGATTCATAAATAAAGATTATTTTGTAAAGCCAAATTAAACCTTGGCCAAACCTTGGATTTAAAACATTTTTTGTTTTGAATAAAATAGTAAAGGTTTATTTAAATAAAATAATAAGGAATTAATATCCAGATTTTATTTAAATAAAAGGTATACCATTTTGAATAAAACATCAAAACTTATTAAACTAATTCAAATAAGTTTTCTAAATATTTGATATTCACAAATAAAACCTACTGAATGGTTTTGACACTATACTGGTTTCAAAATAAAGTTTTTAATAAAACAAATCCTATTTTTAATAATGAAGGACTTTTGTATTTAATTAATAATGGACCCTTAAATAAAAGGGTTAATTGTTTTAGACAAGTAATTCAAGTATCTTATATTTTCAAATAAAACCTACTGTTTTGGTTTTGGAAATATTTGGAGTTCAAATGAAAATTTTATTAAATAAACCAAACCCTATTTTATTAATAAACCATGGTCCATTTTATTTAATTAATAAAAGGAACACAAAAAGATTTAAAAATATTATTTTATTTTGGACCTTGATTTATGCTGATAAACAGAACCAAGTTCAAATTGTGAAGTGTGGTGTTTGAATTAATTTGGTTGATATTTATTTGTTTGAAAATTTAAAACAGAAATTAGATTCAGAAAAAGAAAAAGATCACAGGAAGAAAAAAAACATAGTCGGACCTGACCCAACTGGCCAAGCCCAACTAAACCCAGCAGCCCAGCTCCCCTCTCCCCGAAAGAAAATAATTTGCACCCAGATTCTGACCCACAGAACCAATGACCGGTGGACCTCTCCCTTACTCCTTTCCCCGCTGACAGGTAGACCCCACCGCCACGTTCCTCTTCTTCCCCACCCGCAGACCACGCCTTCCCCCTCGCTGCCGTTGCTGCCATTCAAAGCCGCGATCAATTCGCAGTGATGTCGCGCCTTAAACCTCGCCGTGAATGCACGCTATTAAGCGCCAACGCCTCCTCCTCCTTTTTTCCCAGACCACTCCTCCTCTCTGCCCCTAGGCTGTCGCCAATCTCTTCTGCACCGCCGCCGTCTCCGACAAGCTTAGCTCTCAATTCCGGCCACACACTGCCTCCCCTTGCTTCATCGACCAAGCACGCACGCTCCCCATCCCCTGGCGCTTCTGTCCGTGCCCTCCGTTCCACCGCGGGCGCCCCGAAGCGTCGGCTTTGACAAGTTCCGACGACGCCGCCGTCTGCAACCTCTCCGACGATGTTTACCAGGTGAACCAGACCGCCCCTTCACTTCTCGATCACGCACATAGCATTGCCTTGATCCTGCGCTTCTGACCGCGCCTTCGTTTTGCCTTAGGGCGATCTCCAGTGACGTCCTCGACCTCGACCAGAACCGCCCGTCGCCAGATCCAACTCCGGCGAGCAATTACCGCAGTACCCGAGCGCCCCTTGTCAAGCCAACAGCACGTCGAGCATCACCACAGCCCTGCGATTCTGGTGAGCACTTTCCCTTCCCTCTTTGCTTCCTGTAGCCGCCGTAGCGCTGCCGCTAACCGCCGTCGGCGCCGCTCACTTTTGGTCAAGCAAACCAGTACCGTAGGATCTAGATCGGGCGAGCGAGGTTAGATCACTTAAAATCGAAAAGGTACGCAGCCAGCGCCGTGCGATGCCACTTGATCTAACGTCCTGCAACCCGCGATCCACCCGAACCGGTGCCCGATTAAACGCTAGCGTGTCAATGATTTAAAAACTGATTTGAAAACAGAATATTTTGCAAACTTCAAACATCTGTAACTTTCAAACCACACGTCCAAAAATTACAAATTTTATGTCGTTGGATTCAGGAGAGCAAGACCTAAACAACCATGGCCTTAGTTTGGAAAATAGTATCTGTTTGTTTGCTTGTTTTTGCAGATTAATTTATGAGCTTGTTTAGAGTAGAGAAATTGTTTAAAATTGATTTTAGGGTTAAAAGTTTTGCAAAATGGTTTTATGTGACGTTACTGACCCTAGGAACCAACCCTTGATGTAAAAAAAATGATTTTTGGTAAAATTTGGGTTGAATTATTTGACTTAGCCATTTTCTAGCCAAATAAAATTATTAATTTTATTATGGAAATGTTTTTGCAAAGAAAACTTTGGGAAAATGTCTTGGACCAAACCTACTGACCCAAAACACCAAGCTATGCAAATGGCAACTCACTTGGTGAAAAACATAAAGTTTTGCTTTGATAAGAATATTTTCACCACATGAAATGATGGTTGGATTTTAAAAATGGTTTATGTACTAAAGCCTTTTGCAAATGACTTTGCCATCTTGGAAAAATTGACCAATTTGGACTTTACAAAGTTTATAAACCAAGTGGAGACCATCCTTGCAATAGAACCATCCTTTGCATACTTATGCATGACTTAGACTACAATGCTTTATGTGTGTGAGATTGTTGTTTGAATATTGGTTTGGAATGCTATTTGATACTATTCTTGTTTGATTGATTGTAGTGAAATTAGCAAAGTGTGAGACTAGAAAGATCAAGGAGTAAACCCTCATTCCCTACCAAAAAGGCAAGTGACACTATCATACAAAATCCTACTATTTTCATTATACTTAGTGGATTATGAAACATGCATGAAAAAGGATATCTTCATACTTATGCTATGCTAAATCCTAATAGGATTCCCTATACACTCCTTAGTGAAAATATTGTAGTTGTACATGCTTAGCCATGCTTTATTTTGAAAAGAGATACATGTTGAGATTTTACAAAGGTTGAGAAAAGGACTTATGTTTTACATAATAAAACAAGGACTCAATGAACCACCTAGGTGGTGGATACTTTAAGTTTTGGAGAAGGTGGCAACAAAAGGATCCATGTCTATGGGAATCACTTTGTGTTGTGCTCCAAAGGAAACCACCTAGGAAACTTAGAGATTGAACATGTTTCTCCAATTGTGGCTTTCGTGTGCAACCACATGCTATTATGGCTCTGGCTTAGTCAACTACATTAGGAAGACCCATACATTGTCTTTAGTTACCGGACATGGGGATCTGGAATGCTTCATGGGGGCTGAAGACAAGCTAGCAATGATGTATGGGAGGACCTTTTGGAAAGACTTCGTCACACTCTCAGTCTGCCGGTACTCCATCTTGGTGAGCACTAATCCAGTAGGCCACTGGTGGCAATAAGATGGGATTGTGACATGTGGGTAAAGTGTACTCCTTCTGCAGAAGTTAATAAAATCTAAGTACTTAGCCGTGTCCCCGGTTATGGACAATACTGAGCAACTAAAGTTTGAACTATGGGAGATCTCGACATTCTAACTTCTAAAATAAAAACTTGATGCCCTTGTGTGTCTACCAAGGAATTCAAAGTGATTTTGTTAATGCATGTTGTACTTGGGGTTACCAAGGAACTCATGAGATTTTAAAGCTTGTTGCACTTGGGGTTACCAAGTGGCTCAAGAGATTTTGACAAGGACTTGAACACTTGAGTTTCTACCAAGGAGTTCAAAGGATTCTTGGAAAAGAGATTTGACAAAGGATTAAAAACCATTTTTGAAAATATAGGATAAAATAGTGCTTTGTGCAAATAAGCCTTAAACTCTACCTAGCCAAATATGCATGTATTGATAGGATCCACTCTTATTATACATAGAAGTGAAGCTTGCCAATACAATTCAAAATGTATTGACCCTTGTGGCTGTAACTTGTAATGTTGCAGGATGAATGTATTTAAGTGAAGATTGTTTGATTGACTAGGACTACAAAGTCTACAACCAACATCTGCCTGTGGCATTTTGAAGATGAAGGACCCCATGACTATAGTTATTCCGCTGCAATGTAATGTAATAGCCAAATGAGCTATGTTTGATGTAATAAACTTATGTTATTCCTGGTTATAAATTTATATTATGACCTTTGTATCTTGATATTACATCTTAACTGTGGATGATAGCTATTGATCTAGGGACTAGCATTGTAAACACAGGAGGAATCTACCTTATTTAAAGGTTGGGACCTCTTACAATTAGGAATCACTATACCCAAGCTTTGGAGTTTGTTTGCGTGCCCAGACATCTTAAGCACATGCTCATTGACGGAGCTGCCCTCTTCCATCTTGCAGTTAAAGAACTTTTCAGAAGCCTCATAGCTCTCAACTGCCGCGTGAGTCTCAAATATCAATTTGAGTTCACGGACAATATCATGTGGGTCTGAATTCTCAAACCTTTTCTGAAGCTCCGATTCCAAACCATACAAGATAGCACATCGTGAGTATCTTGATTCTTCGAGCGAGGTAGACATTCTTTACTTCATCGGTAGCATCACCGCAAGGGTCACCAATGTGCATCCAGACATAGGTCAAATTACTAGCATTGAGGACAATCCTCAAATTGCGGAACCAATCCGCGAAGTTGCTTCCATTGTTTTTCAACTTTTCTTTCTCTAGGAACGCATTAAAATTGATGGTAGGGGCCGCCATTGATCTACAACATATTTGCAATAATTTAGACTAAGTTTATGACAAATTGAGTTCTAATTAATACTTAAATTAATCTAGGTGAACTCCCACTCAAAACAATATCCCTCACATTGTTTTAGTGATCACACGAACCAAATCCACCACATCAAAAACCGATCATCACGAGAGTTGATGTAGCTTCAATGGCGAACAATCGACATGTTCATCATATCTACTATATGATTCATGCTTTACCTTTCGGTGATCCGTGTTCCGAGACCATGTCTGTACATGCTAGGCTCGTCAAGATCAAACCTTAGCTTCTGCATGATAAAATCTGGCTTGCTCACGTTGTATACACTTGTAGAATCTAACACACCCGATCATCACATGGTGCTTCGAAACAACAAGTTTTAGCAACGGTGCTTACTAAGGATGAACACTTTAGAACTTGAAATTTATGTGCATGAGGGATCATCTTATAATGCTACCGTCATTAACTAAGCAATACAAGATGCATAAAGGATTAACATCACATGCAATTCATAATATGTGATATGATATGGCCTTTCTTCTTTGTGCTTCCGATCTCCATCTTCAAGCACGAACATGATCTCCATCATCACTGGCATGCATCAAGGTCAATGACGCTACTCCATGGTTGTCGTCCACCAGCTTCAACTATTACAACTACTTTGAATAGACACGCGGGTCTTAACAGAAATTAAAGACAACCACATGGATCCTGCCGGTTGCCAATTTACAATAAGGAACATTGCATACATCAAATATAATCACAATCATGGCCAT
Organism: Avena longiglumis; assembly: GCA_030063025.1. Taxonomy (NCBI): domain Eukaryota; kingdom Viridiplantae; phylum Streptophyta; class Magnoliopsida; order Poales; family Poaceae; genus Avena; species Avena longiglumis. The sequence goes on along the minus strand of CP125978.1, from coordinate 148,103,475 downwards.
ATCACATCACAGCACACCCTTGCAAAACAAAGTTAGACGCCTCTAATTTCTTTGCATATTTTACGTGGTTTGGGGCTTTCAATAAGTGTCGATCTAACTTATGAACAAGAACCCCAACGTTGATGTTTGAACTATCAAGTGGCCGTTGTAAATTGGATCTATACTATAATGGGAGACACCCAAGAAGCCACTTATGCAATACAAGTTGCATGTTGAGCGTGGAGCAAGTCTCATGAACGATGTCATGTAACGTTAGCCCGGGTCGCTTCATCCCATCATACCGCAAGATGAAAAGTACACAAGAAGCAATTGATAATAAAAGCACCACCGCCCATAATGACCATTGTGTTCTACTCGTGCAACAGATCTACATATAGACACGGCTCTGATACCACTGTAGGGGTTCGTAGCATGGAAAACAAAAAAATTCTACCGCATACAAACAAACAAGCCAAGATCTCTCTACTAGATTGTAGCAACGATTCGATAGAATAACTCACCCTCGAAGATTCCAAAGTGTTTAACGAGAGCAGATTCTCGTGGGTGATGCAGTCGTACTCTCGTCGATCTCAAGATCGTGTAGACGATCCTTCCGGCGCTGCGTTCCGGTAGTGCTTCCGCAGCCGGTCACACGTTCGGTACTCGATGAAGACCTTCCTCTCCCTTGTTCCAGCAGGCAGCGGAGTTTGTAGCACTCTCCTCGCGATTCCGGCAGCACGACGGCGTGGTACCGAAAGTAGAGGGGAGATCTCGCAGGGCTTCGCCTTAAGCCGAAGCGAGTATGATGGACTATGAGAGTGTCCTTGGCGATCTAAGGTTTAGAGGCACCAAGGAGAGAGGGCTAGGCCGGCAGCTAGGGCAAGGGGAGGGCCCCAACTCGGCGGCTAGGAGGAAACCCTAGGGCAGCGGCGGCGACTTGGTGGCCGGCGGCTAGGGTTAGGGTTTGGTGGGGCAAGGTGTGTGTCTAGAGGGGCACCCTTGCCCCTCCTTTTATAGGTGGGAGGGCGCGGCCAAGGGGGAGGGAGTCCTCCCCCAAGTCGGCCTCCTTGGCCAGCGGTGGAGGGAGAGGAACTCCTCCCCAAGTAGGTTTCCTACTCTCCCTCCACCAAGCAAACTTGTCGTTTGACTTTTCAAATTGGCGTTTGACTTTTCAAACTAGGATTTGATTTATCCCTTTATTTTGCTCAGCGATGACACCTAGTACATGATGCAACCATTCCAACTTGTTATGACACATTCATGTACCCTTCCCCTCCGAAGTGCCGGACCTTCCGGACCCTTCTAGAACATTCCCGATGAAAACACCGGAATCATTCTCCAACTCCGAAACAGGACTTTCATTATATGAATCTTATTCTCCGGACCATTCCGGATCTCCTCGTGATATCCCGGATCCCATCCGATACTCCGAACAACATTCGGTCTCTTACTCATCATTCCATAACTACTCAACAACATCGAATCCTTAAGTGTGTCTCCCTACGGTTCGTGAATTATGCGGACATGATCGAGACACTTCTCCGAACAATAACCAATAGAGGAATCTAGAAATTCATATGGCTCCCACATATTTCTACGATTACTTTGCGATCGAATGAACCACTTACATACAATACCAATTTCCCTTTGTCTCACGATAGTTTACTTATCCGAGGTTTTGATCGTCGGTATCTCTGCATACCTAGTTCAACCTCGTTACTGATAAGTACTCTTTTCTCGTTCTCGTGATATGTGATCCCTTGTGATCTAGTCACATGCTTGAAAGCCAATTGGATGACATTCCACCGAGAGGGCCCAAAGTATATCTATCCGTCATATGTATGGACAAATCCCACTCTTGATCCATGTGTCTCAACCCATACTTTCCGAACACTCAATGCCACATTTATAACCACCCAGTTACGGTGTGGTGTTTGATGTCATCAAAGCATCCTTCCGGTGATGGTGATAATCATCATCTCATGGTCGAAGTAATTAGGTTACTATGTATCAGTGAACTATTAAAATTACTTGATCTTTATGCTACGCTTATCTATAGGAGTATGTCCATCATACCATTCTCCTAACGATATGATCTTGTTGCTAATAACATCTCAATGTTCATGATAGGGAAACCACAATCATTTATTAACCAACAAGCTAGTATTATAAAGAGGCTTTACTAGGGACTCTAATTTAGTTTACAAATCACACAAGTATTAATGTTTCCTTGTTAATACTGTTATAGCATGAATGTAAACATTTATCATAAACACAAAGATATAATAATAACTACATTTATTATTGCCTCTAGGGCATATCTCCAACATTGACAACTCTAACTTAAGAGCTTTGTCCCGCCTTGCGTCCAAGCCGAAACAAACCTCAGGGCTACAGTATGTTGATCTTCAAGATATGGTGAAGTTCTCTTTGAGCATCAAGCCAGCAAAATTCAAGTGAATTCCACCTTGACGCTCGGGGCTACGCCGATGCTTTTTTGTGAAAGTTCTCTATAGATCAACAAGCCGAAGTAATTCTGACTTGATGCTTGGGGGCTACACTGCACATTTTTGCTAAAGCTACTCTGAGAGCACCAAGATGATTTTCTTTTGAAACTCCGACTTGGCACTCGGGGGCTACAATCGTTTGATGTACAATTATGCATGTTATTTTGAGAATCAAGCTGCCTTCAACGAAGTCGACTCGATGCTCGGGGGTTACATATGGTGATGTCAAGAAACTTTCAAGATGGTGGAAAATCTGGCAAGCAAAACCCGGTGGCTCGACATCAACTTTGCCTTCGCAGAAATTTCTCGGGTTACACGGCTCGTCAGCCTAAATGTCCGTGATATGATATTCTCTAAGATCTTAACTCGGCAAGATCTTACGTATGTGACTTGGCAGGCTCTAAGTCCTTATTTTGGCAGCCTTTATGATCGTGGCCCGGTAGCCATGATTTTTTCTGGCTTACGTATCGTCTTGAGAAGATGATGATACTAAAGACATTCCTAAAGCTTAGAAGAGTCACTAACGATTCGTTAGAGAGTTCTCCACCTTGGATTCGTCCGCAGAAGCATACAAGCAATTATCTGGCTAGGCTTAGTTGGATGATAATATGATATGTGGGAGATCTCCCAGATTCTTCGCGAAGGACGCCTAGAAATTAAAGATGACGTGATATTTATGCTCAAAGATAGACGGAGGAATGTGAGGATCTTGAAGAACTCCGGTGGCTACTGTTGTGGATATACCAAATATATATACCTACGACATAGTCTCATACCGGCAAGCCCGGGTGTCCCATAGTTGGTAGTTAGGCCTATGGCATAACCGGGCGGCCCAGTTGCTGATAGACAAGACAGAGGTCTAGCAGGGATGAAGGAAGGCGACGTACCACCGCCTTAGATGGAAGCCGGCGCCTTGGAGGACACGAAGACTAGTTAGTGTTAGTCTAGAACTCTGTAACCGTATCCGGCTGGGACTATCCTTGTAACCCTAGGTCATGGCGTCCTTATAAGCCGGCCAATAGGAGCCTTTAGAGCAGACACAATCTCATAGACAAGTGCATAGCACAACTCTCACACAGCGAACCTCACGATCATGTAACTCGGTGTATTGCCATTATAGTGATTTATAGCAGGAGTAGGTGATACTTTATAAACGTATCTATAATATTTGATGCTCCATGCTTGTTTTGTATCAACTTTATTATGTTTTGTCTACACTTTGAGGTAATTTTATACATTTTCTGTAACTAACCTATTAACAATATGCCGGAGTGCCAGTTGCCTGTTTTCCGCTGTTTTTGGTTTTAGAAAAGCTAGTAAGGAAATATTCTCGGAATTGTACGGGACAAAAGCAAAATTCAATATTTTACCAGAAGGAACACGGAGTCCGGAGGGAAACCTTAGTGGGTCCACGAGGCGGCCACACCTGGTGGTGGTGCGGCCAGGGGGGCACGCCAGCCCTAGGTTTGGGCCCCTCGGGCGCCCACCGACCTTGCCCTTTCGCCAATCAAAGCACCCCGATGCATAAACCCTAAGACCCGATCAAATCTCCACCAAACAGTCCATAGCCGTCGCCATCTCCATCCCTAGATCGGGGGGTGGATCTGAAGCTCTTCCCGGCACCCTGCCGGCAGGGAGAGATCATCCTGGAGGCCTTCTTCATCACCATGCCAGCCTCCGGAGTGATGCATGAGTAGTTCACCCTTGGACTATGGGTCCATACAGTAGATAGATGGTTGTTTCTCCTCCTTTGTGCTATCATGTTTAGATCTTGTGAGCTCTGTTCATGTGTAATCATACATGTTGTGTTTGCGGGGATCCGATGGATATTAAGATATTATGTCAGATTGATTATTGATTCTATCATGTCTATGTTATTTGTGATTTTGCATGCTCTCTGTTGTTCGTAGATGCTTGCAACTCCAAGAGGGAGTATTTATGCTCGATAGTAGGTTCATGCCTCTAGTAATCTAGGGAAGTGATAGAAATCTCTAAGGTTGTAGATGTGTTGTTGCTACTAGGGAGAAAACAACAATCCATTGTCCATGGGGCAATTGTATTGTTTACTTTACACACATTGATTAATGCAATTATCTGTTGCTTGCAACTTAATACTAGAAGGGCTTTGGATGATAACCTTAAGGTGGATTATTACTCATAGATGAAGTTGGATTACAGTCTATGTATTATATTGTAATTCCCAATCAAATCTCGTAGGAGTCAAGATGTCTAATATATGCATTGTTATGCTTTCTCAATCTTTCAATTGCCCCGCTGTAATTTGTTCACCAAACGTGCTATCTATCTTATGGAGAACACCTCTAGTGAATTATGGACCCCGATCCATTCCATTATCATTGATATATCATCTACTGTTTACCGTTTACTGTTTACTTTCTACAAGAAAATCACTATCTTCCACACTATACGTTTATTCCTTTGTTTTCAGCAAACCGGTGAGATTGACAACCTCACCGTAAGTTGGGTGTTTTGCTTGTTTCTTTTTATCCAAAATACAAAAAAATAGTTGTACTTGTTTGTTTCTTTTTATCAAAAAACACAAAAAAAATTAGTTCCTACTATAGTTGTTATTTTTGTTGGTCTGTTACTGTCTTGCTTTATCATGCTTTCTATCAATGGTTGGTTTCTTTGAAACTAGATCTTATTGGAAAGGTGGGTTCACGAAAGAACAAAAATATTATTACAAGGAACACCTCTTGTCACAAAAAGGGAAACACTTATGGGAACAAATTGATAAATTGCATACCATTGCTAGAAACATTTGCTCTACTTATAATGTTACTTATTGATTTGATAAATCTTGTTGTTGTAGGAGGTATAAACACCTCCCTTTTCAATGTGAGTATAATGATAATGTTACCATATCTTCTTATGTTAAGGGAAATTATGACTTTTATGATGTGGAACAAATTGAAGAATTTATTGCTTGGAAGGGTGCATTCGAACTTGCTAATTTGCTTGAAAATACTGATGACGCACCTTAAAAATATGAGGTTTATGATATACTTAAATTTTTGTTTGATAATCAAGGAATAAAATGGCTATATTTTTGAATATTTTAATAGATGCTTTCCACCAACGGAAAAGACTAATGCCTTGCAGGAGCCTATGGAAGAAGAAATTGCTGAAATTGGAAGCTTATTAAATAAAAAAGAGGAGGAGAGTGATGAACAAAAGGAGGAAGAATGGATTAGCTACCCATGCCTACCGTCTAATGAGAGTAACTCTTTATCCCTTACATTATTTGATTGTCCCCCATGCTTACCAAAGGAGGATGAATGTTATATTCCTATGGAATCTTTTGAAATATCTACTATGGGTAAAACTTGTGATAATAACTATGCTCCTGTTATCTATGATAATCCTTTATTTGTGCCTAACTTCGAAATGCATGGTACTAGAGGGTTTTGCTTAGAAAATGTTTATGATAAAGCTCTAGATGATGGTCCTATATTGGTTGATAATATTAATTGTACTACAATTAAAAATGATATTGGAGGGGTCTTGACTTTATCTTGGAACTCCATACCTCTTGAGAATGATCAGTCATCTTGTTATAAAATTATTAAAAGTGGGTTTGAAGGTTTTAATCCTACTATTTTTGAGCTTGAAAAAAATTATGTGTTTGTAGATCATGAAAAGCATGCTTTATGTGATAGTTATATTGTTGAGTTTATTCATGAGGCTACTGAAAATTATTATTATGAAAGAGGGAAATATGGTTGTAGAAGTTTTCATGGTGCCGAAACACCTCTCTATATGCTGAAAGTTTTGAAGTTACTCTTGTTTTATCTTCCTGTGCCTGTCACTTTGTTCTTTGTGAATTTATTTGCGTACAAGATTCTTATGCATAGGAAGTGGGTTAGACTTAAATGTGTTTTGAATTTGCTTCTGGATGCTCTCTTTTACTTCAATTCATATTTCTTATGTGAGCATCTTCTCAAATTATCATGCCTAACTTAAAGGCGTTAAAGAAAAGTACTAATTGGGAGATAACCCAAATTTCAGTAGGTTTTTATTTTGTTGAGTATTGGAAGTTATTACTTCTGTAATAACCTCTCCTTATCATTTTTGTGTGGTTTTTTTGCCAAGAATTGCCTCTAATGAGAGAGAAGTAAGATTTGGGGAAGTTGCTGTCCTGAAACAGATTTTTGTGCTTCACTGTAAAAAATCATAAAAAATCCTAGTACGTCGGATTAAGCTGTAATTTTCTAAGCATACGCCCTAGGAAATTTTTAAGTGTAGGGGAAGAATGATATGATGAGATGAAGAATGGACAAAAACTCAATCTTGGGGATGCCACCCGTGTCACCCCAAGAAATATTCAAGACGTACAAGCGTCAAAGCTTGGGGATGCCCAAGGTATCCCCTTCTTCATCAATAAAATCTCAGGTTTTCTTTCAAAACACTTCATTTTTATTGTTTCATGCACTATTATTTTGTTTTTGGAGCGTCTTTGTTTTTTTTTTAGTTTTCTTTTGTTTGGTTTGCTGAATAAATTAGTTGGACCCCCAGATTCATTTTTTGTTTCAAATAAGTTGATTAGTGTTGGAAAAGAGTAGAAAGTTTCATGCTTGTAGTGGTACAAAAAGGAGCTTGTTTTGACTGTGGCTTAGACTTTATCATGTCATGCTAGATGTTTCTTTGACCATATGCTTACTGATTATTGTTATAGCATGACTTGTTCCAAACAATTGAGATTTCTTAATGTGCCTTGAAAGAATCATGCGTTGTTTTAGCATACAAAAGCATAATATTATGGTATTCTCCTTTGATGCTTTATTTGGGTTGACTTGGCACATGCTTACACCATGTTAAGACTATGAACCAGTCACCTTAGCCTCTATGATCATTTAGTTTTTGACTTGTAATACCACTTTATGCTTTAATTGATAATATTTTGTCGCTTTGCATGATTATGGCCATTATTGCTCTCTTAGTTGGTCGCTCCCAGTCTTTTGCTAGCCTCCACTTGTACTGAGTAAGCTCTACTCATGCATCCAATTCCCAATAAACTAAGTTATTCCAAAGAGTCCACTATAAATTCCTATGCATGGTGTGTTACACCATTCCAAGTATATTCATGTTTTTATCTATCTTCCAAATTAAACTTGTTATGTGAAAATTAGTGATTAAAGCTCTCACAAACTTGATGGCACACTTTACTTCTTGCACCAAATAAATTTGAACCATTGTGTCATCTATGATGTTTATATGCTTGCACTTATAAGTTGGGAATTAGCAGAACCAAGTTGTCATGGGGAACGTTTTCAACACCTGTACATATTATCCAGTTGATATCATGATCTTTTGTTTATGGATGTCGGCGGTGTGAAATAAAAGGGGAGCTTGTAAGTTTATGGAGTATTATATATGTGTTAGAGAAACGCCTGAGCGGCTAGCCTAAGCCATGCCTAATCATGGTGGAAACTTGCAGCATAACCATAGTGAGCAATCTATGAAGCATCTGTAGAAAAAAATATAGAAAAAAGAGAGAAGAAAAAAAAGAAAAAAAGCACCATGCTCATGGTAATAAAAAGATTGCTGAGATGCTCATTATCTGTTGCCTTGTCATTTTGATATGGGATAGCTCCTGTGTCATGGGGCAAGGGGTACCCCGTTGGCGGTTCTCTATGATACACATATACTTACAATGACAAGAACTTGTTTGTGACTAAAGTTGAGTATCATGAGGAACAACCCTCGTACTCAAGGGACATGAGATTGCCAACTTATGATCTGTCAAGCATATACTTCATATTTGTTTCACTTTCACCTTAATCATTTCAAGATGCTTATGATAGGGGCAATGAGAGCTGAAAGCTAATAAGTACCATAATTTTTGGAAGCTCTTTATGAAACTTGAAATCCCTGCTTCCCTCTATGAAGGGCCTTTCTCTTTACTTTTAAGTTGAGTCTTCATCTTCTATCTTTATGCACCAATTAAGAGAGCATAATTGTTATTCTTAGTTCAATTTGCATTGTCCCAAAACTTATTGATTGATTCCTAATGTTGATATTGATTGTTCTTAAATTATTTGTATCTAGTCACCCTTATGAACTTTGAAGGTGTCCTATGCATTTATGTTTTGCTACACCATGAGAGACAAGCTGAATACCACATATACTATGTTTTCTATATGTGAAACAAACAAACGTATTTCAATGCATTATTATTTATGATCTTTTGTTTGTACCTTTTCATGTTACAACGTAGTTGCTATGTCTTGTTGTTAGAACTACATCTTTCATGCTCATGTTTAGAGTAATTTGAGCTCAGCTATCAATGCTTTACAATATTTTGATCAAGATTGTGATGGTGCATGTCACCTCAAAAATTATTCTTTTTATCACTTACCTACTCGAGGACGAGTAGGAGTTAAGCTTAGGGATGCTTGATACGTCAAAACGTATCTATAATATTTGATACTCCATGCTTTTTTTGTATCAACCTTCTTATGTTTTGTCTACACTTTGAGGTATTTTTATACATTTTTTGGAACTAACCTATTGACAAGATGCCGCAGTGCCAGTTGCCTGTTTTCTGCTGTTTTTGTTTTCAGAAAAGCTAGTAAAGAAATATTCTCGGGATTGGACGGGACAAAAGCAAAAGTAAATATTTTACCAGAAGGAACACGGAGTCCGGAGGGCAGCCCAAGTGGGGCCATGAGGCAGCCACACCTGGTGGAAGCACGACCAGGGGTGCCAGCCCTAGGTGTGGGCCCCTCGTGCGCCCACCGACCTTGCCCTTTCTCCTATAAAAGCACACAGAGGCAGAAACCCTAAGACCCGATCAAATATCCACGAAACAGTCTGTAGTCGTCGCCATCTCCATCCCCAGATCGGAGGGGATCTGAAACTCTTCCCGGCACCCTGTTGGCGGGGAGGGATCATCCCGGAGGCCTTCTTCATCACCATGCCAGCCTCTAGAGTGATGCGTGGGTAGTTCACCCTTGGACTATGGGTCCATACAGTAGCTAGATGGTTGTTTCTCCTCCTTTGTGCTATCATGTTTAGATCTTGTGAGCTTCGTTCATGATCAATATCATCTATGTGTAATCATACATGTTGTGTTTGCGGGGATCCGATGGATATTGAGATACTATGTTAGGTTGATTATTGATTCTATCATTTCTATGTTATTTGTGATCTTGCATGCTCTTCGTTGTTCGTAGATGCTTTGGCCAAGTAGATGCATGCAACTCCAAGAGGGAGTATTTATGCTCGATAGTAGGTTCATGCCTCTAGTAATATGGGGAAGTGACATAAATCTCTAAGTTTGTAGATGTGTTGTAGCTACTAGGAGAAAATAACAATCCTTTGTCCATGGGGCAATTGTATTGTTTACTTTACGCACATTGCTTAATGAAGTTATCTGTTGCTTGCAACTTAATATTGGAAGGGGTTTGGATGATAACCTGAAGGTGGATTATTAGTCATAGATGAAGTTGGATTACGGTCTATGTATTATGTTATAATGCCCAATCAAATCTCGTAGGAGTCAAGATATCTAGTATATGCATTGTTATGTTTTCTCAATCTGTTAATTGCCACGCTATAATTTATTCATCCAACATGCTATCTATCTTATGGAGAACACCTCTAGTGAACTGTGGACCCCGGTCCATTCCTTTATCATTGATATACCTTCTACTGTTTACCGTTTACTGTTTACTTTCTACAAACAAATCACTATCTTCCGCACTATACATTTAATTCTTTGTTTTTAGCAAATCGGTGAGATTGACAACCTCACTGTAAGTTGGGGCAAAGTATTGTGGTTTATGTTGTGCAAGATTCCAAGTTGTTAGCAACACCTTGGAGTTGTTTCCTTACTCCTACTGGTTCGATAACCTTGGTTTCATAACTGAGGGAAATTTGCTACTGTGTTCATCATACCTTTCTCTTGTGGTTCCCAACGAGCTCTATATATCTGCGCCATCAGTAGGATCTCGCCACCGTCGTGAGATCTGAACCTGGGTAAACTATGTCAGGCCGTCTCGGACGCTCTTCGTCTTACCCCTCGTCTCTAAACTCGCCGTTTGGATACCCTTCTGGCGTATGTGTTGGCATTACCATGACAAGTTGGTTCTTCCAAACATCTGAATCCATGCATGTTGGCCATATAGTACTAATTATGTGCGTACTGAATCAAATGTATATATGTTAGCCATTAGGTATTAACAAACTTTTTCTCCATATATATAAATTCCTATTGGTTTCTTCGCAAGAATAGTTGATGATCTGCATAAAAGCATGAATATGTCCCAGTTAGGTATAAACTATTGGTGCAGAAAGTTTTACTTCAACAAAGAGGTGCCTATGCTCATTTCTCCGATGTCTACATATGGTTGTTTTTTCCTGAAGTTACAAATTATAAGTGAGGTAAAATATATATCCCATGTTATTCATTTTTTGGATTACTATAAAGTTTTAAGTCATCATTTATAGATTTGTTCGAGAAAAACTTCTCTTACTCATAGGGCACTATTTTTCCCCTTTCTCGCTGTCTAACTCTATACATGATTATAAATCACTATATTTGGTATTTAGTTTGCAATCCTGGCTCACTTTCTACACGTCTCTTGGATTAGAAGAATAACTCAAAAATATTATATTATTCTTGAAGAAAAAGATATTATGTATATTTCTGCGCTTTCAACTTCCAAAAATGTAGACATGTCATCACATTCTATTTGTACAGTTTTCCTGTTTCTGCATTATTGGATCCTCTGAGTAGAGATAAAATACTACTCTTACATGTGAAACCTCTGACGCTCGTATCAAGTTAGGAAAATTCTAATTTTATTGTGTGCAAACTGAACCTTTGTTTTCAGACGTGTGTATAATAATAAAAATAGATTATGCAAGACGTGTATATAATAGCGAGCTGGTTCTCTGTATAGTGGGAGTGATTGTAGGTTATGGAGTTGCTTTTTTTGGAGTAGTTCTTGATGGGGTTGCGTGGAGGAGCAGTCAGTGTGAGGGATTGAGCGTCCAATGTGAGAGATTGAGGCATGAGTTTTTCCCTGTTTGGCTTGTCACGATACAGGTGGTGGGGTGTCAGCTGGTGAGGTAATTAGGACCATCTCCAGGTATACAAATTTATTCTTTATACATGCCTTGATCGTTGGTATTTGTTGATCGTTTGTTGATCTCGATTTTGTACATGGTTTAACAAGGTCGTGTATTTTGGTGATATAAGGCTTTTGCGAACATCAGCTATCTACTAATGGATGTGTTTTTGGACCTTGGCTACGTGTAACAACTAGCTGCTTGTAGCTTGGCTCGCATATTTAATGTTACAATCCGAAGTGGCTGCTTCATAAGTTCATAGTAGTCTTGCACATGCTTTCTTGCATGTGTTCGGTTTGGCGCGGATGCACTTGTACGTGAGCGTGAGATTGTGTTCATGCAGAGATTAGCGTGCCCTAAGTGACGGGAATCTAATGCCTAGTGCCTCCGTTAGCGGCTGCGATGTATGTGCCCTAAGTACACCCCGTTAAATGCACACACCAGAATGACCATCGCTAGATTAGCCCATTTAATTAAGTCTAACCATCAGGATTAATCATATTCTTTGTACAACGTGCATTTAGCAATTAGCAGAAAGTGGACGCACTCCACCGGGCAGAGAAAAAATTCAGCCCCGCAGCCCTCACCGCAAAAAGAAACGAAAAGAGAGTCGTCCCGCGACCGCTGCATCGTGCCACCAGGAAACCTCCATCACCAGCATGCTCTGCATCGCCCTGCTCTGGTGCGCTCCCCGATGCTACCGGCACGCTCATCACCTCGCCTCACCCTGATGCGCTCCTCACCTGCGGCGTGCTCCCTTCCCAGGCACCTCTGCCACCATGAACAATGCATGGACGCATCGAACTGGACGCCGCCGCTGCTCTACAACTTGGGCGAACATGATCCAGATCCTCCGGTTTCAACATCTCCTCGTGTTTTCCTCTCCACAGAACAATTTCGCGTTACACTCTATGTACAGTGCATGCTAAGTTTGCACTCACCTCTTCAAGAGCGGGCTGCTGTGCAGATTCCCGTTCTCTTCCCGAGCCATACTCCCTATGTATTCTTATGCACATATATTACGTGTTATAGATTTTGAATTTGTGCAATTGCATTGTATTTGGTTGTATGTTGTGGATTTTAGTTGTTCCACTCAACAGTCAAAGCAAGATCGACCAGCCGATGGACTGCAAAAGCTGGCGGCGAGGCCAGGTCCAATCTCGTTGTGGGCAGGCGTTCGATCTCTATAGCATGACAGTGATGGTAATGAAATTATGACGTACCTTAGGGCATTTGGATATATTTTCTTATGTTGTCTGCATAAGCCACTACCATGCATACATGTTGTGTTTGATATGTACAAGCAATGATCTCTACAACATCACAGGGATCGTAAAGACCCAAAATGAGTACCTTTTACCTTGGGATTCATTAAATCTTTAGTTCACAGGTTTCTTCTCTCTTTTTCTACATTAGAAAGTTGTGCAAAAGTGATGCTCTTATTTGAGTCCAAAGTGTGACGGCATGTTCTCATGGATCATATTAGTAGAGTTTACATTGTGAAGAAGAGAACAGATAGAAAATGATGAAAAGATTGTTTTTTACTTTTTATAATGCTGCAGCCAAATTCCTGAAGCATTATATATTTAGTAAACAACATGCTACTTTCAGTACCTATTTTGCACGTACAAAATTTGGTTGCATAACGAGTATATGTGCTAGCAAACAGTTTACCATTAGCATTTTCACTAAAGACCTAGGTATCGTGATTCTTGTTCGCTATCCTGATTTGTTTTCTTTCTTTATTCTGATGCATCTTAAGATTTCTAAAATCTGTAGAAGCTTATGAACTGAACTAAGCTGTTGAAAATTGTGCGAAGGTAAGACTAATTTCAGCATGAATCACGGGCACTCATGAAATTTGACAAACATGCACAATGTAAATCCAGGTTTAGCTTCTATCTTTGAGATTTGCAAATTTCTTTCTCTTCTCATCATATTGGAGCATGATTTATTTTTCAATTTCAGTTCGAAAAATGTTTGTTAGCAATTACCTATCTATATGTGGGTTTATCTCTAAAATAGCCGTTTATTCAACTTCTCTTATTGATAGATGCCAAACTCTTTTATGGACGAAATGGAATGCTTATTTATCCATTTATTGGGTTTGGTAGTTTATTATGGCACAAATTAATTGTGGAAGGTCTCTGATTATACCAGGTATGTTAGCAATACTCACTATCAAAATGCACATGTGACATATCGGTTTCTACATGAGAGAACAAGACCGAAAGAACTACATATATGATGTACTAGACGCATTTTAGATTATTAATGAATTCTCTTGATTGTTTTCAGTTATTTAAACTAGGATAAAAATTATTGTATGCTAGAAAAGTTGGCTAGCTGTAGCTTATTATATTGTTCAGAAATACATGTTATGAAACTTCCTGTGCTTTAACTGGAAATGTTTTAAATTTATTCAACAGGTCTTCCTATGGATCAATATTAATTTGAGTACTTAAACATAATCGACTTTGTGTGCAGGGTGAAACCACCTATAAGAACATGTCGCTGGCCAACTTTTCAGTTAATGTGAATGTGACTACGAAACCTAGAACAGGATGTTCGCCAACAATTACACAATAACATTTAGTTACAGGCTCAGGAGCTGCAGATGGACGAAGGAAGGAAACGATTAGCTCTTCTAAAAGATGTGTTAGTTGTCTCATTGTATTGAAATCAACTTTTGTACCATAGAACTTTTCTATGTTCCTGCAGGATGAATTCACTTACTTTTGATTTATAGAAAAGGTCTTGTTAAGCAGTTCCTTACACACGTGATGACATGAGAGTATCCTTGTGTGATATGCCTGGCCTTTAGCCAGGCTTTGGTTTGTAATGACATCTCTGAAACTTCTTCTTTATCAATGAAAATGGCAAGTCTTTTGCTTTGTTTTAAAAAAAATTGCATTGCAAAAAGTTGATTGCACCCATCAAAATTTTCGCAACATAAAGGTCACAAAAAAGGATGATTGAATTGTAATATTCCGTAGCTATATAAAAAGATACTTATCTAGATTTCAGATAGAATGGGTCGTCCGTACACGTGCAAACTTACTAGTTCTCGTAAATAATTTGAGTGGTTGGGAAGAAACTCTTATGTTGATACAAGTATATGTTATAATGTGTGTAGGGGTTATATGTTTGACACAAATGGTTACCATCCAATAACATTGATAGATATTATTGACAATATAAGTGTTGTGCGGACTGATAGAAACATAAGCATTTCATCGGTTATGATTGCGTAGGCAGCCGCATCGTTCTGTGAAGTCATAGTTGATCGAATGCAAGGAGTAATTGATATGTTTATTATCGTGTCACCCCCATGCATTGGACTATGGTCTTAGGATTAAGAGTGTCACATGAGACTGGCAAAGCTGCTTGATATGCATGAGGCAATGGCCTTGCTGGCAGGACAAGATGAATGGTCATGTATATGTTTGTTTATCTATATACCTTCTATTCGTAAATGAATATTTTTCTATGCTATCGATGAAATCGTTCCATCAATTACTGGTGTTATGACAAAGCTTTGTATTCATTGCACATACCTTTTAGTTATCTACCCTAATCGTGACAAATCTTCATCTGTATTCACATGTGTGTTTTCACATCCAATGCTTGAATCTGAGCTTTTCTTCTCGGATTGATAACCAAAGAATGAGAGTTCCATTCTGTGATTTGGTTCCTACGTCTTGTTTTTAGATAAATCATTTATGTGCCTTCTTGGTATTCATGTTACCTCTGGATACATCTTTGTTATAGAATAGAATAATGTCATTGGTCCGGTAGATTTTGCTTAGTGTTTCTTTATTGTTGTAAGACATTATCTGAGAATTGGTTTTGTGTTCTCATTTTTTATGGTGTCTCAGTTCGCTGATGTTTACATAGTGCTATCTACTAAACTATTATGTATTTAGTTTGCTTTATGACTTTGTATTCTTGGGAAGATCTCCAAGTGAGTTGATAGCTTGATTAATGAGAATCAATGTTGTTCGTGTCAGAAAAAAATTAAGTTCTTTATACATGTGAACTGTTGTTATTGCCGCGAACAAGTTTAAGCAGTCGGGACCTTTCTCTCTGGATTGAAAAAAAGACAAGTCCGAGACAAGAATTTTAGTACTTTCTCCGACCCATATTATCTGAATTGGATTTGTTAAAATTTGGATGAACCTATATACTAAATAGTGTCTAGATTTATCCAAAATTTCATAAATCCAAGTTAAATAATATGGGTCAGAGGGAGTATCATTTTTGTAATGCATTTAACTTCAATATTTTCCTTACTCGGCAATGTAAGTATGATCCACTATGTTACTAGATATACATTTGTATTTCTCTTAACTTTTTTTTATAATGTTTGTTCATATCCGCTTGGGCTTGCCGCGCTCTCTCCTACCTAGTGGGAAAATATTAGAGCATCTCCACTAGCATTCCTAGGATGCCGATCCGAACGTCGAAATTAGGTCCGGACGCCGAAATTTCGTCCGGTCGCGTTCTCGGGAACTTGTTTTCGTCTGGATTTGGGCCAACTTTAGTCCGGTCTTTCCGGCTATCCCAGGATCCCGGGAACGCCCTGAGAACGCCGGATGAAGCGAATTCAATGAGTGGACCCGCCCAGTCAGCATATATTCGCCCATATTCATCCAAAGTTTGCCTAAAATTTTCCCATATTCATCCAAAGTTCGCTCATATTCGTTCATATTCGCCCAAAGTTTGTCCATATCGACCATATTCGTCCAAAGTTTGTCCATATCGACCATATTCGCCCAAAGTTTGTCCATATCGACCATATTCGCCCATAGTTTGCCCAAAACCGCCTATGTTCATCCATATTTGCCCAAAGTTCGCCCATATTCGTCCAAAGTTCGTCCATATCGACCATATTCGCCCAAAGTTTACTCATATTCACCCAAAGTTCGTCCATATCGACCATGTTTGCCCATATTCATCCATATTCGCCCAAAGTTTGTCCATATCAACCATATTCGCCCAAAGTTTGCTCATATTCACCCAAAGTTCGTCCATATCGACCATGTTTGCCCATATTCATCCATATTCGCCCAAAGTTTGTCCATATCAACCATATTCGCCCAAAGTTTGCTCATATTCGCCCAAAGTTCGTCCATATCGACCATGTTCGCCCATATTCATCCATATTCGCCCAAAGTTTGTCCATATCGACCATATTCGTCCAAAGTTCGCCCAAAACCATCTATATCCGTCCATATTCGCCCAAAGTTCGTCCATATCGACCATACTCGCCCAAAGTTCAACCATATTCGCCCAAAACTACTTATATTCGCCCATATTGCCCAAAGTCCGCCCGTATTCGCCCAAAGTTTGCCCAAAACCGCCTATATTCACCCAAAGTTCATCCATATCGACCATGTTCGCCCATATTCATCCATATTCGCCTAAAGTTCGCCCAAAACCGCATATATTCGCCTAAAGTTCGTCCATATCGACCATGTTCGCCCATATTCATTCATATTCGTCCAAAGTTTGTCCATATCGACCATATTCGTCCAAAGTTCGCCCAAAACCATCTATATCCGTCCATATTCGTCCAAAGTTCGCCTAAAGTTCGTCCATATCGACCATATTCGCCCATATTGCCCAAAGTTTGCCCAAAACCACCTATATTCGCCCAAAATTTGCCAAAATTTATTAAATTTGAGACAAACGTGGGAACTCGCCTGGAAACACGAGCGAAAAACTCGACGTCCCAACCGAAAACTAGTTTCGTCTGGACCAAAATACGTCCGGATTTCGGCCTGGAACGCCCAACGAGTGGGGATGCTGTTACTTAGCTGATGCTGGTTACACAAAATGAACCTGGATTTGGAACTCCGTTATTCAGATCCACTATAGACGGTGGGCATCAAGTGAGCAACAGTCCTAGATGTATTGGCTGACTGTCCTTTGCTCATATGCAATTGCTATGAGTCGGACTGACCTTTGCTGTGATGATTTCTCTTCGACAAGAACGAACCTAGTACAATGATCGGCCGAGGCCGAGCGAAAAGTTAGAGTGAGGAGTACGTAGGAAACTGAAACACGACGGAGAGATAGTTGTCGAAATGAAACAAAAACATATCCATCAGTCACCAATCCTTTCCGATCTTCCACGATCCCGTCACGAGAAAAACAGGAGGGTGGTCGTACGTGCAAGCGCGGAAGTGCACGTTTCAGAAGTACAATCCGGTTCGTTCTCTGCATCAAAATCTCCAGTGATTACACTGTGCTGTGCCTCGTGTGCGCTGTGCCGGCGTCGGCGTGTCCGCGCAAGCCATGACATCACGAACGAATCAACCACTGCTACCGCAAGCCATGACCTCAACCAATGCGGCGACGCATCACTTATCCCTACACCACTATACGGCAACCTCGCGCCAAACCAAGCCCGGCTCTACATATTCTGAACTAGCGGCAGCCGGCAGGTAGCTAGAGAGGTTGAAGACGAGGATCGAGGAAGAACACTCCAGACATCCTGCCAGCATCGTGCATCCATGGCGCCGCAGCACTTCCTCGTCGTCGCGTTCCCGGGCCAGGGCCACATCAACCCGGCGCGCGCCCTGGCGGAGCGCCTCGCGCGGACCACGCCGGGCGCCCGTGTCACGCTGTCCGCCGCCGTGTCCGCGCACCGGCTCATGTTCCCCTCGCTCGAGTCGCCCGACGAGGAGGTCCACGACGGCGCCATCTCCTACATCCCCTACTCCGACGGCTACGACCACGGCTTCCGCCTCTTCGCGGGCGACGGCGACGACGCGCGGAGGTACAACGAGGCGTTCGCCCGCGTCGGCCCCGAGACCTTCTCGGCGGTGCTGGACCGCCTCGCGGCGCGGGGCCGGCCCGTGACGTGCGTCGTGTACGCGCTGCTCATGTGGTGGGCCGCCGAGGTCGCCCGCGAGCGCGGCCTGCCACGCGCGCTCTACTGGAACCAGCCAGCCACCATGCTGGCCGTGTACTACCACTACTTCCACGGGTACGAGAGGACCGTCACGGAGCACGCTGGCGATCCGGAATTCACGGTGGCCATGCCGGGCCTCCCGCCCATGGCCATCCGCGACCTCCCGAGCTTCTTCACCGACCTCACGGACGGAAGGATCGTCGAGGCGTTCGGCAACATCCGCAGCACGTTCCAGCAGCTGGACCTGGACGTCGACCACGGAAGCACCGGAAGAAGGAAACCCATGGTGCTCGTGAACACCGTCGAGCCGCTGGAGGCCGGCGCCATCGCGTCCGTGCCTGAACTGGACGTGTTCCCCATCGGACCGGCCGTTCTATCACTCTTCGAACAAGACGGCGACAACGCCATCGTGGGAGATCTCTTCGAGCACGACGGGAAGGGCTACATGGAATGGCTGGACACGAAGCCGGCGCGGTCGGTGGTGTACGTGTCGTTCGGGAGCATGACGGCGTCGAGCAGGCGGCAGAAGGAAGAGATGAAGCGTGGCCTCGCCGCGAGCGGCCGGTCGTACCTGTGGGTGGTGCGCAAGGACAACAGAGACGACGACGAGGACGGCGACGACGACGACGAGCGGAGCATGGTGGTGGAGTGGTGCGATCAGGTACGGGTACTGTCGCACCCGGCAGTAGGGTGCTTCGTTACGCACTGCGGGTGGAACTCGACGCTGGAGAGCATGGCGTGCGGCGCGCCGGTGGTCGCAGTGCCGCAGTGGTCCGACCAGGACACCAACGCGCGCCTCGTTGTCGAGTGGGGCATTGGCGTCCGCGCCATGATCGACGCTGATAGGTTTCTCGACGCCGAGGAGCTCACGAGGTGCGTGGAAATGGTCATGGGTGACACAGAGGAGGGTGCCGCCATACGGAGGAGCTCGACGGCATGTAAGGCGAAAGTGCAGGAGGCTATCTCTGACGGCGGCTCGTCGGAGAACAATCTGAGGACTTTCCAGGGCCACTTTGCGAATGATGCTTAGAAGACGCGCCTTGCTGCTTCATTGTTGCTGTAACACTCGAAATGCACCTTATGTTTTCCTTTTATCACCTGTCCTTTTCTCGAGTCTTCTTAACTGAAGCTGAAATTGATAGGAGTTCAGGTAGGAAAAATAAGATGCTTGCGAGCTGAATTTATACTTTCTAAGTATTCAGAAGACATGAAAGTTTGGCTTCAATATGACCTCATTGCTGATTGTAAGCATCGTACTTGGCCCAAACAGAGCATACTTCTGTTGTTCGAATTATTAAAAAAATGGTACCAACAGGATGCCCCAAAATGGGCGATCAGCAGGTGTTAGCTGATGCACATTTGCACTACACAATAATAAGCCAGCTGCATCGGGAACCTGACATTATGCACTAACAAAACCATGACTTGATACACTCCAAAAAGGTACTACCAGGTAATTTTCTCTTAAAAGCTTAAGAATTTTTTACATAAGAACACACTGCACCAATAGAACAGCTTGTACTAGCTAGACCTTCCTGATATGTAAATGAACCTTTGCGGAACCTAGCATCTTAGTGGTGCTTCTGTTAACTTTTCTTGTCAGGGATGGTGCAGATTCAGAAAAATAGCTCAGTTTAACTATGCAAGAGAATCCTTGGACAAATGCAAAATAAAAATGCTTCTCTCTTTCTTTTAAGGACTCCTTTACTTACAAAAGATACTGGTATGGAGTTACTGATGTAATTATCCGACCCTGTAGCTGACAACATCTGAAGCTATATATGTTTCACCTCACAAATGGAAGAAACTGAATGGTTTCAATTGTTGAAAATTTGCACCAAAAGGCTATCTTTTTCTCCTGCTACTGCTGGCTCCTTTTGTGCCTTCGGAAATGCAGGCCTCCACAGAGGCAACTAGATTCATCTCCAGATTATGCCCTCTCGCTGCCGATCTCACTTTCCTCAAAATATGTTGCTTCATCACTGATCTCTCAGCAGACTGGATGTTCTCGCACATGTTCAATCCATGGATGTATCTTGACACTGCTCCGCTGAATGGCTCACCTGCTTCCTCGAGGGCAACAAGCTTCTCAATGACTTTGGAAGAGAGCATTCTTTCGATGCAGGGTTTGGTTCCGACCGCTGCAATGTCCACCAGAAGTTGCACCACAAGATCCTTTGTCTTAACACACTTACGGTCAAGCAGATTCACTAATTTTTCTATAGTTCCTAGTTTTAAAAATCTCTGCAAGACTAATGATCCTCCCTTTGCATACACAATCTGATGTAGAGCGTGGTATGCTGAATCCTGGAGCTCATTAGTGGAGGACTGCATCATCGCAATGAGCTCATCAACAATATTAAGCTCCAAGAACCTGCGGACGTATGGCTCTCCTCCGGTGCAGGACAATTTCATTACCAGAAAGGCAGTTTGAGACCTCACTTGGTTGTTTTCGATTTGTCTGCATTGCAGCAGAAATGCCAACCTATCAGACAGATTGCTTCCCAAAATAAGATCTTGAACTCTATAATCGTTAGCCCTCTCAGCAAGAGGTATTAAACCTTGGATTGCTTCCATGATATCTTTGTTATCTGTCTGTAGAATCCTGTGAAGAAGCACCTCAAAATATTGAGGCTTCGGTGATGGGGCTACATTTTGGTCCGATAAAACAAATCTCTCCAAGGTGAGCCGAGCATGCCATGGCAAATGAATCAATAATCCAGGCCCCATGCACTCTTGAAGTGGCGCACCAAGCTCACAGAAAGTTTTTAGCGTGATAATTGCATGATGCTGTGAGATCTCAGAACCACAGCCTAGAAGTACAAGAAGCTTCTTGTCAACTCCTGCTTCAATCATTCTCTCAACAGCCTTTAGATTCCCCACTTTTATCAGAGATGCTAAAGTTGTAAACACAATTTCATGCCACTCCTCATTTTCTGGAGACAATAATTCTGCGATTTGGTCCATGGGAATGCTTGCCAAAGTTTCATCAGCAGTTGTCACACTGACATGCTCAGATACCTTGGCAAGAACGGCAGAAACATTAGCTAGAGTTGAAGAATCTTCATAGCCGTGAAGAACACAGATTAATTTATCCACAGAACCTGCTGTTTCAAGAGATTGGGCGAGATTTGCATAGTCTGCATTGAAAAATATGACTGTAATAGCTTTGGTGACAGCAACAATGAGAGCTGGTGACCCAACAGAAATTAGCTCTGCTATTTGAGGTTCAAGTATTTGTCTGAAGCCAATCCTGCTAGCCTCAAATTCAGATATCGATTTACATGCCATAAGAGCTTGGGTGGTGCTTCCTAGTAAGATCCCGATCTCCAAGAACTCTAGCAAAGAAAAGAATGATCTCATCTTCTGCTCTGCTGACCCTTTCACACTCTCTTTGCCAAAAATAAAAAGCCAAGGAGCCACCAATGCAGCATATTCAGGAAATGAATCAGTCAAGACAGTATGAAGAGCCTCGTTTGCTTTGTTCTCAAGGTAAAGAGAAACCATGTCGTGCATATGATACATCGATTGGTCTTCCAGTTTGATGATGAGTGAGCCTTCTACTAGTTTTGAGACCACAATAGGGAATAAACTGTCCTGCATAAGTGCTGACCAAATGGACTCCAGGCATGCCTCTGGAACAGGTTCTTCCCATGAAATGGCTGCTAGAACCATGAAAAACCTTCGCGAATTCTCAGGCATTGCTTCCAAACTGAACTCAAAAGATCCAAAAATGGTCAGTGTAGTATCGACTTCTTTCTCGTTGACATATGAAACTGGACCAGGTGCACAAGTTGCATATATGGAAAGGTTGGATATTGCTTTCTCCCATTTTCCCACTCTGGTCTCCTTCCTGAGAGCCTTACCCAAGACAGCAACTGTAAGGGGATGGTGTCCACAACGATCCAGCAAGTCTTCTGCAACAGGCTGTAAAGTATAGAAGGTTAACCATCTAGGAACTCGTAGACCTGTGCATAGAAAATTGTAATGCCTAGATTGAGCATATCTTCTATGGCAAATAAAAGCACAGCTGATCAAATGAAGACAATCTTGAAACTTAGAAGTTCAACATATGTGAGGAAGGGATGAGACCTAGACTGCAGAATGCCCCATGAAAGAAATGGATGTGCATGTGTAAATCAAATTTAACAAGACAACACAAAGAAGCATGGTAATACAGGTAAATTTGATAATGCATTATAATGATAAAGCATACCGGAAGCTCTTCAGCACTAAGAAGACTATGATAGAGAAGAATGCCCTTGCTGATTCTCTTGATGTCATCTTTGGATATTTCAACTTTTTCAGCTTCTGCTATCTCATAAACCGCTTCATCTCTTGTTGTTACAAGATACCGGCAATCATTATCATATAGCTTCGTGAAGCGATCAACTATGTCTTGCTCCCAGACATCATCGAGTAGTATTAACATGCTCCTTCCGACCAACGAGGTCTGAAGCAAGCAACATACATCTTCAAGATCTTTTGCCGTGTCCTCATTGACAGTCATGGAACCAATCTGAACTAGGAATTTGCATATCTTCCTAACAAGACGCTTATGGTACTCACTCCTGCTTCCATTACATGCTGCTCTACTGCACCACCGCCCAAAACTAATCTCAATTGCACCATCCACAAAATTACCAGGCGGCTCGGAGGCTATCTGTCGAGCGAGGCACGACTTCCCGATACCAGATAGCCCAACAATGAGGACAACTCGATGGCCATCATCCTTCTCCAAAAGCTCCCTAACATAATCACATTTGTCTGACACTGGGTAGCCATGCTCAGACTTGACTCTCAACAACGACGGTGTACCCTTGGCTGTAGATGCTATGGCATTGCCAACGCTCTGTGATAGCTTCTGCAGTTCCAGCCACCAGTTGAGATCATCTCTGATGAGCTGGATATACTTCATGAGGGGGTCTCCCACCACCGAGCTCCACACCACCCTGGCCAGGCCCTTCCCTTTGCCCTTCTTCAAAGCTCGCCTGGCCTTGATGATATTTCCACGGAGCTGATCCATGAGCCTGCCCAAGCTCTGGAACTGACGCTCCAGCTGCGGGCCGTGCATCTTGTGTGCGTGCTTCTGCTTAGCGTGCTGCATCAACACCTCGAGGTCGGACACGAAATCCTCGAGCACCTGGAGCCTCCTCGGAGCCTCCGCAGCGTCCGCGGCCGCCTGCTCCAGCGCTCCCACTGCAGACACCATTGCAGACACCAGCTGCACCGCCGAGGCAAGTGTTTGCACGACTTCCATGGCTTGGCCTCAAAACACCAGAACAATCCTCGCTAGAATCAACTCACTGCACCAACGAATCTTTTAATTCAAGAATTCAAGAATCTGTTCTATATTGCCGTAATTCCACAAACACATGGTGTGCGTGCTCCCGGTCGATTTGGATACCAGACCTACTGATCCTTCCGTCTCAGCGCAGAAAACATCCTTCCCAAGCTAATCCCCAAACATGAGTCCTTAATTGCAAAACAGCAGCATGGATCGAATATTAGCGAAACATGTGTGGCGTAAAGCAACCAAGAACACGAGGGCAGAACGAACTTACTTATTTGTGGCAAAATAGATAATTGGGAGTGGATTCTCCAAGAAACGCAAGACTGACAACATAATTAATCTGAGTCAAAGGATTCTAGAGTTGAAAGCCATGAGGATGTTGATGATGGGTTGGAGTTGGAGAGGTCAGCAGCTTCCCGGAAAGAGGCGTTCCGTGCGCCCTTGCTGAAAGAAGTCAAACATGGCGGAAGAAATGTCTTTTTTTTGCGGGTAGCGTAAGAAATGGTTTTATTTCAGGACGATTCCAACGCATTGCAGTATCTTCCAATTTTTTGTTTTTTGCAGCGGCCTTTATTTATTTAAGGTTTTTTAAATCGTTTAGCAATAGCGGCCCTATAAAATGAGGCAGGTCATTGACGAGCATACTCTCAAAAAAATTCATCCACGAGCACCACACTTAGCCAGGACATCAGGGTATCTCCAGCCAGCTTAAGAGGCTCACTAGCCTTTTTTTAGCGCAGGATTACGAAAATCATCTATATAGACCTAATTTTCTTTGGATTAATGCATAAATTTATCCGGCGAACCCGATAGCCACTAGCTCCTCGTGGAGCCTTTGGAAGGCGCAAGGTTAGGCTCCCCCTCTTCCCCCCACACACACACACACACTAGTCAAAATACAACCGGCACCCCCCAAATGGCGAAAAAATGCCTCCTAGGAGGCTCAACTTGGCTGGATATGCTTTCATCAGGCCTAGCAAGTTGGTTACAGTGAGACGATGATGGTGACTTTAAGTCTATGAAGACATTGTGCTGATGGGAGACAAGTTTGATGGAGCGATATGGATCGTCTTGTACTGTGTTTTTTTGCTTGGAAAAAATTCAGGTCGGCTCGTCCGGCACCGCGCGGTGACGCCTACGGCCGCCGCCTTTCCTTCTAGAAGGGCGTCGGGTGTACCACTTCTCAACTCCCACACCACAGAGGAAACCCTAGGACAAGTCTTGGCAGCGGCATCATCGTCATGTTCTTTCTTGAAGGTCTTTCTTGGTACGCAGAGCATCAGAGCGCTAGGAGCATGGTGAGACTACTACAGATGGTGTAGCAGTTGCGGTTCATCTTTGTTTCATTGATTCGCCAGTGTCGTCATTTGGTTCTCTTTTTTGGGTTTGGTTGTGCAGCAACCCCAACATGCTCGTTGTTTATATCATGTGGATGGTAATATTAATATACCGGATAAAAAGCCTATTTTGAGAGAGGGCATCAGCCATCGAACTAGCTTCTCTCAGCAAACCCTGAAGGGTTTGTTGCATGGAAAAAATCCTATGGAATAGCAAGAAGAAACCTAGCAAGATCTGATCTACGAGATGCAAGTAACGAGAGATAGATCTAATCTATTTACCCTCGAAGATCACGAGTGGTTAACGATCGAGGGATCGTGGACGATGTAGTCGTACACTTGCCTTGGTTCAAACCGATGAAGTCCGGCGATCCGGTGGCACCTACATGGTATCTACACATTTCGGCTTGGCGATGTATCCTCCTCCTGGATCTCGCAAGCAGGGGAGAAGAGCGCTTCGAGATCCTGGCAGCACAACGACGTTGCTTGGTGGGATAGCAGTAGGGCTTTGCCAAGTACTACACAATCTATGAGGAGAAGGGGAGGGAGAGAGGCGGCGGTTGGGGTATGAGGGGGTTGCGCCTCCACCCCTTGCCCCTCTTATATAGGCGCGGAGGGAGCCTTCACCGCTCCTCCAAGACCCTAGGTCCTACAGTGCAAGAGGGGAGGCTTTCCCCCAAGTCTCCCCCTTCTAGTTGGCGGCTAGAATTTCCATTTGGGGGTGCATGGGCCTTGGTGGCCGTGGTGCCATGGACCATGTAGGCCGGGTTCCCCCTCTTCAGATCCATGTGTCCTTCCGGGCAGGTGGGACCCACTCCGGAATTTTCTAGAACCTTCTAGATCAATCTGAAATTATCCTAAATTAATATCAGAACCAAAACCTACCTTCCATATAGTTTTGTCCCGCACCTTGCTGCCAAGCTTCAGAGAAAGGATGCCCCTTCCTCCAAGGCTCCTCATGGCTATCCCCCTGCTCAGGATATTTTTCAGGATGATGATGTGGATGCAGCTGATATTGACGGTGATGATGAGTCTGAGGAGGTGCAGGAAGTTAGCACCCGCGGTTCTCGCATGAAGAAATGCTAGTAACATGTTTTGCTTTAACACCTCTAAAGAGGAAGTGCACAAGAAGGTGAAGAAGGCCTCTTGGTGGAAGAAGCTGCCCCTATGCCAAAACATTGATATTCGCCATGGATAGTATGACGCCTACAAGGCCAACAGGGCTGTCATGAAGGAACTCAAGAGAATTAACCAACCCATGGATGTTGATCCCTCATAGCAGCAGACATCAAATGGCACTCTCTCCTATGGTCACTCGAGTTAGGGACATGTGGACTGGTCCATGTTTGAGGATGTGTCTTCCTCTTCTCGCCCTCACGGCCAGAGTTCGACTCGGGATGATTATGATGAGGACAGTGATGAGATGAGGACGGCGATGAGGATGAGGATGCGGACGATGATGACTTCCGTGGCTAGCGTTGGTTTGGGACGATTTCGTAGTGCTCTTTTCCCTTTTTGGCGTCTTGATGCCAAAGGGGGAGAATTAGCCCCTTTATTAGGTTGCTACCAAGGATTTGCATGGGTACACGAGCTTCACATTATTTTGATTTGCCTCTTTGAAGCTTCGTGCCTTTATCTTATTTGATTGTGAACTATGTGGTGTTGAACTCCGTTGTGTGTGCTAAGACATGTGTACCCGGTTATGTTGGAGACTATGTTGTGCTTAGCTTATTTGTCTAGTCTACATATTATTTATCATGTCTTATCTTGGTGTGGTTACAATATATAGTAAGGGTGTTGATCCTAGATTGTGTGATCTTGCATTCAAAAGCATATTATAAAATGGTCACACATCTAGGGGAGCTCTCCTATATTTTGTAAACCATTTGATGCACTGATCATTTACTTATTGTATATCTTCTATGCAAATCCTTGGGTTGTCATCAAACACCAAAAAGGGGGAGATTGAAAGGACATTTATGCCATTCACACTTGTTTTGCTGTTTGTTGACAACACTTGGATATGTTTAATAAGCTATTAAATGTTTAAGGATATATCTATCATTGTAGTTGAATAACATTATGGCTCACTAAAGGAAAAGAGTTCCCCAAGTATTTGTTGATGAGGAGGAAGCATTTGGGCCGGAGTGTCCAGCTGAAATCGAACGGAGAATTCGGCTGGTTCGGGCCAGAATGTCCAGTACCGGTATTTGTCGAGGTGCCTGAGTCATACGGTGTCCTAGTTCGGACTCTGCATGAACATTGGCCGGAAGATTTTTTTGGCCGGAGTGTCCGGCTAGGTTCGGCCGAAATGTCCGTTTTGGCCGGACTGTTTGGGCCGTTTCGGCCGGAATGTCCAGGGTAAGTGACCTCCAATGGCTACAACTTAAGGAGGCCTATAAAAGGGCCCCTTCTTCTACCTTCAGAGGCTGCTCATTTCAGTCAAGAACACCATCTCCATTTGAGCCACCAAATCATCAAGATCTCTTCATCCAACCATCCAAAGTCATTGATCTTTGGAGAATCGAAGGATGAGGCCTTGATCTATAGCTTGACCAAGAGAGATTTTCATTTCACCCTCATTCACTTGAGGGCCCCTTGCTCTAGTGTATCTTTGTAAACCCTAGCTCTTGATTTGGTTCTTACAAGCTAGTATTTGATTGTTTGATGTGTGCTTCGAACTTGTTGTAAAGGTGCCGGATTCGAACTCAAAGGTTGCCGATATAGTGGAAGAGGTGAATCGAACCCTTTGGGGCGAGGTTCATCAGAGAACAAGGGAAGCCTCTCGTGGCGTTGGTGGTTTGAAACCACCCCCTCTCCAAACACAGACGTACTTCCCCTCAAAAGGAAGGAACTATGGGAAACAAATCCTTGTGTATCCACGTGCTCCACTTTGGTTACTTCTATCCTTTACCGCACTTTACTTATCTTGTTCTTGCTTAGTGTTGTGCTAGGTTCACATGTAGGTAAATTCACCATAGTTGCATAATCTAGAGAATTTACCTTTCGTGTCAAACCCTAACTTGAAAAAGAGTAAAATTTGAAGTAGAACCTATTCACCCCCCTCTAGGTGCCCATACAATCCTTTCACAGTCCATTATCTCATAATGGGTTGAAGTATTGGTTTGGAGACAGGGTGAGACTTTGTTTCTATTGTTTACAATGATGGTCGATCAGTCAAATTAAATTTCACAGTTATCATGTAAACCTTTGAAACACACTTAGTAGAAGTCGAATTTCTTTAGCCAAAACTATACTTCTATATCTATGTATATCCTAGTGCATAAAATGCAACTATGTGCCTAACTTTGGTTCTTGCCATTTAAGAAGAAACTTAACTTTGTTTCAGTGATTAACTCAGGAATCACTTAAAGACATGTTCTTCCAACCAGATCCTTGGGTCATATTACGTCGAGTATACAATATGGTTATATGAGAGAACCTATGACTGAGGCATAGTAGATGCAACACACCTCTTTCTTTTTTTAACCATACTTATAATACTGAGAATAACTCAATGCTTCATACAAGTAAGAACTTCTTTCTTATCTTGTTCCATTCTGAACTATTTCAGAATCTTATCTAGGACATTCTGAACAACTTCAGAATCAAGTCTAGGAAGCATTCAACATTTAATGTTTTTTAAACTTACCAATCTGTCTTGATAGATTCCATTGTTTAATAACTTTTTTAACTTCATCCATATTTACTAACTTAAATATTATTAATACCAATCACATCATTCATATATGTGGTTCACATATTTCAGAATGATGACACGCTCCCACTCATATATGGCACCCATATATGAGATTTAGGTATTTCACTTAGCTCCCACTCAAAATATGTCTCTTACATATCAAGATTCAGCTAAGCTACTTAGCTCCCACTCAAATGAAGGTCCTCTCAATAATCCTGAACATTCAAAAATTCTTTGATCATCATTAGATTGAGGATTCCAGCTACGAGATAATTAGCTCCCACTCAAATTAAATTTCATTTAGCTCCCACTCAAATTAAGTTTCATTTCCTTCTTATGACTTTGCAGCCATTTAGTCTTATAAATACCTTTACTTAATAAGATCAAGTAACATCTTACTTTTCAATCTTCTATATAACTTAATATAGGATTTTATGACTCCTAGTCATATCTCGCACTTAGGTCTTTCATGCTTCTTTGTATTTCATATTTATGTCTTTTTCA
The DNA here is from genome assembly GCA_030063025.1 of Avena longiglumis. Lineage (NCBI taxonomy): Eukaryota > Viridiplantae > Streptophyta > Magnoliopsida > Poales > Poaceae > Avena > Avena longiglumis. The sequence continues at coordinate 148,074,140 of CP125978.1, read as the reverse complement.
AATAACACGACAAGTGAATCAAAATATAATTCCGCTAAGTTGCAGAATATATTCTTGAATCCTACTTTCTTTTGTAAAATTATTCGCTAAAACTTTATGATCATTGTCATTATTTTCTCCTCTATTTTTAGAGTTCGGTTTTACGAGACAAATTTTGCTACACCACTCAACAATCAGGAGGTAAGGTCAAATACTTCGTTTTGATCTTTTAATTTCTTCCACATGTATCTTCATCAAGACACATAAACTTAGGATAACAACAGGCTTGACCTTTGTGGAACACGTATTCGTAGTTGCCTAAGAATACACTATAAAGACTTGTTTATTTGCCACGATTTCGAATCATCAAAATCTCTAGAAATGTGAACGTGCCATAACTCTTATGATGTTGTTTCCATAAATCTTCAGATGTTACTTTGTATTTCAAATGGGTGTTTTATTATTTCTATCTTTAACTCCAAATGATAACTATAACCCTAATAAGAGATAATATTAGACCATATATATCTAATACAAAAGGATTATGATGTTTCAACATATCAACACCTTGAATTTTTCCAATTATCATAATTTGTGAAATAACTTTCACAAGTCCTTTTATGACAAAATTTTAACTTGAATACTTTAATAATATCGATTAAATCAAAAAGGCTTTGCATTCTTGTTAATTCAAAGTCCCTTTGTTGTGAACTCATTTGAACAATTCAAATCGTTTCAAACTTCTGTTTCATTAACTAAATACACATATTTACATAAGTCCACAATGAAATAATGATTTCCACTATTCGTTGAAAATACGATACATCACCATGTATAAAATTCAACATATCTTCGCATATTACCGTTTTATCAGAATGCAAATTTTTAGTCATTTTGCCAAACGAGGCATTGTTTTGCAAATTCTCTAGATCAATTATCCAAGACCCCGATTTTCATCTAAATGAAAAACATGCAATAACCACAACAAAAGTGTCATGTCATTATTAAACTTTGGATATATTTTAGCATTCTAATCTCTACTATCTAAAAAATATAAAGGGGTTCCTTTTTTGCCAATCCCCGTACTACGTCTTGTCCTTAGTCCGCACCCTCACGCACGAGCACCGACATGTGGACTTCATCATGGCCATGGGGATTTGGATGGATCTTGTTGTACTGTTCGTCCATGCGCATTTACCTCGATTCTGTTTGAATCAATCCTTAGTGCTGATCCTTATTCAGATGTAGGAGGAAGCCCCCGAGATCGTGATGAGGCAGAGAGGTGGTGGGGATAAGGCATCGTCCAGAGCGTCGGCCGCCGTGATGAACGATCCCACCACACCTAGCCGGCGGGGGTTTGAGGGAGACACGATGGAGGTGTTCGATGGTTTTGCTGCATAAGCTAGATCTTTGGATTGGGTATTTTTTTCCTCATTCATGAAGCTGATTTTTTAAACAACTAGCTATCTTGTCTTCGCCCTTGCCCAATCAATTAGCCAATCAAACATGAGTCTCAATCAATTGAAGAAGAGTGACACCTCTAAATTGAGAGTTTCTATCAACAATATTATGAACAGCATGTCCACGCCCTTCACTAAGGAACAAGCTGACATGCAATTCCCCGTTGACAACATATACTGCAATGTCATGTATAATCTCAATCCTCGCACTCACTATTCTAGTATCATGCCAATGTCACCTGTAGGGCTAAATTTGGGAAGGCCTACCAACCAGATGGACTCGAAGGTGCTCTCAACAAGGGTCAGCAGGTTGAAGAATATTCAGAGATTTGTGCTCACTCATGTCTATGGTCTAATGGCTGTATCCAACCGTTGTGTCAATGGCTATACCTTTTGTTGTTGGGTAAATGGTTGGTTGTTCTCCAGGATGGACTAAGGATTGTGGAAAGGGAACAAGTGTGGTATGATTTCGGGCTCTGAGAAATTGTACTCGATATGGAAAATTAACTACCAATAGACCAATGGTATGATCGCTGGAGCATGCATGGATTCGACAAAATTAGGTAGTTTAAAATCTCACAAAATTGGAAGATGGAGTCGACATCGCCATCTGCACCGGCTCCTGAGAGGTTCTCCTGTGCGATGAAGGGATGCAGGATACGTCTGACTATATCCAGAGGGGCGCTGTACATGGCACAATATTGCGCCGGTCAAGATCTTCTTGGTGAAAGACCTGTTGCCTACAGAGTCGTCTCCCCATGGCATGTTGTGGGATTCCACAGGCCGCAGTACTACCGTGCTGGAGGCCGGTGCGGGTGGAATGCAGGAGACGATTGATCAGGTACGTCTTCAGAATTTGCCAACCGGGTTATGGAATAATATCCTTTGTTGTTGTCGATGTATAATGGATGTGGCAGTTGCAGGAGAATAAGGTGAGGCTCTCTGTGGCTTCTTAGTGGTAAGAAAATTTAGGTTCTTCTAAATAAAGTGTAATTTCCAAACGAGCAGGTACTCAGGTACAGGATCACTTTTTTGGGCATGTTATCACCCGCACGACTCAGTCACCACCAGGAAAATTAGTGGGATTATTCTTCATATTTATATCGCCTACAGACATAAATATATAATAAATGGTTGAGGTATAGGATAAGAGTTGGCACCTGCACGACTCGGTCAGATCAAGGACTGGCAAGCAAATGTTCAAGCAACAAGTCGAAGGTTGAGTGCAGAGCTTGCACCTGCACGATTCGTTCAGATCAGGGAACTCGCAAGCAATGTTCAGGAAACAGGCCAAAGTTGGAATGCATGGATAGAGCTGGACTTATTTGGAATTAATTATATTATAATATAAGTTATCATGTTCTTTTATAAGACTTCTGCATCTTGATTTATTAGCTACATATAGCTATAAATGTATATTGTGTCCGTTTCCTTTTCTTGCTAACAGATAGATAATAAGATGAGTTTTGACTAAAAGTCACATGTGTTGCTACTTTTCACTTCTCTTTTGTTGTTACCGGACTGATGCAAGTATAGTATTATGACATCGCGATTTAGTTTAGTGAAATGGTAGAAATGAGCCATGATAGCTAATTATTTTTGTGCTTTTACCTTAACCTATGAACTACATGTTTTATTAGTTTGCAGCTTGGAGTGATTTTTTGCATTTGTTAGCAAATTATGCGGCCAAGGTATGTTCCATTTTGTTTTTTTCTAACCATGTTTCAGCAGCTAGTAGAAACAATTACCTCATTTTCTCTGAATTAGCTAAGAGTGCAAGCATGTATTTAATCTCTTATAAAGTCTTTAACAGTGCAATCACAAATTTTTAATAAAATGTGGCTTGCCATATTGTGTGCTAGATTGTTATCCAAGAGGACTATGCACATAAATATTTTTAGGACAAACGCCAGGTGTATTTTGTAGCTACCAGATCTTATAGTGTCGCACGTCTGGTACAACTCTCCTGTTATGTTTAAAACTACTATTGTTAGCATTGCCTAGCAATGGTTTCTTGAGAACGTGTACATGGCGTATAAGGGTAACTATTTTTCTTGCAGCAGGTATGCAACATTATATGAAAGGAAGCTTAAATAGCAATGTGAAGAGATGAATACCGCCTCTGATGGTAAAACACTTATGGTATGTTCTTTATTTGCGCCTATGGATCCATGGTATGTTCTTTATTTGCACAGGTATAAAATGGAGCTTTTGTTAAAATGTATTTATGTTTCAGTTGGCTTTGTCTACAGTGTAATTGTTCGAGAGGATTTTTAAAGAAAGCTAACATAACACTTCCTGAAGAAGTAACCTCGTAATTGTTGTCTTAAAAGGAATACTCTTATTATCCCAATTAGTCTGCAATGTTGGTTATGCAAGAATGGTGTTGCAGTCCCTATGCTCACTGATTATAGTACTGATTTAGTGAAAAAATCATGCTTACATGAGGAATTCATTTAAGTGGAATTTTTCATTCTTAATCAATTTTATACTTATGGGAGGAATTCATTTAAGTGAAAAAAATGTCTCTATAGGCTGCATCGTGGGAGGAAAGAAAAGCGGAGTAAACTATTTACAAGGGAGAATCAGGGATCACCATGAAAACAGAGAGGTATGATGTTCTTTGCATCTTGAAATTTCATGGGTTTTTAGTTAACTTATCCATGTGGGTTTTAGACCTATGTTCATTAATTAAATTGCTTATGTCTAATCTCCATAGCTGATATTTTCCTCCAGATCATTCTGGTTGCAGAACATTAAGAAGGCTGCAAATGTTAATTCGACAATTCTCTCTGTGATGAACAAGTACATCAAGAACTTAGTACATACCTAGCCTCACTTGAACCTCGAGTCCCTCTTTTACATTAGATTGCTTTCTCACATAATTTTTTTACTACAGGTCATAGCTGAGCAGCTTTTGGTAAAAGAGTTGACTGGTATAAAGGATATGTTTGAAAACATGGAGCTTAACAAAGATTGTATGATTAATTTTGATGAGTCGAAGCTTCGTCTACATAAATTTGGGCACCACATGGCTGATGCAGATACCCAAGTGCTAATCGATGATGTGAGTATTTTTTATCATTCCTGGAAACTTCTGTAACTCTATCATTAGATCTGGACCTTATATTTTTCCTGTGCAATCACCATCTCCATGGACAATAGTTTTTTTTTGTAAACCGAGTTTCATTAAAGTTGTTGTGGTGGGAGACTTAAGTCATATGAAAGGCCTTTTCGATGTACTGAAGTGTTAATTATTAATCTTAGAGCAAGTGCGGATGAAGAAAATGGAAGTGGAGGACGAGGAGTAGGGATGGGCGTTCGGTCATGACCGAAAATTTGGTCTTTGCATATCGGTTTATTTTGAAATCGGTCTTCAAACAAAGAAAGACTGAAATTTACTTGTTATTTTTACTAACCGATAAATTCGGTTACCCGATAATTTGGGTTCGGTTTCGGTCATGACCGAATTGTGTAGTAGATATTATCAAATACAAAAGTTCGATAATATTTGTTAAACCATTTGGTACTATGTAAGTTGTAATTTGAATATAAAATACACTTCATATAGTCATATTAATTTGCGGAAACTAACATTCAATAATACTAAATGTGGCTTAGTTGAGGAAGATAAATCTATAGTTATGAGCAACTAGGGCTTTGGAACTATGCCAATCTCACCTAAAATTCGGTCAGTTCGGTCTATTCGGTTACCAAAAACTAATGACCGAATTAACCGACAAAATTTGGTCTAAAAAATATGCTACCCAATTTTTTGATCGGCCCTTTCGTTCTCGGTCTATCTGTTTCGGTCTTGGTCTTTTCGGGTTCGGTTTTTGGTTATCGGTTTTTCTGCCCACCCCTAACAAGGAGGGGCCTGGAGAAAAATGCCTCAAGAAGTTTGAGAAGATTGACATAATAAAAAATTCCTAACGTTTGTTAAAATTGGCTAACCCAAATAGTAATTTATTTTATTATTGAGTTGTGGACTAATCTGATGTGATGCAAGCCTTTAGTACTGATTCTCAGTATTTGATCACTACAATTGCTTATGTACTATATTGCTGAAAATATGTGTGGTCCTAGAAAGTAGATGGTCCATTGCCATCTCCATCAACTTTTAAGGTAACCATATGAACCGGTCCATTTTCATTGTCAAAATAAATACTAGGTTTGAATTTGTATAGAAATGCTTTGGTTTTTGCTGGCTTATGGTAACATGGTAAAAGTTGAACTCATGCCACAAAACTGCTAAATAGCAGAGTGTGTTACTCCGGTTTGCTTGTGACATTTGATTTTATTGCTTAAGAGATCTTTGTCTTTCAAATTCTACCTCACTATGGATCTAAGTGAAGTCGGGGGCTAAGATAATTGTCTCTTTAACTTCTATAAGCAAGGCATGTTTAGAGTTGGAAACCCACTTTGCTTTATGCAATCTGGTATTTTCGTTATTTTTAGACTGTAAGTTCATGTTGTTCCTTATCTTGTGCATTTTATTCATGTCTGCCAGAGTTTGAAATAATCAGGGATAATGTTTAATACGATACATTTGGGAAGTCGGATAGACAAGTCATGATAATGCGCATGTAGGTTTCCAATTTTGGCTATTGTTTAGTTCTACGGAATATTGTGAAATCTTCTGAAACATGCATTATCATATTAATATTTTATGTCTTTTATTTTCCTGCTATTTTTTCATATTAAATATTTCTAGAAGAGAGGATTTGAATTTAGTAGTGCTTGTTTGGTGGAGATAAGAAGTTCTGTAAGACACTATATCATTCATAAAAATGTAGTATGAGATAGCCAAATGTGATACCGCCACCTCTCGCTTCATCTGCCCTTCAAGCCGAAGCTCTTGGGATTCAACTTTCAACCAAATATGCCAAATTGCTCTCCGCTCAGCAACCAGCGACCTAGTTGATGATCCAGGACACTGGCAGATTGCTCCCATCGAGCAGCAATATGCAACTCCTCTTCTTTCGGTGCCACAAGAATCTTTCACATTAGCGGGAAATCTTCAAGGCGCACTACAAGGCCAAATTAGCTCTTAGGCTTATCAACTCAGATGTAATATTCAGGTGTTTGTGCAACTCTTAGCAGTCTGGACTATGTCCTGTGTAGCTGCTCTCTCTGAATTGTCAGATAAGCTGTTCAAACTCTTATTATGTAAAATGTTTCTAAGAAATAAAATCTCGTACATGCATAAGTTACACAAAATAATTGGTATCAATTGGTTGTCGATGCTAAGAAGACAAAGACATATGAGACTTCCATTTACCAAATGTTTATAAATATTTACTTAGTGTATGAACTATCAAGGATATCATTTGTAGAGAACACATCAAGCCTTAAAATTATTGTTTAGATTGATAGCTATGTGTTTCACATATTTTTCTACCTTTTTCTGATTCTGCACTGGTATTTCTCTAACTTTTTCTGATTCCACACTGGTAAGCTGTACAATGCTCGACAAAATCATAAATATGACCTTTGCATTATTGAATTGAAAAAGATAAATGCTATAAAAAATTAGAGAGTCAATGATGGTTAACCAGTGGAATATGTTGCCCCGTTGCAACGCACGGGCAATTAACTAGTCCTTTATAAATGCGTAAACTATTATCCTTAACATAGTAACTAGAATAACTCATTTATAATCATAATGTGACCATAAAGGTATTATTCATAAGAACAGTACATCTGGCTTGTAACTTATTTATATGAATAATCATCTCGCTAAAATCAAGACACACAAACAAGGATTACAAAAATGTTATTCAAGTTCACCAATCCAAATGATAAACCTTGAGGGAAGGAGTGATGTCGGCCATCAACTAGTTTGCTTGCCGTCATCAAGCCACATTGCCTCAATTCTAGCAATTCTCAAGAAGACCATCCTGTTTTTATAAAATGGGACAGGTATCCAATACTTTGTAACTGCAATGAGTTTTGCAAGAATTAAATTTTCAACTTTGTATATATAACATATACCCTTTTCTTCCATGACCTCCACTAGCAATCAATCTCTTCTGAGAGTTTTTAACTCTAATGCAAGATTGCTAAGTGATTCGCTAAATATTCTATTTTCATCTATCATGGAGGAAAACTCACCCAACGTCTCATACTTTATGTGCCTGATTTTGCAGAATACAACATTGTAGCCGAACTCTCCATCGAATGGAGAATGGCTTATTGTATGATAATGGAGAAAACACAAATGTCACAGAGTCATCAGACTATCTCCTAATGGTTATTGTATTAGGAAGGGAAGATCATCTTATTACGAGGAGATCCCTCGGGCGTGGGTATTAATCTATGAAGTTGGACCCTTCTGCTAAGTGAAGGGAATATGCCCTGAGAGGCAATAATAAAGTGTTTATTATGTGTATTCCAAGTATATGATAGATGTTTATTTTGCATGCTATAATTGTATTAATACGGAAACGTTAATACATGTGTGTTTAATAAACAAACAGAAAGTTCCTAGTTATGACTCTCTCATAAACTAGCTCGTTGATTAACAAGATGATCAAAGTTTCCTGATCATAGACATTGGATGTCGTTAATAACAAGGTCACAACATTAGTGTAATGATGTGATGAACATTCATCCGAAGTATAGCAGTACGATCGAAGTCATTGAGTTTATATTGCTATAACAACTTACGAAGTGATCCTAATCCTTAGACCATGAGATCATGTTAATCACTAACACCGGAAGAGTTTCTTGATGACATCAAACGTCACACCATAACTGGGTGATTATAAAGATGGCTTCAGAACTACTAAAGTGTTATGTTGAGGCTCATGGATCGAGAGTAGAATTTGTTCATCCCGATGACGGATAGATATACTCTGGGACCTCTCGGTGGTATCACATTGGTTAGCTTGCAAGCAAGTGATTTGATCACTAGATGTTATATCACGGGAACGAGAAAAGAGTGCATGTCAGTAACGAGATCAAACTAGGTATGGAGATAGCGATGATCGAATCTCGAACATGTAATATATCGTGAAACAAAGGGATTAATATACTAGCATAAAAGGTTCCGACGATCAGAGGAAAGTCATCGTTGAATGTGTGGGAGTCAGTATGGGTCTCCAGATCCCGCTTCTAATTATTGACCGGAGAAGGGTCTTGTAGAGGTCCCAACCTTAAATAAGGTAGAGATCCCTGTGTTTACAATGCTAGTCCCTGGATCAATAGCTAGCATCCACAGTTAAGATGTAATATCAAGAAACAAAGGTCATAATACAACTTTATAATCAGGAATAAAATAATTCATTACATCTTACATAGCTCATTTAGCTATCTCATTACAATGTAGCAGAAATAACTATAGCATGGAGTCCTTCATCTTCAAAGTGCCACAGGCAATCATATTGGTTGTAGACTTGTAATCCTAATCAACACACTTCACTAACATCAAACAAACCTGCAACATAATAAGTTGCATCCACAAGGGTCAATACATTTGAATTGTATTGGCAAGTTTCACTACTATGTAGAAATAAGTGGAACCTGTCAATATATGCATATTTGGCAAGTAGGGTTTAGGCTCATTTGCAGAAAGCAATATAGTTTTATCCTATCTTTTCAAAATAGTTTTGATCTTTTGACAATCTTGCTGAACTCCTTGGAAAACTCCAAGTGCTTCTAATCCCTTGTTGACACCATCAAGTTTTACTTTGAGAAATTGGAATGTCGAGATCTTCCATAGCTTTAGGCCTTAGTTGCTCAGAGTTGTCCGTAACCGGGGACATGACTAAGTACTTAGAATTTGATCTTCTGCAGAAGTTGTACACTTTACCCACATGACACAATCTTGTCTTGACGCCACCAGTGGCCGCTGGATAAGTACACACCAAATGGAGTACCGATAGATCGAGAATGTGACAAATTCTTTCCATAGAAGTCCTCCCAATACATAATGCTAGCTTGTCTACCAGGTACCAATGTCAGGATATATTTCCAATACACAATTCTAGTTAACCTGAAGATGCCAATGCAAGGGTCTTCCACTATGTAGTTGACTAAGCCAGAGCCCATTTAGCATGTGGCTGTACACGGAAGCCACTGTACGAGAAACATGTTCAATATCTAAGTCCCTGGGTGGTTTTCTTCTAGTGCACATACAAAAATATAGACATATAAACATGGTTCCCTTTGTTGCCACCTTGTCCAAAAGTGAGTATCCTCTTTCTACCCAGGTGGTTCATTGAGTACTTATTTTATTATATAAAACATATATTTTTCCAATACTTCATATATTCATAATATGGTATTCCACCCCAAGTATATAGCAGGGCTAAGCATACTACAACTACAATGTTTTCACTAAGGAAGATATAAGGATATCCTAATAGGATATAGCATAGCATAGAGATATAGTAGTCCTATCATGCATACTACAAAAATCCACTAAGTACAATGAAAATAGTAGGACATGGATGATAGTGTCACTTGCCTTTTTAGTAGAGAATATTGGTTCACTCCTTGATCTTGCAAATAATCACACTCTTCAAACTTCACTACAATTCAATCAAGCAAGCACATATTCAAACAAACATTCAAACAATTCACCACATAAAATAATAAAAACAAGGCAATGCATGCAAGCATGCAAAATATTGTTTTATTTGGTAAAGTGGTTTCTATTAGGCTCTAAATATTTTAAAGCTCCCATTGGTCATTTACAAAAGTGGTAAAATCATTTAAATCCAAGTTAGTGAAAATGGCCATTTAAATCATTTTTGTTTTGCTAGAAGTGATTTAAATCAAAGTAATATTTTGTACTATTAGTCAAATATATTCACAAATGCTAGTGTTTATGGTTAACGGGTTTAATATTAACCCATTTGCAAAAGGTTTCACCTAAATTCTATTTTTTTAGATCAAACAATTTTTTTATTTGCTAGAAATGCCTTTAACAAAGTAATAATTTACTAAGGTTCATCAAATTTGTTTTCAAATCCCAAAACTTGGTGTTTTTGGGTCATAGAGTTTAAATCACATCATTTTCCAAAAGGTTTTACTTTAAAAACATTTTTAAACTATAACCAATATTTTTAATTAGCTAGAAATGATTTTATTCAAAGATTTAATTCCTAAGTGTCACCAAATATATTTTTAAATCCACAAGTTGGTTTCTATGGTTAGTAGGTTCAACACAATCCATTTACAAAATATTTTACCCTAAAAATATTTTTAGAACGAATTTTATACACAAAATATGCCTACACAAGTTTCTGCAAAAACAACTAATTTTCCAGAAGCAAATCATTAAACAAAGTGCATGGTTGGAAAGTACTCCTTTTGCTGATTCCAGTGATATAAAATTTGTAAAAAATTTAAGTGTAGATTAAAAGTTATGAATTTTATAAAATCAAACATCTAATAGAAAATTTCTGTTTTTAAAATCGAAGTCAGTACCACGCGTCTTAATTCTACTGGCTGGTACCAGTTCGCGTGGATCACGTGCTGTGGATCGTTGGATCAAAAGAAATCGTGCGGCAGAGAAAGTATCATACCCCTTTGTTAAGTTGTTCTATCTACGCCACATGATGAGGATCTTACGGCTCACATACGAATGACCAAAGTCTGGCGGCGCGGCGACAGTGGCTGGCGGCGGCATGCTCAGACGTGGATGGTGCTAGCGATACAGGAAGCGCGGGAAAGGGAGGAATAGCTCACCGTGTTCGCCTCTTCGTAGTGAAGCTCAAGGTACTCGCTGTTTGTCGAGGGGCGCACGAGGATATCGGTGATTGCTCACCGGAGTTCGGGGCGGCGTCGGGTTCGTATGGTCGTTGTCGGAGGCGAGGTTTGAGGGCGCGCTAAGGCAAATAGAGAGTGAGGTTATATGCGTACGGTGTTGGGGATCATACTCGTATCAACTAGAGGAAGAGGGGAAGGTCAGAGGATACCAGGGGCTTCACCGGAGTTGGAGCAGGAGGCGACGGCGTTCAGAGGTTGTCCTTGCCGACGATTCGGAGCGCGTGCGAGCGAGCGAGTGGTACAGGGCGATGCGCAAGAAGCTTCTGGTCAAGCTCGTGTGAAGCAGGGGCCGAGGGGGTGATTGTCCTTGCCGGAATCAACGGAGGATCTCGTCAGAGCCGAGGGTGTTCGAGCTCGAGATTGAGCCATCCTGGTGGCAGAGAGGGAGCGATGCTGGGAGGAAAGGAAGAGGGGAGCGAGGCGCGTTGACGAGCATAGTTACAACGGTGATTTACTCGCGAAATTATGTCAAATTAAGCCGCGGAAATCAAGCAGTAACGAGAGAGACAGAGGAGGGAGGAACTGGTCGCGTGGGTGAGGACGACGACTGACGAGTGGGGCCGTGTTGTCAGCGTGAGAGAGGGGTTTACGGAGGGGTCCAGCGGTCAGTGAGTTTGCGGGTGCGTGACTGAGTGACTGAAAACGATTCGGGGTAGAGGGAGTGGGCTAGATAGGCCGGAATGGCTAGGTTAGATGGGCTGGGTTGTTTCCTCTTTTTTTATTCTAAATCCTTTTTCTTTTTCTATTTAGATTTTCTGTTTTGATTTTATTCAAATGATTTCAAACCCTTTTTCTTTTCAAACATTTTCAAACTTTTCAGTAGGTTTCTATTCTGTTTAAACATGTATTTTGAAGACCATTTTTAGAATAATTTCTTTATTCTTTTTATGGTTTTATTCTTTATTAAAATAAGCACTTGCCTTTATTCAAATAAGATTAAATATATTTTCAAACTCTTTATTTGAATTATAATTTCCCCAAACCTTTTAAGTAGGTTTTATTTATTTAATAGGGTGTTAAATAATTTACTTTGAATTATTTGAAGTATTTTAATATGATTATTTAATCATTTAAATTGGGTATTTGTCTTTCTTCAAATATAATCAAATATGGTTTTAATCCCATATAAATTTTATTTCAAATAATTCTTTGATTCCATTTAATTTAATTAAATAACTTTTATTCCACTTGGGAAAATTCCAATTATTATTTTCCCATTATTTACTTAATCATTTCTATTAGAGATTTTGTCTTTATTTAAATTTAATTAGAATACAGTTTAATCCCATATACTTTTATTTGCTTATTCTTTATCCATTTATTTTATTTGGATTATCTTTATTTCATTTGCTCATTGATTTGGCCAAGATTTAATTTAGCTTTTAAATATTCCTTATTTAATCATTTCTTTCTTTGTCTTATAAAATCCATATCTTTTTATTTATAGATCCAATATTGGTGATTCCAATTTGTATAATTTTATTTAATATTTGTTTATCTTTTTAAATACTTTAGGATTAGTTTGGTCACAATTTCGTATGGATTTTAGATAGGAGCTTTATTAGCTTTGGAAATATTTCCTTTCAACTTATTAAATTCATAAGTTTTTATCCATGGTTCCAAATTGAATAGAATTAATTTCTATGGTTTTATAATATTTTTATTTGTCATTCTTGATCATTTATAAATGTTTGTTGACAAATTTTTATATGGATCAAATCCATAGTCTTAGAGTAATCTTGGAAATTATTTTCTACCATTAGGGTTTTAGAGTTTTGGTTTATTTTCCAAGTGTTTAAATTTCAAGATGCATTTATGAAGAATGCATTTCACTTGATTTGAATTTAGTTGGATTCAAATTTTATTCAAAGTTTGTTCAAGATGGGTTTTGATGTTTCCATTTTAAAACAAAAAGTTTCTTTTCACCCTAAATTTCAACAATTATTTATTTTGTTTATTTATTTTTTTCATATTTCAAAATTTGGAAAATTTTGGGATGTGACAGGTCTTGATCATGTCCGCATTATTTGCGAACCGTAGGGTGGCACACTTAAGAGACACTGACATCAAATTGGACCAAAAGTTTCATGCCGGAAAGAATAACAATCGCATGAATTTATTTCACTAGATACCGAAACAGGTTTTTGGTTGAAATTGCAAAAAGTGTTTTTGCATGTGAAATGAAATACTAGCAAGGGTTTATATGTGAATGTTTTTCATTAAAGTAATTGACAAAATTCTGAATAAATAAAAGGAGTTTTATTTAATAAGAGTTTGCATTAAATTTGGTGGAAATTTAATGGGATTTTGAGTGGAGGGAATTGAAAGGATTTTTGGGAGTGGAGTGTCCACCCACATGAATGAAGGAGGGGAGGGGGCAGCCCCATGGCCGGCGGACACCCCCTTGGGTTCACCCTCCTCCTATAAAAGGCACCCCCTCTCCCCTCTCTCTCACTCACACATCCTCGTGAAGGATCTCTCTCCCCCTCTAGAATTTATCCCCCATGATCTCGGACTAGCGAGATACATGTTCCGAGTGGATATTCGGCAAGAAAGAGTTGTGCTTCCACTGCATCGCTGGAGTGAGGAGGCGGAGGTTGCTCGGTGTCTTGTACGTGTGTGCGATCATGGATGCGCTGTTGTTTTGCGGCGCTAGGACTTCCTCTCGATCTTGAGATCGGCAATAGATCGTCTACATCAACCACGAGTTTAACTCGTTAAGCTTTGTCGGTCTTCAAGGGTATGTTCTCTACGGATATACATCCGCCCATTATTTGTATCTAGTAGATAGATCTTGGTACATAGTTCCCATCGTAGGAAATTTTTTGTTTTCTATGTTGCGAACCCTACAGTGGTATCAGAGCCGGATCTATGCGTAGATGCTTTACACGGGTAGTACACATATGAGTATGTGGGCGATGATGATCATATTGTTGCTTCTTAGTTGTACTTTGGATATTGGTGGCATAGTGGGATGAAGCGGCCCGGACAAACTTTACATGTCCTTGCACACGAGACCTGTTCCACGCTTGACATGCAACTAGTTTGCCTAAGTGGCTAGCGGGTGTCTGTCTCTCCTACTATAGTCAATATCTAATTTAAAATGATTTGTCAACAATTTGGTTATCCTCGTTGTGGTTCATGTTCGTAGGTATGAACGGTTCTATCTTCGAAAGCCTTAAGACACGCAAAACTTGCAATGGATAAATTAGAGGCGTCTAGTTTAGATTGTTGCTGGGCTAGTGTTATGATATGGTGATGTTGTAAGTAGAAGTATGAGATGATACTCTTACAACACACATAACGTGTAAGATCCATAGACCTTGGCCTTACACATAGAGGTATGATAGTGATCATAGCACGGTGCACATGATGGATATCATATGCGGAAACAATATCATTCCACTAATAAACATGTGATGTTTGATAGCATCTTATATTGCTTGTTTGGCATTTTATAGCATAATAAGATGATTCCTCATTTAAATATCAAGATAAGAATGTTTTCTTCCTTAAGTATGCACCGATTATGTTTTCATCGCTCCAAGACATCATGTGATGATCGGGTGTTCTTGGATCCACGACCATATTTCGGGTGTAAGACAGTTACACACGCGAATACTAAGGTTATAACTTGGCGAGCCTAGAATGTACAAACATGGCCTCGGAACACGGACCGAAAGGTTAAGCATGAGTCATATAGTAGATATGATGCCCATTTGATGCTCGCCTTTGAAGCTACACCGACTCACGTGATGATCGGACTTGGTGTAGTGGATTTGGTTCATGTAATCACCAAAAAGGCACGAGGGATGTCGTTTTTGAGTGTGAGTTCATTCGTAATGTGGATTAGTTGAACTCAATCTATCATAAACTTAGTCTAAACTTTACAAATTCTGTTGTAGATGGCACCACCTGCTTTTAATTTCAATGTGTTCATGGAGAAAGAGAAACTTGCAACGAATGGTAGCAACTTTACCGAATGGGCCATGAATTTGAGGATTCTCCTCTCTCCTGCACAAAAGCAATATGTGCTAGAAGCGCCACTAGGCCCCCCACCTTTCGATGATACCCATGATGAGGAGAAGAATGTCTATCAGACTCGTCAGGACCACAACTTAGTTCATTGCGGCATATTGTTTGGGCTAGAGGCGGAACTTCGAAAGCATTTAGAAAACGGCAATGCATTTGATACAATGGGTGAGCTGAAAATGATTTTCGACACACATGCTACTGTAGAGAGCTACAGTGCTTCAGAAAAGTTCTTTAGCTGCATGATGGAAGAGCACAACTCCGTAAGTGAGCATGTACTCAAGATGTCGGGTTACGCCGAAAATCTTGTGTCCTTGGGAATATCAATTCCCATTGACTTAGGCATCCATCGTGTTCTGCAGTCTCTGCCACCTAGCTATAAGAGCTTCATGATGAACTATAATATGCAAGGCATGAAGAAGTCTCTCCCCGAGCTTCTGTCAATGCTTAAAACTGCAGAAGTGGAGATCAAGAAGGAACATCAAGTGTTTATGATTAATAAGAACACTGGTTTCAAGAAAGACAAAAAGGGAAAAAAGAAGGGAAGTAAGGACGGCAAGTCGGTTGCCCTGCCTAAAAAGAAACCCTGAGTTGGACCTAAGTCTGATACCGAGTGCTACTATTGTAAGGGGACTGGCCACTGGATGCGCAACTGTCCCAAGTATTTGGCAGACAAGAAGGCCGGCAAGGCAAACAAATGTTATATGATATACATGTTATTGATGTGTACTTGACTTGTGCTCACAGTAGCACCTGGGTATTTTATACCGGTTCAGTTGCTAATATTTGTAACTCGAATCAGGGGCTGCAGAACAAGCGACCGCTAGCAAGGGGTGAGGTCAAGATGCGTGTCGACAATGGATCAAGCGTTGATGTGATCGCCGTTGGAACGCTGCCTCTCCACTTGTTGTCGGGAATAGTAATAAACTTAATTAATTGTTATCTGGTGCCAACACTGAGCATGAACATTGTATCTGGATCATGTTTGATGCGAAGTGGTTATTCATTTAAATTCAAGAACAATGGTTGTTCTATTTATATGAATGAAATATTGTATGCTCATGCACCGATGATGAATGGTTTATTTCTATTGGATCTCTATAATAGTGTTACACATATTCATAATGTTGATGCTAAAAGGATTAAACTTAATGATGATATATCCGCATATATGTGGCACTGCCGTCTAGGTCATATTGGCATTAAACGCATGAAGAAGCTCCATTCATATGGACTCTTGGAATCACTTGATTTTGAATCATTTGATACATGTGAGCCATGCCTTATGGGCATGATGACTAGAATGCCGTTTTCCGGTTCAATGGAACAGGCGAAAGATTTATTGGAAATCATACATTCTGATGTATGTGGTCTAATGAGTGTGTCGGCATGAGGTGGATATCGTTATTTTGTTAGTTTCACGGATGATTTAAGTAGATACGGTTATATCTAGTTGATGAAACACAAATCTAAAACCTTTGAAAAGTTCAAGGAATTTTAGAATGAAGTGGAAAATCATCATAATAGAAAGATTAAATTTTTACGGTCCGACCGTGGAGGTGAGTATCTAAGTTACGAGTTTAGCACTCACATGAAAGAGTGTGGAATTGTTTCACAACTCACACCTGCCGGAACACCATAGCGAAATGGTGTGTCAGAACGTCGTAATCGTACTTTATTGGATATGGTTCGATCTATGATGTCTCTGACGGACTTGCCGTTGTCATTTTGGGGTTATGCACTAGAAACTGCTGCATTCACTTTAAATTGGGCACCATATAAATCCGTTGAAAAGACATCATATGAATTTTGGTTTGGAAACAAACCTAAGCTTTCATTTCTTAAAGTTTGGGGATGCGATGTTTATGTGAAGAAATTCAACCGGATAAACTCGAACCCAAAGCGGAAAAATGCGTCTTCATAGGATACCCTAAGGAAACTATTGGGTATTCCTTCTATCAAAGATCTGAGGGCAAGGTTTTTGTTGCCAAGAATGGATCCTTTCTAGAGAAAGAGTTTCTCATGAAAGGTGTGAATAGTCGGAAGGTAGAACTCGAAGAGGTTATTGAACCTTCTCTTCAAAGTATGGCGAGTAGCGCAGCGCCGGAAGTCGTTCCGGAGTTGGCTTCATGTAACATCCCAAAAATATTAAACTAGAATCATCAAACTCTAATCACCAAATTTAGGATTAACAAAAACTTTTCCAATTAAAATATGAAAGCATTCATATGAGTATGCATTAAAATTTGGATTCTTTTGAATTGCCATGATTATGTGTTTCTTTGCTTGTAAAATGATTCTTAGGTGAAATAAACATCATCTAACAATTCCCAAACTTTTCCCAAAGACAAATAAATCAAAACAAACAAATTAAGTGAATGGTCACTTTGGCCAAATTAACTCCCATGCCTACTTTGGCTATCTCTAACTTTCAGAACTTAACAGAAACTTATTTGGATCTTTGCACGCCTTGATAGTACTCATAACAAAGTATCAAGGCCCACCTTGTGATCATCCAGAAACATTCAAATGCAAAGTTTAAATGACAGTTTTAAATTGAATCTATTTCATATGGGAAGATCCCACTTTTTCAAAAACCACTCAAACCAACTCAATTTTCAAAACCCAAGCATCTACAGACTCCCCAGCACATGCCTAGAACACCCACCAAAAATAATTTCAAAATTGAAAAGTTGAGTTCATGCGGCCATTTCATCAAACACCTTGCAGATGCAAATCAAACAAAATCAAAACACTATTTGGTGCAGTGATTCTGGCCTAACTTGTTCCCTCTCTATCTCACAGCAACCTCAGTAGATCATCTAGCAAACTTAACTAAGCTCTAGCCCCACTGTAAACTCGCCAATGTCATCAATGGTGAACAGACCGAGAGCACCCATGTCACCCCAGTGTGGACAACAAGCTAGGAGAAGAACTAGCCGTGCCAACCTTGTCTGGGAGGTAGCCCATGCCTCACCGCCCCCTCTCGACCAGCCCTGCCTCGCAGACAGCAACCAGAACCGCCAGGAACGCCGCGCCCGCGCCGCTGTCGACCATGCCGACGTGCACCGCAGAGCACGCACTGTTCCCACGCAACCCAACCACCTCGAGCCCTCACCGCCCGCCAGCATGATCCCCATCGTCCCAGGAGACCGCCAGACATGCCCATTTCATCTCCCGTACCCCGTAGCCACCGCTCGTCGTTGAGGATGCCGCATCTGCCTCACAAAGCATCGTGCGTTCCCGACCGTTTGCCACCGCCCCTACATGCGCATTAAATCCCTAGAGCATCGCCAGGAGACCACCGAACGATCGCCAACCTCGGCCATGCCTCTAGCTGCCCGTAGCCGTGTCGCCACCGTCGCCTGCCCATCCCGTTCGGTCTCACCGTCGAGCCTATAAAAGGAGGCCACCCCCAGCCGAATTGATCACACCATCTCACTCCCCTCACCTCACTGATCGTTCCACCCTGTAGCCGGAGCAAGACGAGCAGCGCATCACCGGAATTGCGCCGGAGCAGGCCGCCTCTAGAGAAGAAGGGCGTCGTTGTCGACTTCATCGTTCGCCTGCATCGCCGACCCTCGCCTAAACCCCGGTGATACTCCCACGACCCCCACCTGTCGTGTTAGGTTTCTGTCTCGCCGTCGCCGCCCGACATGGACGATGAGTAGCAGTCGTTCGATTAGACTTAGATCGTGCGGATGAGATTGCCCCGTACCGCTTCGCGTTTAAAGAGTCACCGACTGAGACTTCGCTTATGCCACACACGGAGTGACACCGGCCGCCCATTATCGCCTCAGCATCCCAGTCGTTTGAATTTAACTTTTCCATTTTAATTCAAACCTAGTTCTGTACCCAGTTTCAAAAATCAACCCAGCTTGATTCAGTGAACCAAATTGAATGAAACCAATTTTGTTAGAAAGATATTGAAAAGCTTAATCCAATCCCGTTGGGTTAAAATCATTTGGATCTACAAATCAACCTTGGTAAAAATAACAAGTCAGAAGCTTTTCAGCATTCAAACATTTTTCAAATTTAAACCATAATAGATTTTGAGTTGATTCCAACTCTCAAAAATCATATTTGATCATACCTTTCAGAATATGTAAAAACTTATGGGTTTAATTATAGAAATAATGTCCAAGTAATAAAAGAATGCCACATAGGCATTTCTAGTCACTTATTTTATTTAAAATAAAAGGTTAAACCTTATTAAATTGTGACACCACTTTAAATCACATTCTCATGTAATGAAATATGTGGTGATGACATGTGTCAACATGATCCCATGTTTGAGTTGGAGAATATTAAATCTTAAGGAGTTTTTCAATGAGTAGAAATTACTTCTCTAAAAATAAAATCAATAAGAAAAATGCTTTATTCTTGTGATATTAGTGATGATGCTAGATCATCTATAGAACCCCTTTGTGTGATGATTGAAAGTAGTTAAGTATTGTTTGGTGATTATGTACCTCGTATCTATTCATAGACGCTAGTACCGACCAAGGATACGAGGAGGAAGGAGGATACTACGAAGAAGAAGCCGAGGAGACCTTCAACCACTGCTCTGCACAAGGCAAGCTTATACTGATACTGATGCAAGCCTAATACTACTAGTTGATTGAGCAAGCTAGCACTTGCAATTATGAAAGTTAGATAACCTATGCCATGCACTAAGCATGCTTGGATGGACACATTTGATGATATCCAATCCTAGTTTTACTTGCAAGCTTCCTACTTTATTTGTTTATCAAAGCTATTACTTAGAGTTTACTTAAGTAAATTGTAGATACTAGAAAGAAAATTGAAGGTTGCATAAAGAGCATAAAACTTGGCCTAAGCTAGATAATCCTTATGTCATCCTAAGGCATGAGGTTGAACTTAGTAAAACTCCCCTAGTTTACCACCCCTCATTAGTACTTACCCACACTTGTAGATGCTAGTGCTAAGCATAAAACTTGATCAACTTTAGATGGGAATACTTGGTGGAAAATGGTTATGAAAACCTTGGAATGATGGATCATTCTATTGAGATGTTTTGACATATGTTTCCGAACACCAGATGATTTGGATGATGAAAATGTTGAGGCATGAGCCTTAGCCCTTTATAAAACCGATGGTTGTCTGGATGCGATACCATTACAATTTTACCGTACAACCACAATACCCGAGAATTGGGTAGGGCTTGACTAGAAACTTATATACCTTAGTATTGGTTCCCTCACGGCCAAGGTTTGAGCTGAGGCTACCTTGTGAAGATTGTCCACCTGTGCAGTACCCAAGATGACAATTGGTCATGGTTGGGAGGCCAAACTCACAGGAGAGGTTCTTATACTAGGGCGTGTAATTGAAAGGTTAGGATTGATTATACGCATACCGAGTATGGTGAATTCAGGATTTGTTCCTGACAGATGCATCCAAAGTTGTGGTGAAAGTGTACAATCTCTGCAGAGTCTCAAACTATTCAAATAGCCGCGTCCGAGTTTATGGACAGTTGGAGTGGCCATACTGTTCCCCCGTCAGATGTTTTCAAAATGACTTGTGAAATGGATTGAGAATTTGACTCGACCACAACAGAGTTGTGATATGAAATACAAGTTCCCACTTAGGTGTTATAAAACTTCAACTAGCATTCTTTGCTTCTGAACTTAGTAGAGGTAAATCTGGATTTTTGCAAAACAACCCTAGAGCTTAGTGTCCTACTACAAAAACCCCTTCACTTGTTAGTATTAGTTTGCGAGTACTTAAAGAGTACTCATGGCTTTGTCCCTGGCTATTCCTATGGCCAGACTATGAAGAGGAGTACCTGGAGGATGGAACCCAGGAAGGTTACGACAACTAGGATCATCTCCCATCGTCAGCATTGCCTGTGACCCCGAAGATGGAGCTTCACTTACGCTACCGTTATTATTACGTATTCCGCTGCTTGAATTGTATTAAGAACTGGATCATGAGATCCTTATTTGTGTAAGACCTTATGTATGGTTTGTAATGGATGATGTACTGTGGTATCCAAATCTGTTATGTCTCGCAAAAATGGTAATGCTGGGATTGCGATGTATGGCATAACAGGCATCTGGGATTAAAAATCCGGGTGTTGACAAGTTGGTATCAGAGCCATCCTGACCATAGGAGACCCTAGTTAGAATGGCCGTTTGAATCAAAAACCTAGTTTCAAAACCAAAGAAAACAGATATTTGCAAAAACTTATTCTCACTCTTATCACCATGCTTCTTTCATAAAAATTCATGTTCCTCAAAAATTCTTGCAAAATACCTAAAATTTGACACACTTGATCACTCTACTAACTTACTCATCCTATATTCTTATAGATGGACGTGCAGTACAACAAGTTTTACCCGTTGGGGAATGGAGGAGACCTTATCTTTGAGCGGGATTTGGACCAGCTTTCGGAACTTCTGGAGTGTCCGCACCCCGAGTTCTTCGGAGCTCAGCTCAATGATCAAGGAGGAGAAGATCTGGAGTGGCTAATTGTTGCAAGTCTCCGAGGAAATATTGAACCTCCCACTGCAGAGGGAATTCAGTTTACCTTAAGAGAGAACAACTGGCTCGATGGACTTGCCAGGGCCATGCAGGAAGCTCTTGCCCGTTTGTGTCGGCAGAGTATCAACCGGATCAAGGGTACCCGCTTTGAGTTTTGTCCAAGGCGTGATGCTATGGGACAGCCACTGGAAGCCCCATACCACCCCGAGCCGAAGACCCAATTGGACCACCTTAGCTTCATGATGTATGATCGTCAGCAGGAATTGGATAATTGCCGTGACTACTGCAACCACAAGTCCGCCATCATCAAGACCAAGGATCAGACCATCGCCATGCTAGCGAAGGATCGCAAGTCTCGTCGCCGTCAACTCGACAAGAAGGAGCGCATCATTGCTCGTCTTCGCCACCGTATCTCGGATTTGGAGGAGACCATCCATGAGAGGGACATGAAGTTGGAGGAAAGGGAGAATGCCGGAGAAGATCTTCGTGGAGACCCCTACTCCTATCTCAGCGATGATGATGATTTCCTGGAGGATCAGGCTATGGAAGCTTCACCGATGAGGATGATTTATCCTTCATCGATGACGATGAGGATGACGACTACACCAACTCCGAGGAGTAGTAGCACGTCAGCACTAGCGTAGTGAGTAGTATTCGGTCCCACTGTATCGTAGTTTCCAGAATGGTTGTTAAAACCATATGTTTTTCCTTGTTGTGGTGTGTGTTTGTATCGGGTGCTATGAATGAATGAAAAGCAAGTTGCTAGAAAAATCTGAGTCAAACTTTGAAAACTTTCCAAAGTCCCTGAACCTTAGAAATCTCCCTCTTTTCTCATGATCTATCTCAATCTTTAGATGCCACGCGGAGGAAGTGGTTCATCCCCAGACCCGATGTTGTAGATCCTGCAAATGTTGGTTTCTGACCGAGAAGCTGAAAGAGCCGAACGTCAAGCCAACTTAGCCACCCTTCAGCACATAGCTCAGATGGCCAATAACAACCAAGGCCACGGAAATCAGGACAACCATGGATCTAAGCTCAAGAATTTCCAGAACACCAACCCACCCATTTTCACTAAGTCAGAAGAGCCCTTGGATGCCGATGATTGGCTGCAAACCATGGAAAACAACCTAGAAGTCGCCGGAGTAGAAGCTAACGAGAAAGTTCTGTTCGCCACCCACTACCTAGCCGAAGACGCCAGAGCATGGTGGAATAGCGTTCGTGCAATGACCGGAGGACAAATGATGACCTAGGAGGAATTCAAGGTCAAGTTCAGCAGAACCCATGTGCCACCGGGTTTGATCAAGCGAATGAGAGATGAGTTCAGAGAACTGAAGCAAGGACGGATGACTGTAGTGGAATACCGTGACAAATTATTGTCATTTGCTAGGTACGCCCAGGATGAGATCGACACTGAAGCTAAGAAGAAGGAGAGATTCTTGAATGGTCTGCATGATGAGATGCAAACTGTGTTGGTCAATATCCCCTTTGCTGATATTGAAGCCCTTGTCGACTCTGCCATCCAGATGGAAGGAAAGATCAACCAAGCCAATGAGAACCGCAAGCGTCGCATGATGCATCATCCAGGAACCCATCAGACCCCAAAGTATCGCCCCAACCCATCCCCAGATTTTCCCCAAGAACCAACAGACCCCCGATGAACCGTCCGACCTATCCCAACCGTGGAAACCCAAGGCCCGGAGGAAATCACAACAACCCCGGAAGATCTAACAATTTCAACCGTGCCCCACCCAAGTTCAACAACAACAATGCTGCCGCCAACACCAACACTGTCCCGAGGACTGGAAGCAATGTTGTGCCTGTTGCAGCCAAGGACAAGTCGCAAGTGACTTGTTATGACTGTTGAAATAAAGGACACTACTCCAACGAGTACCCCAACAAGAAGAACACCGCAACCCCCAATGCAAATGCCCCATCTCAGCAGCAGCGTCGTGTTCAGCCTGGAAGAAGGTTTGCCCCAGGGAACTCGCTCAACCGCAATGACCATCTTTTTCTCATGCATGCTGAAGAAGCTCAGGAAGCGCCAGACGTCGTGCTGGGTATGTTTTCTGTTAATTCAGTACTTGCTAGAGTGTTGTTTGATTCTGGTGCATCGCACTCATTTGTGACCAAATAATTTTCCTGCACTAGTAAGATTCAACCAACAAAACTAAAGCATGTGATGATTGTTCAAATCCCCGGTTCAACCACCAAAGCTAGGCAAATTTGCAAGGCCGTCCCCATCCGAATCCATGGCATAGATTTTTATGCTAATCTGATAGTACTTGGAACCAAAGGTTTGGAAGTAGTACTAGGAATGGATTGGATGTCCAAACATAAAGGATTAATTGACTGTGCCAAGAAAGCCATAACCATGACCAGTACCGCTGGAATATCAGTAGAGCATATATCTGAAACCTTACCTCGTAAATTCAAGTGCAACAAGAGTATAACCCAACCTACCATTGACCAAGTCCGGATAGTCTGTGAATACCTCGATGTATTTCCAGATGTTTTGCCCGGTATGCCCCCAGATCGGGATATCGAGTTTATCATTGAACTAATTCCCGGAACAGGACCCATAGCTCAGAGACCATATAGTATAAACCCGTCTGAACTAGCAGAACTGAAGAAGCAACTGGATTCCATGTTGGAAATTGGATTGATTCAACCAAGTGCATCACCATGGAGATCACCTGTCTTATTTGTGGACAAGAAGGATGGAGGTAACCGTTTGTGTACGGATTATCAGAAGTTGAATGATGTCACTATCAAGAACAAGTACCCATTGACCAAGATAGAATATTTGTTTGATCAGTTGACCGGTGCCAAAGTGTTTTCTAAGATTGATCTTAGAACTGGCTATCATCAACTCAAGATTCGCGCAGAGGATATTCCAAAGACTGCCTTTACCACCAGATATGGATTATACGAGTATACTGTCATGTCTTTTGGATTAACCAATGCCCCCGCTTATTTCATGAATCTCATGAATAAGATTTTTATGGACTTCCTGGATAAGTTTGTCGTTGTTTTCATTGACGACATTCTGATTTATTCCAGACCAGAAGAAGAACATGAGCTACACCTAAGGACCATTCTTGGAACCCTTAGAGAGCATCAGTTGTATGCCAAGTTTAGCAAATGTGAATTCTGGTTACAGGAGGTAGGATTCCTCGGCCACATTGTCTCAGCTGGAGGAATTGCCGTTGACCCTGCGAAAGTGAAAGATGTCGAAGATTGGCAAGCCCCAATCACCCAAACCCAAGTTCGTGCATTTCTCGGATTGGCGGGTTATTACCGCAAGTTCGTAGAAGGATTCTCGAGCATCGCCAGACCCATGAACCAATTGCTGAAGAAGGACAAGAAGTTTGAATGGACCGACAAATGTGAAGCGAGTTTTCAAGAAGTCAAGAGGAGATTGATTTTAGCCCCAATCTTAATCATGCCGGATATCACGAAGCCCTTTGACGTGTATTGCGACGCATCCAAGATCGGTCTCGGATGTGTGCTAATGCAAGAAGGAAAAGTTATATCTTATCTATCCTGATAACTGAAACAACATGAGCAGAAATATCCAACCCATGACCTTGAACTCGCAGCCGTAGTTCTAGCCCTGAAGACATGGAGACATTACCTGATGGGAAACTGTTGTGAGATTTATTCGGATCACAAGAGCCTGAAGTATATATTCACTCAGAAGGAGCTGAATATGAGACAAATAAGATTGTTGAGCTAATCAAGGATTACGATCTAGACATTCACTATCACCCCGGTAAAGCCAACGTGGTAGCAGATGCCCTTAGCAGATTTCCATGCCGCTTGAACTCCATGATTTTGAAGGAGCAACCAAGTTTGCACAAAGAGATGGAAGTTTTTGAATGGAATTGGTAAGTGAAGGATTTTTGGCTAGCATAGAACTTCAACCCACTTTGACCAGCCAGATCAAAGAGGCGCAGAAAGGAAATGCTAGTATCGACGGAATCAAGCGTCGTATCGGTACAGGCAAAGTACCCGGATTCACCGAAGACAAAGAAGGAGTTCTGTGGTACAAAGGACGCCTTTGTGTACCAGCAGATTCTGAATTGAAAGAGGTTATTTTGAAGGAAGCTCATGATACTCTTTATTATATCCACCCCGGAGGAACGAAGATGTATCAAGAGAGCAATTTTGGTGGCATAAGATGAAGAGAGAAATCGGGAGCTATATCGCCAAGTGTGTTATATGTCAAAGAGTCAAGGCGGGACATCAAAGACCCGCTGGATTGTTGCAACCATTGCAGATTCCAGAATGGAAATGGGATTCCGTTGGAATGGACTTTATCACCGGATTACCTACTTCTAGTAGGGGAAATGACACTATCTGGGTCATAGTGGACAAATTGTCCAAAGTCGCCTATTTCTTACCCGTCAAGACCACATATCAGAGTTCGAAGCTAGTAGAGTTATACATCGCCAGAATCGTCAGTTTGCATGGAGTCCCCAAGAACATCGTATGGGATCGAGGAACTCAGTTTACCTCAAGATTTTGGAAGAAAGTCCAAGAAGGTTTAGGAACCCGCCTAGATTTCAGGACCGCTTATCACCCTCAGACCGATGGACAAACGTAGCGAGTAAATCAAATACTCGAAGATATGCTGAGAGCCTGTGTGTTAGAGTATGGATCTAAGTGGGAAGACTGTCTGCTGTTTGCAGAATTTTCTTACAACAATAGTTATCAAGCTAGTTTGCAAATGGCCCCATTTGAATTCATGTACGGCAGAAAGTATCGCACCCCGTTGAACTGGTCGAAATTAGGAGAGAGTAAGATTTTTGGACCCGGTATCCTACGAGAAGAAGAAGAGAAGGTTCACAAGATTTGTGAGCACCTCAAGACCGCCCAGTCCAGACAAAAGAGTTACGCCGACAAGAGACGTAGAGACCTCGCCTTCAACATAGGAGATTTTGTGTATCTGAAAGTGTCGCCATTGAAGGGAATGCAGCGTTTCCAGCTGAAAGGAAAGTTAGCCCCCAGATATATCGGCCCCATCAAGATTCTGAACCGTCGAGGAGAAGTGTCGTATCAATTGGTACAACCCGAGGAGATGTCAGCCATGCACAATTTGTTCCATATCTCATTACTTCGAAAGTGTCTCGAAGTCCCGGAGAAGACTGAAGTGTTCAAGAATATCGATCACCGGACCATAGAGATCAACAATGACCTGACCTATCCCGAAGTACCCATCCGTATCTGGAAGAAGCTTTCAGAACTACCAGAACCCGAAGCATCAAGTTTCTCAAGATTCAATGGAGCAACCACACAGAAGAAGAAGCTACCTGGGAGCGCGAAGATCACATCAGGACAGAGTTTCCCAATCTCTTCAAATCCTAGGTAATCTTTTCGTCCTTTTTCAAATCTCAGGACGAGATTTTGTTTAAGGGGGGAAGGTTTGTAACATCCCAAAAATATTAAACTAGAATCATCAAACTCTAATCACCAAATTTAGGATTAACAAAAACTTTTCCAATTAAAATATGAAAGCATTCATATGATTATGCATTAAAATTTGGATTATTTTGAATTTCCAAGATTATGTGTTTCTTTGCTTGTAAAATGATTCTTAGGTGAAATGAACATCATCTAAACAATTCCCAAACTTTTCCCAAAGACAAATAAATCAAAACAAACAAATTAAGTGAACGGTCACTTTGGCCAAATTAACTCCCATGCCTACTTTGGCTATCTCTAACTTTCAGAACTTAACAGAAACTTATTTGGATCTTTGCACCCCTTGATAGTACTCATAACAAAGTATCAAGACCCACCTTGTGATCATCCAGAAACATTCAAATGCAAAGTTTAAATGACAGTTTTAAATTGAATCTATTTCACATGGGAAGATCCCACTTTTTCAAAAACCAGTCAAACCAACTCAATTTTCAAAACCCAAGCATCTACAGACTCCCCAGCACATGCCTAGCACACCCACCAAAAATAATTTCAAAATTCAAAACTTGAGTTCATGCGGCCATTTCATCAAACACCTTGCAGATGCAAATCAAACAAAATCAAAACACTATTTGGTGCAGTGATTCTGGCCTAACTTGTTCCCTCTCTAGATCACAGCAACCTCAGTAGATCATCTAGCAAACTTAACTAAGCTCTAGCCCCACTGTAAGAAACTCGCCAATGTCATCAATGGTGAATAGCCCGAGAGCACCCATGTCACCCCAGTGTGGACAACAAGCTAGGAGAAGAACTAGTCGTGCCAACCTTGTCTGGGAGGTAGCCCATGCCTCATCGCCCCTCTCGACCAGCCTCGCCGCAGACAACCTGAATCGCCAGAACGCTGCGCCATTGCCGCCGACCATGCCGAAGTGCACCGCAGAGCACGCACTGTTCCCACGCAACCCGACCACCTCGATCCCTCACCGCCCGCCAGCATGCTCCCCATCGTCCCAGGAGACCGCTAGACATGCCCATTTCACCGTCCGTGCCCCGTAGCCACCGCTCGCCGTCGAAGACGCCGCCTCTGCCTCGCAGAGCATCGGGCGTTCCCGACCGTTTGCCACCGCCCCTACATGCACATTAAATCCCTAGAGCATCGCCAGGAGACCACCGAACGATCGCCAACCTCGGCCATGCCTCTAGCTGCTCGTAGCCGTGTCGCCACCGTCGCCTGCCCATCCCGTTCGGTCTCACCATCGAGCTGAAGGGTTCGCAGCATAGAAAACAAAAATTTTCCTACGATGTGAACTATATACCAAGATCTATTTATACTAGATACAAACAACGGGCGGATGTATATCCGTAGAGAACATACCCTTGAAGACCGACAAAGTTTAACGAGTCCCACTCGTGGTTGATGTAGACGATCTCTTGCTGATCTCAAGATCGAGAGGAAGTCCTAGCGCCGCAAATCAGCAGCGCATCCGTGCTCGCACACACGTTCGAGGCACCGAGCAACCTCCGCCTCCTCGCTCCAGCGATGCAGCGAAAAGCACAACTCTTTCTTGCCGAATAGCCACGGGAACATGTATCTCGCTAGTCCGAGACCATGGGGATAAATTCTAGAGGAGAGAGATCCTTCACGAGGAGGTGTGAGAAGTGAGAGGAGGGCTCCTTTATAGGAGGATGGGGAACCCCAAGGGGGTGGCGCATGGGGCTGCCCCTTGCCTCCTCTTCATGTGGGTGGACACTCCACTCACAAAACTCCTCCAAATTCCTCCACTCAAAATCCCACTCAAAGATCCCATTAAATTTCCACCAAATTTAATGCAAACTCTCTTTAAATAAAACTCTTTATTTTATTCAGAATTTTGTCAATTACTTTAATGACAAACATTCACAAATAACCCTTGCTAGAATTCTATTTCACATGCATAACCACTTTACGCAATTTCACCAAAACCTGTTTGATCTAGTGAAATAAATTCGCGCTTGTTTATTCTTTCGCATGAAACTTTGCTCCAATTGGATGTCGGTGTCTCTTAAGTGTGTCACCCTACGGTTCGTGAATAATGCGGACATGATCGAGACCCTCTCGATCAATAATCGAAGCGGATCCGAGACCCATACATCGACTCCACACATTCAATGATGACTTTCTTGTGATCGCTTAACCTTTTACGCTAGTATCTTAATCCCTTTGTTTCACGATATATTACATGTCCGAGATTCGATCATCGGTATTCCATACCTAGTTTGATCTTCACCGACATGCACTCTTTCTCGCTCCTGATATAACATTCTAGTGATCAAATCACTTGCTTGCAAGCTAATCAATGTGATATCACCGAGAGGTCCCAGAGTATATCTATCCGTCATCGATGAACAAATTCCACTCTCGATCCATGAGCCTCTACATAACACTTTATTAGTTCGAACCCATCTTTATAATCACCCTTACGGTGTGACGCTTGATGTTATCAAGAAACTCTTCCGTGTTAGTGATTGACATGATCTCATGGTCTAAGGATTAGGATCACTTCGTAAGTTGTTATAGCAATATAAACTCAATGACTTTGATCGTAATGCTATACTTGGATGAATGTTCATCACATCATTACACTAATGTTGTGATCCCGTTATTAACAACATCCAATGTCCATGATCGTGAAACCTTGATCATCTTGTTAATCAACGAGCTAGTTTATGAGAGAGGCTTAACTAGGAACTTTTCCTGCTTGTTTATTAAACACACATGTATTAACGCTTCCGTATTAATACAATTATAGCATGCAAAATAAACATCTATCATATACTTGGAATACACATAATAAACAATTTATTATTGCCTCTCGGGGCATATTCCTTCGCCTCCCACTTGCACTAGAGACAATAATCTAGTTACATAGTGATATATCTAACACCCATTGAGTTCGGTGTTGATCATGTTTTGCTCTAGGGAGAGTTTTAGTCAACGGATCTCGCTACATTGAGATCTGTATGTACTTTAAATCTTTATATCTCCATCCTTGACATGCTCATGATGGAGTGAAACCGCGCTTAATATGCTTGGAATGCTTGTGAGACCTTGGCTCTTTGGCATTGGCAATGGCTCCATTGTTGTCACAATAGATCACCATTGGGTCCAACGCGCACCACAACTCCTAGTTCGGATATGAACTCCTTCATCCAAATCGCTTCCAGCCGCCTAGCAAAGAACATATTCGCCTCCGTTGTTGATCCCGCTACTACAGGTTGTTTGGAGCTCCTCCAACTAACCGCTCCGCCATTCATGAGAAATACGATCCGGATTGAGACTTAGAGTCATCCGGATCGGTGTCAAAGCTTAAGCGTCGACATAACACTTAGCGACGAGCTCTTCTTCACCTCAGATACAAGAAACATATCCTTAGTTCTTCGTAAGTACTTAAGGATATTCTTGACCGCTATCCAAAGGTTCCGAACTCGATCCGATTGGTACCTACTAGTCAAACTAATAGCGGTGCCACATCCGTCTTGTACATAGCATGGCGTACATAATAGAGCCTATGGTCAAGCATAGGATTTTGTCCATTATCTCTCTTTCTTCCGCCGGGACTTTGAGTCTTACTCAATGTCTTGCCTTGCAACATAGGTAAGAACCCTTCTTACTTCCGTCCATTTTAAACTTCTTTAAAATCTTATCAAGGTATGTACTTTATGATAGCCCTATTAGGCGCCTAGATCTATCTCTATAGATCTTTATGCCTAATATGTATGACGCTCACCTAGGTCCTTCATTGAAAATTTGCTGTTTAGATAAATTTTAACACTGTTTTAAAGTTCTATATCATTTCCATCAATAATATGTCATCCACATATAATATCGTAAATGCCACATTGCTCCCACTCACTTTCTTGTAAATACAAGCTTCTCCATAAGTTTGGACAAATCCAAACTCTTTGATCACCTCATCAAAGCGGAGATTCCAACTTCATGATGCTTGCTTCAATCCATAGATGGATCTGAAGCTTGCACACCTTGTTAGCATCCTTAGGATCGACAAAACCCTTTGGTTGTATCATATACAACTCTTCTTCAATATTACCATTGAGAAACGCGTTTTGACATCCATCCGCCATATTTCATAATCGAAATATGCAGAATTGCTAACATAATCCTAATCGACTTTAGCATCGCTACGGAGAAAGTCTCATCGTAGTCAACTCCTTGAATTTGTCGAAACCCCTTTGCGACAAGTCGAGCTTTATAGATGGTCACATTACCATCAAGATCGCTTTTCCTTTGAAAATCCATTTGTTCTCTACGGCCTTTCGCCGTGAGGTAATTCCACCAAGTTCCAAACTTGATTTTCATACATGGATTCCATCTCGATTTCATGGCTTCTAACCATTTGTTGGAATCCGGGCTCATCATCGCTTCTTCATACGTCGCAGGTCATTATATTCATCAACCATGAAATTTATGACAGATTTCCAGACTCGGGAGTCGACGTCTGTTTGACCTGCGAGGTTCGGTAGTACTCTTTCGAGTTTCATGATCATTATCATTAGTTCCTCTTCAATGTGGAGCCAACTCCTAACGACTTCCGCCACAAGGCTACTCGCCATACTTTGAAGAGAAGGTTCCACAACCTCTTCGAGTTCTACCTTCCGACTACTCACACCTTTCGCGAGAAACTCTTTCTCTAGAAAGGATCCATTCTTGGCAACAAAAACCTTGCCCTCGGATCTGTGATAGAAGGAATACCCAATAGTTTCTTTAGGGTATCCTATGAAGACGCATTTTCCGCTTTGGGTTCGAGTTTATCCGGTTGAAGTTTCTTCACATAAACATCGCAACCCCAAACTTTAAGAATGACTTAGGTTTGTTTCAAACCACAATTCATACGGTGTCGCTTTCAACGGATTTAGATGGTGCCCGATTTAAAGTGAATGCAGCTTAGTGCATAACCCCAAAATGACAACGGCAAGTCCGTCAGAGACATCATAGATCGAACCATATCTAATAAAGTACGATTACGACGTTCACACACCATTTGTGGTGTTCGCAGGTGTGAGTTGTGAAACAATTCCACACTCTTTCATGTGAGTGCTAAACTCAGAACTTAGATACTCACCTCCACGGGCATCAGAAATTTGATCTTTCTATTACGATGATTTTCAACTTCATTCAAATTCCTTGAACTTTTCAAAGGTTTCGACTTGTGTTTCATCAAGTAGATATAACCGTATCTACTCAAATCATCCGTGAAAGTAACAAAATAACGATATCCACCTCGCATTAACACACTCATTGGACCACATACATCGAATGTATGATTTCCAAAATCATCGCCTGCTCCATTGAACCGAAAACGGCGTTTAGTCATCTTGCCCATAAGGCATGGCTCACATGTATCAAATGATTCATAATCAAGTGATTCCAAAAGTCCATCCGAATGGAGCTTCTTCATGCATTTAATGCCAATATGACCTAGATGGCGTACACATATATGCGGATATATCATCATCAAGTTTAATCCTTTTAGCATCAACATTATGAATATGTCTAACATTATCATCGAGATCCAACGAAATAAACCATTCAATATTGGTGCATGACCATAAAAGATTTCATTCATATAAATGGAACAACCATTGTTCTCGATTTGAATGAAAACCACTTTGCATCAAACATGATCCAGACACAATGTTCATGCTCAAGGCAGGCACCAAATAATGCTTATTTAAGTTTATAACTAATCCCGACGGTAAGTGGAGAGGTAGCGTTCGATGGCGATCACATCAACACTTGATCCATTGCCGACACGCATCTTGACCTCACCCTTGCTAGCGGTCGCTGTTCGCAGCCCCGATTCGAGTTACAAATATTAGCAACCAACCGTATCAATACCTGTGCTATCGAGCACTAGTCAAGTACACATCAATAACATGTATATCATATATACCTTTGTTTGCCTTAGGCCTTCTTGTCTGCCAGATACTTGGGGCGCTTGCCCAAATGGCTGGCCCCTTACAATAGTAGCACTCGGTATCGACTTAGGTCCAACTCGGGGTTTTTTTCAGCGGCAAAGTGCTTGCCGCCTTACTTCCTTCCGCTTTCCTTCTTGTCTTTCTTGAAACCAGTGTTCCTATTGATCATCAACACTTGATGTTCCTTTTGATCTCCACTTCAGCTTTTAAGCATTGGCAAGCTCGGGAGAGACTTCTTCATGCCTTGCATATTATAGTTCATCACGAAGCTCTTATAGCTAGGTGGCGTAGACTGCAGAACACGATGGATGCCTAAGTCAATGGGAATCGTTATTCCCAAGGACACAAGCTTATCGGCGAATCGACATCTTGAGTACATGCTCACTTACGAGCTGTTCTTCCATCATGCAGCTAAAGAACTTTTCTCAAGCATTGTAGCTTTCACAAGCAGATGTGTGTCGAAAATCATTTTCAACTCACCCATTGTATCAAAAGCATTGCTGCGCAAACGCCAAGTTCGCTCTAGCCCATACAATATGCCGCAATGAACTAAGTTGTGGTCCTCCGACGAGTCGATAGACATTCTTCTCCTCGTCAGGCATCGTCAAAGGTGGGGCCTAACATGCTTCTAGCACATATTGCTTTGTGCAGAGAGGAGAATCCTCAAATTCATGGCCCATTCAAGAAAGTTGCTACCGTCGTTGCTAGTTTCTCTTCTCCATGAACGCATTGAAATTAAAAGCGGTGGTGCCATCTACAATGAATTTGTAAAGTTTAGACTAAGTGTATGATAGATTGAGTTCAACTAATCTATATTTAATGAACTCCCACTCAAAAGAGACATCCCTCGTGTCCTTTTGGTGATTACATGAACCAAATCCACTACACCAAGTCCGATCATCACGTGAGTCGATAGCTTCAAAGGCGAGCATCAAATGGGCATCATATCAACTATATGACTCATGCTTAACCTTTCGATTACGTGTTCCGAGGCCATGTCTGTACATGCTAGGCTCGCCAAGTTAGAACCTTAGTATTTTATGTGTAATCGCTCTTACACCAAGTATGGTCGAGGATCCAAGTACACCCGATCATCACGTGATGTCTTGGAGCGAAAACATAATCGGTGCATACTAAAGGAAGAACACATTCTTGTCTTGATATTTAAATGAGGGATCATCTTATTATGCTTAACAAAGCGCTAAACAAGCAATATAAGATGCAATCAAACATCATATGTTTATTAGTGAAATTATATGGTTCCCAGATGATCTCTATCATGTGCATCGTGGTATGATCACTATCATACCTATATGTGTAAATCCAGCCTATGGATTTTACGCTATGTGTGTTGTAAGAGTATCATCTCATACTTCTACTTACAACACTACCATATCATAACACTAGCCCAAAGAACAATCTAAACTAGACGCTTCTAATTTATCCATTGCAAGTTTTACGTCAGGGCTTTCGAGATAGAACCGTTCTTACCTACGAACATGAACCACAACGAGGATAATCAAATTGTTGACAACTCGCTTGCAAAATAGATATTGACTATAGTAGGAGAGATGTAGACACCGCTAGCCACTTATGCAAACTAGTTGCATGTCAAGCGTGGAACAGTCTCATGTGCGAGGACATGTAAAGTTTGTCCGGGCCGCTTCATCCCACTATGCCACCAATATCCAAAATCACAAGAAAGGAGCAACAACATGATCATCATCGCCCACATACTCATATGTGTACTACCTGTAAAGTATCTACGATAGATCCGCTCGATACATCAAGGGTTCGCAGATAGAAAACAAAATTTTCCTACGATGTGAACTATATACCAAGATCTATTTATACTAGATACACAACAAGTGATGTATATCCGTAGAGAACATACCCTTGAAGACCGACAAAGTTTAACGAGTCCCACTCGTGGTTGATGTAGACGATCTCTTGCCGATCTCAAGATCGAGAGAAGTCCTAGCGCCAAATCAGCAGCATCCGTGCTCGCACACACGCTCGAGGCACTGAGCAACCTCCGCCTCGCCCAGCCGATGCAGCGAAGCACAACTCTTTCTTGCCGAATAGCCACCGGAACATGTATCTCGCTAGTCCGAGACCATGGGGATAAATTCTAGAGGGGAGAGAGATCCTTCACGAGGAGGTGTGAGTGAGAAGTGAGAGGAGGGCCTTTTATAGGAGGAGGGGGAACCCAAGGGGTGGCTGCATGGGGGCTGCCCTTGCCCTCCCTCTTCATGTGGGTGGACACTCCACTCACAAAACTCCAAATTCCTCCACAAAATCCCACTAAAGATCCCATTAAATTTCCACCAAATTTAATGCAAACTCTTTAAATAAAACTCTTTTATTTTATTCAGAATTTTGTCAATTACTTTAATGACAAACATTCACAAATAACCCTTGCTAGAATTCTATTTCACATGCATAACCACTTTACGCAATTTCACCAAAACCTGCTTTGATTCTAGTGAAATAAATTCCTCGCTTGTTTATTCTTTCGGCATGAAACTTTTGCTCCAATTGGATGTCGGTGTCTCTTAAGTGTGTCACCCTACGGTTCGTGAATAATGCGGACATGATCGAGACCCTCTCATCAATAATCGAAGCGGGATCCGAGACCCATATCGACTCCCACACATTCAACGATGACTTTCTTGTGATCGCGGAACCTTTTACGCTAGTATCTTAATCCCTTTGTTTCACGATATATTACATGTCCGAGATTCGATCATCGGTATCTCCATACCTAGTTTGATCTCGCATCGACATGCACTTTTCTCGCTCCTGATATAGCATTCTAGTGATCAAATCACTTGCTTGCAAGCTAATCAATGTGATATCACCGAGGGCCCGAGTATATCTATCCGTCATCGATGAACAAATTCCTCTCGATCCATGAGCCTCTACATAACACTTTATTAGTTCTGAACCCATCTTTATAATCACCTGTTACGGTGTGACGCTTGATGTTATCAAGAAACTCTTCCTGTTAGTGATTGACATGATCTCATGGTCTAAGGATTAGGATCACTTCGTTGTTATAGCAATATAAACTCAATGACTTTGATCGTAATGCTATACTTCGGATGAATGTTCAT
Organism: Avena longiglumis; assembly: GCA_030063025.1. Taxonomy (NCBI): domain Eukaryota; kingdom Viridiplantae; phylum Streptophyta; class Magnoliopsida; order Poales; family Poaceae; genus Avena; species Avena longiglumis. Next base: position 148,037,872 of record CP125978.1, on the reverse strand, counting down.
CACATCATTACACTAATGTTGTGATCCTTATTAACAACATCCAATGTCCATGATCAGAAACCTTGATCATCTTGTTAATCAACGAGCTAGTTTATGAGAGAGGCTTAACTAGGAACTTTCTACTTGTTTATTAAACACACATGTATTAACGTTTCCGTATTAATACAATTATAGCATGCAAAATAAACATCTATCATATACTTGGAATACACATAATAAACAATTTATTATTGCCTCTCAGGGCATATTCCCTTCACGAGCCTATAAAAGGAGGTCACCCCCAACCGAATTGAGCACACCATCTCACTCCCCTCACCTCACTGATCGTTCCACCCCGTAGCTGGATCAAGGCGAGCAGCGCATCACCGGAATTGTGCCTGAGCAGGCCGCCTCTGGAGAAGAAGGGCGTCGTCGATTTTGTCCACCCCGGGAGGAGCTGCCGGTACCAGGAGGTTCGCTGTTGTCGACTTCGTCGTTCGCCCGCATCGCCGACCCTCGCCTGAACCCCGGTGATCCTCCCACGACCCCACCTTCCACGTTAGGTTTCTGTCTCGCCTGCGCCGCCCGACTTAGACGATGAGTAGCAGCCGTTCGATTAGACTTAGATCGTGCGGATGAGATTGCCCTGCATCGCTTATGCTTAAAGAGCCACCACCAAGAGACCCACATCAATGCGCGCCATGGAGTGACACTTGCGGCCCATTAGCGATTCACAGAGGCCGCGCTTGAATTTAACTTTTCCATTTTAATTCAAACCTAGTTCTGTACCCAGTTTCAAAAATCAATCCAGCTCGATTCAGTGAACCAAATTGAATGAAACCAATTTTGTTAGAAAGATATTGAAATGCTTAATCCAAGCCCGTTGGATTCAAATCATTTGGATCTACAGATCAACCTTGGTAAAAATAACAAGTCAGAAGCTTTTCAGCATTCAAACATTTCCCAAATTTAAACCATAATAGCTTTTGAGTTGATTCCAACTCTCAAAAATCATATTTGATCATTCCTTTAAGAATATATAAAAACATATGGGTTTAATTACAGAAATAATGTCCAAGTAATAAAAGAATGCCACATAGGCATTTCTAGTCACTTATTTTATTTAAAATAAAAGGTTAAACCTTATTAAACTGTGACACCACTTTAAATCACATTATCATGTATTGAAATATGTGGTGATGACATGTGTCAACATGATCCCATGTTTGAGTTGGAGAATATTAAATCTTAAGGAGTATTTCAATGAGTAGAAATTACTTTTCTAAAAATAAAATCAATAAGACAAATGCTTTATTCTTGTGATATTAGTGATGATGCTAGATCATCTATAGAACACCTTTGTGTGATGATTGCAAGTAGTTAAGTATTGTTTGGTGATTGTGTACCTTGTATCTATTCATAGACGCTAGTACCGACCAAGGATACGAGGAGGAAGGAGGATACTACGAAGAAGAAACCGAGGAGAACTTAAACCACTGCTCTGCACAAGGCAAGCTTATACTGATACTGATGCAAGCCTAATACTACTAGTTGATTGAGCAAGCTAGCACTTGAAATTATGAAAGTTAGATAACCTATGCCATGCACTAAGCATGCTTGGATGGACACATTTGATGATATCCAATCCTAGTTTTACTTGCAAGCTTCCTACTTTATTTCTTTATCAAAGCTATTACTTAGAGTTTACTTAAGTAAATTGTAGATACTAGAAAGAAAATTGAAGGTTGCATAAAGAGCATAAAACTTGGCCTAAGCTAGATAATCCTTATGTCATCCTAAGGCGAACTTAGTAAAAGTCCCCTAGTTTACCACCCCTCATTAGTACTTACCCACACTTGTAGATGCTAGTGCTAAGCATAAAACTTGATCAACTTTAGATGGGAATACTTGGTGGAAAATGGTTATGAAAACCTTGGAATGATGGATCATTCTATTGAGATGTTTTGACATGTGTTTCCGAACACCAGATGATTTGGATGATGAAAATGTTGAGGCATGAGCCTTAGCCCTTTATAAAACTGATGGTTGTCTAGATGCGATACCATTCCAATTTTATCGTACAACCACAATACCCGAGAATTGGGTAGGGCTGGACTGGAAACTTATATACCTTAGTATTGGTTCCCTCATGGCCAAGGTCTGAGCTGAGGCTACCTTGTGAAGATTGTCCACCTATGCAGTACCCAAGATGACAGTTGGTCATGGTTGGGAGGCCAAACTCACATGATAGGTGCTTATACTAGGGCGTGTAATTGAAAGGTTAGGATTGATTATCCACATACTGAGTATGGTGAATTCAGGATTTGTTCTTGACAGATGTATCGAATGTTGTGGTGAAAGTGTACAATCTCTACAGAGTGTCAAACTATTCGAATAGCCGCGTCCGTGGTTATGGACAGTTGGAGTGGCCATACTGTTCCTGCCACATCCCAAAATTTTCCAAATTTTGTAATGTGAAAAAATAAATAAGATAAGATAAACAATTGTTGAATTTTAGGGTGAAAAGAAATTTTTTATTTCTAAATAGAAACTTAAAACCCATCTTGAATAAACTTTGGTTAATGTTTGAATTCAACTAAATTCAAAATGAAGTAAAATGCATTCTTCATAAATGCATCTGGAAGATTTAAACACTTGGGAAATAAACCCAAACCCTAACACCCTAAAAGAATAAAATCATTTCCAAGGTATCTCTAAGACCATGGTTTAGATCCATATAAAATTTTGTCAACAAACATTTACAAATGATAAAAAATGACAAATAGAAATATTATAAAACCATAGAAATTAGTTTCATTCAATTTGGAACCATAGATAAAACCTTATGAAATTAATAAGATATGGGAATTGAATTTCCAAAGCTAATAAAGCACCTATCTAGAAATCCATACCAAATAGTGAGAAAATAATCCTAACGATATTTAAAAGGATAAAAAAAATATTAAATAAGATTTTACAAATTGGAATCACCAAGTTTGGATCTATAAATAAAAAGATATGGATTTTATAAGATAAAGAAAGAAATATTAAATAAGGAATATTTAAAGACCAAATTAAATCTTGGCCTAATCCATAAGCAAATGGAATAATTATAATCCAAATAAAATAATGGATAAAGAATTTTCAAAATTAAATAAAATGGCATTAGCCAAATTCTATTTCTACTTGAATAAAGACAAAATCCCTAGTGGAAGAGATAAATTAAATTAGGGAAAATAATTTGAATTTACCCAAGTGGAATAAAAGTTATTTAATTGACTTAAATGAAAATAAAAGAACCATTTAAATAAAGTTATATGGAATTAAAAAACATATTTGAATCTCTTTGGAATAAAAACAATTGCCCAAATTAAAATGATTGATAACCACATTAAAATACTTTAAATAATTCAAAGTGAATTATTTAGCATTCCATTAAAACAAATAAACCTACTGAAAAGGTTTTGTAAAAAAAATTGGATTTTAAATAAGCTTTGAAATATTATCTTATTTGATTTAACCCAAGGACCTATTTTAAATAATTATTATATCCTAAAAAGAATAAAATTATTATTCTAAATTGACCTCAGAATATGTTAATAAACAGAATTTGAACACACACAAAGATTTGTTGAAGTTTAAAATCAAATTGTTGTTTGAAATGATTAAACAAAATCAAAATAGAATAAAAGAAATGGAAAAAGAAAAATGAATCTGGATAAAAAAAATGAATGAAGACCAGCCAGCCCAAATTTAACAAGCCCTAGGTCAAAGAACCTTCATCTTGCATTTTCATCCTCTCTCATATTCTTTTCACACCAGCCCGCTTGACCCCTCAACAAAGGGACCACCTAACAAAGGCGACCCACCGCCACCTCTCCACCTCTCTCTGTCGTTTTTCTGTGTTAATACCTCGCGCTAATTGGCGTTAATACCCGTAATTTCCGCCCTGACCTTGCCTTCTTAATCACCTCGCCTCCTCCTCATTTTCCCTCGGACCCCATACGAGCGCTACCCAATTCTTTGCAATTCCGCAGCCTTTCGAACCTCCTCTGCCCAAAAGATACTCGGCTGACGATTAAATTAGCACGGTCTACCTTGCCCCCTCGGCCACTGGAGTCCACCTTGCCTCTCTTCCCGGGCGCATCACGGTGGCCTCGGCACGCGCTTGACCCGCGAGCGCCCGGCAATAGCGTCAGCCAACGGCGCGCCGTCTACAAACAACTTCAATGAGCCTCATCGCTTGAACCCGTGCGGCGCCTCGACGGTTTCATACCCGACTTGTTATATGCCTTGTAGACATCGGTGCCGCCATTCACCATTTAATGGCTCGCCTTCAACAACAGCCAGTACCGGCGACAAATCCGGCGAGAATCGGCATACCTCGCTCGTATGCCAACTGCAGCAGCGAAGAGCGCCACTATGTCCACCACGGACCCGGCACCACACGTCACCTCTCTTCCTGTCGCCCTAGCCCCCCGGCCTCTAGCCACTGGAAGAGCGAACCGCTCCTGTACGGTATCCAGCAATATGCGCCGTCCGATTTAGGTAGACCCATCTGGCCCGCGCGGATCGCGAATAGGTGCAGAGTTTGTCCAATGAAAATGAAAAAGCAAAGGCCCTTCTTGGGCTGCAAGAAAGATCTTTCCACTTAAAAAAACAAAACACAAAACTGTAAAATCATTTTGCCTTAAAAATTTAAACTTTTGCAAATTTGAGATCATCGATCCACGCAACATCCAAACATCCCAAATTTTTTTTTTTAAAATTTTATAATTTCTTTTTGATTGTTTAACCGTAAAATTTTTACAAATATTTAATATCAAAAAAATTTTGTTAAATTGTAAATTGCAAAAAAATGTTTTGTTTTGGAGTTTAGAAATCATCATCAAAATATAAAAATCAAAATGTTTGAAAAATTTGTAAATTGATAAAAAAATTTGTTAAACAAAACTAATCAAACTAAAAAAATTTTGTAAATAATAAAATGTGTTGGAAAAAAAAATTTTTCTTTTGAAAAGTTTGGAAAATGTTTCACTTAAACTATTTAATGTGTTAAAAAAACATTTTGTGAATTTAAACAGGTTAAAATGTTTTGACTTAAACTCTGGTTTTCTAAATAAATTTTTTTTTGTTTAAAAATATATATTTTTTTTTTTAAAAATTAATTTAAAATTTGCTAAAATTTTTTTTTAAAAAATTAAAAATTTTTTATAAAAAAAATTAATTATTTGGTTTATTTATGAAAAATTATTTTACCACTTATATAAATTTTTAAATAGGTGTTTTAGAATATTTTAAACCTTGATTTGGTATTTTTTACCACTTATTTTAAATTGATTTGCATGCATTGCATTAATTTTATATTATTATTTGAGAGTATATTTTGATTGGAATTTTATGGTGATTAGCTACCATAATTGTAGTGATTATAATTGTGAAGATGATTATTTTCAAAAAACATGCATTAATGATATTTCTCTATGTTGCTTATGTCTTTGATTTTATTAAATGCTTATGGAGTATTAAAAATGAAAATTTGAATTTTCTAATTAAGGAATTTAAAAAGTAGTATGCAGACAAAAGCTTATTATTTCTAGTAGAGTGGAATGAATTTAAGTAGGAGAATATTCCTAAGTTTTTACTAAGTGTTGTATTGATAATAAAACAAAAGTTAGAAACAAGGGGTGGAAATGTAAGGAATTTAAAGAATCATTTCTAATAAAAACATTTGTATGTTGTTTAATAATGGACTATTTGGATAAAATAAAGAGAGGGTGGATATGAAAGATTGGTTGGTTGAGAAATGTTCCAAGTTTGTATCTACTTGTTTAAAACACCGGGGGAAAATGGTGAACCGGACAAAAAGAAGGGATGACAAATTGAGCCAGAAGCTTGAGTAGAGCAACTCCCACTTGAAGATGGCCACTCAGATAAGATATGATATCTTGCAAGATGAGTGATAGGGGATGAGAAAAGAGCAATTAGTGGCACATCTTATGCGTCCCTTCTGAAGGATTGAGGAAGTCAAATTTGAAAGTCAAGTGCAAAAAATCTGATCTGAGAAATCATTTAAAAAAACTAGTGAAAAAGGGTCACATGGTCTTTCTATTGAGATGCAAGCTCGCAATTGGAAAAAATCAAAGTTTTTTCAAAAAAAATTGAAAAATTAATTATGTAAAGGAATAAGGTTTGGATTTCAATTAAAAATGGGGAATGATGTGAAATTATGTCTTATTAAAAATTTAAAATAAGAAACATACAAGAAAAAATGCAAAGACCTTGTTAGGCCTAAGCTCTTGATGCATTTTGTCAGTATAAATACAATAAGTTTATTGATTAGGATTACAAGTATACAAATTTACAACAAAATTGCCTCCATCTGTTATTTATTATTATATTATGTTTGTTTATTATTTGATGTGTGTGATGATACTTATTGATTACAATTGAACATACAACCATTGTATCAATTTTGTTTCCTGTGAGATAGGTGTTGTTATTGCTATATTTGTGTAGATTGTTAAAATAGTAAGCCAAATGCATGTAAATAAAGAATAAAATTAATAAGATGTTCGACCCCAAGCTTATGTTATATGCTATTGTTAATTCATTCCTGGTTATAAATTTGTATTATGACCTTTGTTTCTTGATATTACATCTTAACTGTGGATGCTAGCTATTGATCCAGGGACTAGCATTGTAAACACAGGGATCTCTACCTTATTAAAGGTTGGGAACCTTACAGTTCCCCTGTCAGATTCTTTCAAAATGACATGTGAAATGGATTGAGAATTTGACTCGACCACAACAGAGTTGTGATATGAAATACAAGTTCCCACTTAGGTGTTATAAAACTTCAACTAGCATTCTTTGCTTCTGAACTTAGTAGAGGTAAATCTGGCTTTTTGCAAAACAACCCTAGAGCTTAGTGTCCTACTACAAAAACCCCTTCACTTGTTAGTATTAGTTTGCGAGTACTTAAAGAGTACTCATGGATTTGTCCCTGGCTATTCCTATGGCCAGACTATGAAGAGGAGTACCTGGAGGATGGAACCCAGGAAGGTTACGACAACTAGGATCATCTCCCATCGTCAGCATTGCATGTGACCCCGAAGATGGAGCTTCGCCTACGCTACCGTTATTATTATGTATTCCGCTTCTTGAATTGTATTAAGAACTGGATCATGAGATCCTTATTTGTGTAAGACCTTATGTATGGTTTGTAATGGATGATGTACTGTGGTATCCAAATCTGTTATGTCTCGCAAAAATGGTAATCCTGGGATTGTGATGTATGGCATAACAGGCATCTGGGATTAAAAATCCGGGTGTTGACACTTCACTAGTTGAAGAGGGAACTAATGATAATGATCATGAAACTCCAAAATAGAGTACTACCGAACCTCGCGGGTCTAGCAGGACGCGTGCAGCTCCTGAGATGTACGAAAATCTTGTCATGAATTTCATGGTTGATGAAAATGATGACCCTGCGACGTATGAAGAAGCGATGATGAGCCCGGATTCCAACAAATGGTTAGAAGCCATGAAATCCGAGATGGAATCCATGTATGAAAATCAAGTTTGGAACTTGGTGGACTTACCTCACGACCGAAAGGTCGTGGAGAATAAATGGATTTTCAAAAGAAAAACTGATGCTGATAGTAATGTGACCATCTATAAAGATCGACTTGTCGCAAAGGGGTTTCGACAAATTCAAGGAGTTGACTACGATGAGACATTCTCTCCTGCAGCAATGCTGAAATAAGTGAGGATTATGTTAGCAATTTCTGCATATTTCGATTATGAGATATGGCAGATGGATGTCAAAACCGCATTTCTCAATGGTAATATTGAAGAAGAGTTGTATATGATACAACCAAAGGGTTTTTTCGATCCTAAGGATGCTAACAAGGTGTGCAAGATTCAGCAATCCATCTATGGATTGAAGCAAGCATCATGAAGTTGGAATCTCCGCTTTGATGAGGTGATCAAAGAGTTTGGATTTGTCCAAACTTATGGAGAAGCTTGTATTTACAAGAAAGTGAGTGGGAGCAATGTGGCATTTCTGATATTATATGTGCATGGCATATTATTGATCGGAAATGATATATATCTTTTAAACAGTGTTAAAAGTTATCTAAACAACAAATTTTCAATGAAGGACCTAGGTGAAGCGTCATACATATTAGGCATAAAAATCTATAGAGATAGATCTAGGCGCCTAATAGGGCTATCACAAAGTACATACCTTGATAAGATTTTAAAGAAGTTTAAAAGGGACAAAAGTAAGAAGGGGTTCTTACCTATGTTGCAAGGCAGGACATTGAGTAAGACTCAAAGTCCGGCTACGGCGAAAGAAAGAGAGATAATGGACAAAGTCCCCTATGCTTCAGCCATAGGCTCTATAATGTACACCATGCTATGTACAAGACCGGATGTGGCACATGCTATTAGTTTGACTAGTAGGTACCAATCGGATCCAGGTTCGGAACACTGGAAAGAGGTCAAGAATATCCTTAAGTACTTGCGAAGAACTAAGGATATGTTTCTTGTATACGGAGGTGAAGAAGAGCTCGTCGCTAAGTGTTATGTCGACGCTAGCTTTTACACCTATCCGGATGACTCTTAAGTCTCAATCTGGATATGTATTTCTCATGAATGGCGGAGGGGTTAGTTGGAGGAGCTCGAAACAACCTGTGGTAGCGGGATCAACAACGGAGGCCGAATATGTTGCTGCTTCGGAAGTGGCTCAGCAAGCAGTTTGGATGAAGGAGTTCATATCCGAACTAGGTGTGGTTGCAAGCGCGTTGGACCCAATGGTGATATATTGTGACAACAATGGTGCCATTGTCAATGCCAAAGAACCAAGTTCTCTCAAGTATTCCAAGCATATTAAGCGCCGGTTTCACTCCATCCGTGAACATGTCAAGGATGGATATATAAAGATTTGTAAAGTACATATGGATCTCAATGTAGCAGATCCGTTGACTAAAACTCTCCCTAGAGCAAAACATGATCAACACCAGAACTCCAGAGGTGTTACATACATCACTATGTAACTAGAATATTGTCTCTAGGGCAAGTGGGAGACTGAAGGGAATATGCCCTGAGAGGCAATAATAAAGTGTTTATTATGTGTATTCCAAGTATATGATAGATGTTTATATTGCATGCTAAAATTGTATTAATACGGAAACATTAATACATGTGTCTTTAATAAACAAACAGAAAGTTCCTAGTTATGCCTCTCTCATAAACTAGCTCGTTGATTAACAAGATGATCAAAGTTTCCTCATCATAGACATTGGATGTTGTTAATAACAAGGTCACAACATTAGTGTAATGATGTGATGAACATTCATCCAAAGTATAGCATTACGATCAAAGTCATTGATTTTATATTGCTATAACAACTTACGAAGTGATCCTAATCCTTAGACCATGAGATCATGTCAATCACTAACACCGGAAGGGTTTCTTGATGACATCAAACGTCACACCGTAACTGGGTGAGTATAAAGATGTCTTCAGAACTACTAAAGTGTTATGTTGAGGCTCATGGATCGAGAGTGAAATTTTTTCATCCCGATGACAGATAGATATACTCTGGGCCCTCTCGGTGATATGACATTGGTCAGCTTGCAAGCAAGTGATTTGATCACTAGAATGTTATATCACGGGAACGAGAAAAGAGTGCATGTCAGTAACGAGATCAAACTAGGTATGGAGATATCGATGATCGAATCTTGAACATGTAATATATCGTGAAACAAAGGGATTAAGATACTATCGTAAAAGGTTCCGACGATCACAAGAAAGTCATCGTTGAATGTGTGAGCGTCAATATGGGTCTCCAGATCCCGGTTCTGATTATTGATCGGAGAAGGGTCTCGATCATGTCCGCATTATTAGCAAACCGTAGGGTGGCACGTTTAAGAGACACTGACATCTAATTGGAGCAAAAGTTTCATGCCGGAAAGAATAAAAAGCGCAGGAATTTATTTCACTAGATACCGAAACAGGTTTTCGGGTGAAATTGCATAAAGTGTTTTTGCATGTGAAATGAAATAATAGCAAGGGGTTATATGTGAATGTTTGTCATTAAAGTAATTGACAAAACTCTGAATAAATAAAAGGAGTTTTATTTAATGAGAGTTTGCATTAAATTTGGTGGAAATCTAATGGGATTTTGAGTGGAGGGAATTGAAAGGATTTTTGTGAGTGGAGTGTCCACCCATATGAATGAAGGAGGGGAGGGGGCAGCCCCATGGCTGACGGACAACCCCTTGGGTGCCCCCCTCCTCCTATAAAAAGCACCCCCTCTCCTCTCTCTCATTCACACCTCCTCGTGAAGGATCTCTCTCCCCCTCTAGAATTTATCCCCCATGACAACGGACTAGCGAGATACATGTTCCCGGTGGCTATTCGGCAAGAAAGAGTTGTGCTTCCGCTGCATCACTGGAGTGAGGAGGCGGAGGTTGCTCGGTGTCTTGTACGTGTGTGCGAGCACAGATGCGTTGCTTTTTTGCGGCACTAGGACTTCCTCTCGATCTTGAGATCGGCAATAGATCGTCTATATCAACCACGAGTTTAACTCGTTAAGATTTGTCGTTCTTCAAGGGTATGTTCTCTACGGATATACATCCGCCTGTTGTTTGTATCTAGTAGATAGATCTTGCTACATAGTTCCCATCATAGGAAATTTTTTGTTTTCTATGCTGCGAACCCTACACTAAGTTCCATATCAAGCAAGAAATTTCTCATGGTCGCAAAGTACATCAATGAGATAGGCCATGATCTACTAAGATATTTGAAAATAGACATATATACTAAGTTCATAAATTGAGTTTAATTCATAATTGAGCTCCCACTAAAATTGTCATCCCCTAGACGATTTTAGTGATCACACGATCCCAATTCACTATGCCACCCCCGATTGTCATGGTCGGCAACATAGCTTCAAAGGTAGACATTCTCCAATGTCAATCATATCATCCATGTGACCATGCTCGACCTTTCGGTCTCTTGTATTCCGAGGCCATGTATGTACATGCTACGCTCGCCAATTCAACCTTAGTGTATTGTGTGGTACATACATGGCTTGTAACCCACACCATATGCGAACGTAGTCATGTATATCCCTGATCGTCACGGGCGGCTTCATAACAACGAACTTTATTGGCATTTGCACACTAGGGGAGAACACAATATTGGTATTATTAGGGATCATATTATCTAATATGCTACCGTTGAGTATCTAATTAATACTAGCACACAATAGGATGTAAAAAAGTATCAATGAGACGTCATAAATGTATCTATAATTTTTGATGCTCCATGCTTGTTTTGTATCAACTTTCGTATGTTTTGTCTACACTTTGAGGTATTTTTATACATTTTCTGGAACTAACATATTGACAAGATGCCATAGTGCCATTTGCCTATTTTCTGCTGATTTTGGTTTTAGAGAAGCTACTAAAGAAATATTCTCGGAATTGGACGGGACAAAAGCAAAAGTCAATATTTTACCAGAAGGAACACATAGTCCGGAGGGCAGCCGAAGTGGGGCCACGAGGCGGCCACACCTGGTGGGGCGCGGCTAGGGGGCATGCCAGCCCTAGGTGTGGGCCCCTCGGGCGCCCACCGACCTTGCCCTTTCGCCTATAAAGCACCCCGATGCAGAAACCCTAAGTACCCAATGAAATCTCCACGAAACAGTCTGTATCCGCCACCATCTTTGTCCCTAGATCGGGGGGATCTGAAGATCTCCCCAGCACCCTGCCGGAGGGTAGAGTTCATCCCGGAGTCCTTCTTCATCACCATTCTAGCCTCTAGAGTGATGCATTACTATGGGTTCATACAATATCTAGATGGTTGTTTCTCCTCCTTTGTGCTATCATGTTTAGATTTTGTGAGCTCCGTTCATGATCAAGATCATCTATTTTTAATCATACATGTTATGTTTGCGAGGATCCGATGGATATTTAGATACTATGTCAGATTGATTATTGATTATATCATGTCTATGTTATTTGTGATCTTGCATTCTCTCTGTTGTTCGTAGATGCTTGCAACTCCAAGAGGGAGTACTTATGCTCGATAGTAGTTTCATGCCTTAGTAATCTGGGGAAGTGACAGAAATCTCTAAGGTTGTAGATGTGTTGTTGCTACTAGGGAGAAAACAACAATCCTTTGTCCATGGTGCAATTGTATTGTTTACTTTACACACATTAATGCAATTATCTGTTGCTTGCAACTTAATACTGGAAGGGGTTCGGATGATAACCCGAAGGTGGATTATTAGTCATAGATGAAATTGGATTACGGTCTATGTATTATGTTGTAATGCCCAATCAAATCTCATAGGAGTCAAGATGTCTAGTATATGCATTGTTATGCTTTCTCAATCTGTCAATTGCCCCGCTGCAATTTGTTCACCCAACATGTTATCTATATTATGGAGAACACCTCTAGTGATTATGGACCCCTGTCCATTCCTTTATCATTGATATACCATCTACCGTTTACCGTTTACTATTTACTTTCTATAAGCAAATCACTATATTCCACACTATACGTTTAATCCTTTGTTTTCAGCAAACCGGTGAGATTGACAACCTCATTGTAAGTTGGGCCAATGTATTGTGGTTTGTGTTGTGCAGGATTCCAATTTATTAGCAAAACCTTGGAGTTGTTTCCTTACTCCTACTGGTTTGATAACCTTTGTTTCATAACTAAGAGAAACTTGCTTATGTGCTCATCATACCTTCCTCTTGGGGTTCCCAACGAGCTTTACATATTTGAACCATCAAGCACTTTTCTGGCACAGTTGCTGGGGAGATAAGTACAACTTCAATCTCTTCCTCCTCATTAGTCACCTTTTAGGGAAAAAGAAGATTATCGCAAGCGGAGTCTCTCACAACCAATCTCTTTACTTTCTTTTGGTTTTGATTTGTTTCTTTTTCTTTGTTTTTCTTGTTTCTTTTTTATCAAAAATACAATAAAAATTAGTTGCACTAGTTTGTTTCTTTTTATCAAAAAACAAAAAAATAGTTCCTACTATAGTTGTTATTTTTGTTGGTCTGTTACTGTCTTGCTTTATCATGCTTTCTATCAATGGTTGGTTTCTTTGAAACTAGATCTTATTGGCAAGGTGGGTTCACGGAAGAACAAAAATATTATTACAAGGAACACCACTTGTCACAAAAAGGGAAACACTTATGGGAACAAATTGATAAATTGCATACCATTGCTAGAAACGTTTGCTCTACTTATAATGTTACTTATTGCTTTAATAAATCTTGTAGCTGTAGGAGGTATAAACACCTCCCTTTTCAATGTGAGAATAATGATAATTTTACCATATCTTCTTATGTTAAGGGAAATTATCACTTTTATGATGTGGAACAAATTGAAGAATTTATTGCTTGGAAGGGTGCATTCGAACTTGCTAATTTGTTTGAAAATACTAATGATGCACCTTATAAATATGAGGTTTATTATATACTTAAATTTTGATTTTATAATTACAAGGAAGAAAATGGCTATATTCTTGAATATTTTAATAAATGCTTTCCACCAACAGAAGAGACTAATGTCTTGTAGGAGCCTATGGAAGAAGAAATTGCTGAAACTGGAAGCTCATTGGTGATAGTGCTGTGGGAGCACTTCGTTGGGAAACCCCAAGAGCAAGGTGTGAAGCAGCACAACAACAAGTTGTCCCTTAGTAAGAAACCAAGGTTATCGAACCAGTAGGAGGAAGGAAACGTCTCAAAGGTGTTGCAAGCAACATGGAAACCTGCACAACGTAAACTCAAGACTTTGCCCCAACGAACAGTGAGGTTGTCAATCTCACCGTTTGCTATAACAAAGTATTAACTGTATGGTGTGGAAGGTGATGATGGTTTGAAGCAAGTAAACAGTAACAGTGGAAGATGTATCAATTGTAAAGATTGGACCGGGGTCCATAGTTCACTAGAGGTGTTCTCCTTAGATAAACAAACATGGCATGTTGGGTAAACAAACTACAGCAGGGCAATTGACAGGACTGATCAAGGCATAACAATGCAATACTAGACACAAAGATCCTATGAGATTCGATTGGGCAGTACAACAATATACATAGACCGCCATCCAACTGCATCTATGACTAGAAGTCCACCTTCAGGTTATCATCTGAACCCCCTCCAGTATTAAGTGGCAAGCAACATACAACTACTTTAAGCAAAGTGTGTAAGGTAAACAATCCACTTGTTCCATGAACAAGAGCCCGTTGTTTTCTCCCTAGTGGCAACAAAACATCTACATCTGAAGATATTTCTGTCACTTCCCTTGGAAACTAGAGGCATGAACCCACTATCGAGCATAAATACCCCCTCTTGGTGTTACTAGCAACTACTTGGCCAAGATAGCTACTAACAACGGAGAGCATGCAAGATCGCAAATAACATAGACATGATAGAATCAATAAGACAAAACAATTAATCAATCTGACATAGTAATATCAATATCCATCGGATCCCCGCAAACACAACATGCATGATTACAAATAGATTAGATCTTGATCATGAACAGATCTCATAAGATCTATACATGAAAGCACAAGGAGGAGATACAACCATCTAGCTACTACATGGACCCGTAGTCCAAGGTGGAACTACTCACGCTTCATACCGGAGGCTGGCATGATGAGGAAGAAGGCCTCCGAGATGATCTCCCCTCTGGCAGGGTGCGGGGAAGAGCTTTAGACCCCCCTCGATCTAGGGACGATGGTGGCAGCGACTACAGACGGTTTCGTGGAATATTGATCGGGTGTTTAGATTTTTGGCATCGAGGGGACTTTATAGGCGAAGAGGCGAGGCAGGGGGGCCGCCAGGGCGGTTGCACCCCCCAGGCGTGGGGTGGGCGCACCAGCGCGGCCAGGGGGTGTGGCCCCCTGGTGAGCCTCCTCTGTCTCGTATTCTGTCATGTTGCCCACGGTAAAATATTGACATTGACTTTTGTCCCGTCCAATTCCGAGAATATTGATTTTCTGCCTTTCTGGAACCAAAATCAGATGAAAACATGCAACTGGCACTGTGGCAACTTGTTAATAGGTTAGTACCATAAAACATATAAAAACACCTCAAAGTGTGGACAAAGCAAATCAAAGTAGATAGTAAACAAGCATGGAGCATCAAAAATTATAGATACGTTTCCGACGTATCAAGCATCCCCAAGCTTAACTTCTTCTCATCCTCGAGTAGGTAAGTGATAAAAGAATAATTTTTGAGGTGACATGCACCATAAAAACCAAGATCAAACCATTTGCAAGCATTTAAAGCTGGGATCAAAGAACTCTAAACATGTGCATGAAAGATGGAGTTATAACAATAGGACATAGTAACTATGCATGCAACATGAAAGGCTACAAACAAAGATCATGAATAACATGCATTGAAAAACGTTTGTTTGTTTCACATACAGAAAACATGGCATAGTGGCATTCATCTTATCCCTCATAGAGTAGCAAATAGATGCATAGGACAACTTCAAAGTTCACAAGAGTGACTAGATACAAGTAGCACAAGAACAAGCAATATCATCAATATGCATCAATCAATAAGTTTTGGGACACTGCACATAGAACTAAGAATGGAAACTATGCTCTCTTAATGGTGCCTAAAGATAGAAGGTGGAGACTCAATATAATAGTGGAAGAAAGGCCCTTCATAAAGGGAAGCAGGGATTTCAAGTTTCAAAAAGAGCTTCCAAAAATTATGGTAATTGTTAGCTTTTAGCCCTCATTGCCCCTATCATAAGCATCTTGAAGTGTTTAAAGTTAGAGTGAACAAAGATGGATTATATGCTTGACAAAGTATAAGTTGGCAATCTCATGTCCCTTGAATACGAGGGCCGCACCGCATGCTACTCAACTTTGGTCACCTGCAAGTTCTTGTCATAGTAAGTACATGTGTATCATAGAGAAGTGCCAACAGGGTACCCCTTGCACATGGTACAGGAGCTATCCCATAACCAAAATGACAAGGCAAGCAAACAATGAGAATCTCAACGATCTTTTTTATTTACTATGTGCATAGCTTTTTATTGAGGATGCTTCACAGAATGCTCATTATGGTGATACTGCAAGTTTACACCATGATTAGGCATGGCTTAGGCTAGTGGCTCAGGCGTTTCTCTAACACAAAATACATAACTCCATGGAATTATAAGCTCCTTGCTTATTTCACACCGGCGACATCCATAGACAAAAGAGCATGATATCAAATGTGTACAAAGTACAAGTGCAATGTTGAAAACATTCCCCGTGACAGCACGTTTCTGCTAATTCCATCGTATAAGTGCAAGCATATAAAACATATATAACACAATGGTTCAAGTTTATTAGGGGAAAGAAATATAAAGTGTGCCATCAAGTTTGCGAGGGCTTTAATCACTAAGTTTTCACATAACAAAATACTTTTTAATTGGAAGATAGCTGAAAACAAGAATATACTTGGAATGGTGTAACACACCATGCATAGGAATTTGTAGTGGACACTTTAGAATAACTTGGTTTCTTGGGAGTTGGAGTCATGAGTAGAGCTTAGTCATACAAGTGGAGGCTAGCAAAAGACTGGGAGCAACCAACTAAGAGAGCAATAATGGCCATAATAATGCAGAGCGACAAAACATTACTAATCAAAGCCTATAGTGGTACTACAAGTCAAGGACTAAATTATCATAGAGGCTATGGTGACTTGTTCATAGTCATAACATGGTGTGAGCATGTGCCAAGTCAACCTAAACAAATCTTCAAAGGAGAATACCACAATACTATGCTTTTGTATGCTAAAACAACACATGGTTGTTTCAAGGCACACTAAGCAATCCCAATTGTTTGGAACAAGGCATGCTATAGAAATAATCACTAATCACAAATTCAAAACAACACCTAGCATGTCATGCTGAAGTCTAAGTCATAGTCAATGCAAGCTCCTCTTGCACTTTCAAGCAAGAACTTTCTACTCCTTTCCAACACCAATCGACTTATTTGAAACAAAACAGCGAGAATGGGGGTCCAAACTACTTTATTCAAGAAAACCAAACAAACTAAGCAAACCAAATAAAAACTAAGACGCTCCAAGAATAACACAACAGTGCATGAAACAATAAAAACGAAGTGTCTAGAAAGACCTGAGCTTTTTATTGATGAAGAAGGGGATGCCTTGGGCATCCCCAAGCTTTGACGCTTGTCCCTCTTGGATATTTCTTGGGGTGACACTAGGGTGGAATCCCCAAGCTTGAGCTTTTTTCCATTCTTCATCTCATTACATCATTCTCTCTCTACACCTGAAAATTTTCCTTCATACAAAACTTCACACAATCTTCATTAGCAACATTAGTGTATTCAAAAGATAACAGACCTTTGGGTTTAGCTTTATAATAGCAAAAATTTTCACTAAAAACAAAAGATAATGTAGAAACTCCTTCAAAAGTCTCAATTCCACAAAAGAGAACTCAAAAAGGAATCAAATAGAAGCAAATGCAAATAATGGCAGAAATCTGTCAAAATAGACCAGCAGGTAGAAACCGATTTTTTTAGAAAATCTTATGTTGCTCAAATCAAAAAGTGTTTAACTAACGAAAGTTATCTAAGATACTGGGGGATGTATTCGTAAATTTTCATCTCAATCCGACTTACATATACTCCTCACGAATATTTATGGTGGAGGACAGAAATCTGTTTCGGGACAGCAACTCCCCAAATCTTACTTCCGTCTCATTATAGGTCATTCTTGGCACAAAAAGCAAACAAAAAGGATAAGGAGAGGTCATTACTGAAGTAATAACTTCCAAGACTCAAGGAAACTCTTGGGTTATCTCCCAACAATTACTTTTCTTTAACGCCTTTAAGTTAGGCACAAGAAGCAAGAAATCAAGTATTTTCAAATGAGGAAGCATTAACATCAATACTTGCTAAATCTTCAACTATGAAAGGTATCTCATCCAAATGAGTTTTGGAGGATCCTTTCTCATCTCTCTTTGGTTTACTACTTTCATCAAAAGGATTTTCAGGAACAATCCAATCAAAATTCTTTTCAAAGGCCTCATGCATCCCAACAAGCTTAAAGGGTATATGTATCTTAAATTCCTCTCTAGGCTTAGTTTTATCAGAAGTACCCACAACATCTACACATGAGCCTAGCATATCAAAACACTCAAAGACCTTTTTGGCTTCCTTAGCAACATCATGGAACTCTTTAAGCAAAGTTTCAAGAATAAATTCACTCTTTTCAGCATTCTTTTCTTCTTTTAGTTTTAGGAACAAAATTTTCATCATGGGGTTGAGGCTAACAAACCTAGACTCCAACATATGAACTAAAGAAGTTGCAACAATTTCGTAATTAGGAGCAAGTTTTGCTATAGATCTATCCTCAATATCCTCATGTTTGCTAACATGATTGAAGAATTCTTCAATATTTTATTTCCCAATTATAGAGCCACTACCTATCGAAAGGTCCTTCGGGGCAAACTTGGGGAACAACATGGTGAGCTAGAGCAAGGTGGCAACTAGAGTAGGAACTATTTTTTTGTGTTTTTGATAAGAGAAAGCAAACCAAACTAGACTAATTTTTTTTGAGTTTTTGATAAAAAGAGGCAAACAAAACCAAGCAAAAGAAACTAAGCAAACTAAAAACAAAGTAAAGAGAGAGGTTGAGGAGGACACCCCTTGTGAAGACATCCTTAGCCTCCCCAGCAATGGCGCCAGAAAAGCTTGATGGTGCCGTGGGCGCACTTCGTCGGGAAACCCCAAGAGCAAGGTGTGAAGCAGCACATCAGTAAGTTTTCCCTCAGTAAGAAACCAAGGTTATCGAACCAGTAGGAGGAAGGAAACGTATCAAAGGTGTTGCAAGAAACGTGGAAACCTGCACAACACAAACTCAAGACTTTGCCCCAACGAACAGTGAGGTTGTCAATCTCACCGGTTGCTGTAACAAAGGATTAACTGTATGGTGTGGAAGGTGATGATGGTTTGCAGCAAGTAAACAGTAGCAGTGGAATATGTATCAATGGTAAAGATTGGAACGGGGTCCATAGTTCACTAGAGGTGTTCTCCTTAGATAAACAAACATGGCATGCTGGGTAAACAAATTACAGCAGGGCAATTGATAGGACTGAGCAAGGAATAACAATGCAATACTAGACACAAAGATCCTATGCGATTCGATTGGGCAGTACAACAATATACATAGACCGTCATCCAACTGCATCTTGACTAGAAGTCCACCTTCAGGTTATCATCCGAACCCCCTCCAGTATTAAGTTGCAAGAAACAGACAACTATTTTAAGCAAAGTGTGTAAGGTAAACAATCTACTTGTTCCATGAACAAGAGACTGTTGTTTTCTCCCTAGTGGCAACAACACATCTACATCCGAAGAGATTTCTGTCACTTCCCTTGGAAACTAGAGGCATGAACCCACTATCGAGCATAAATACCCCCTCTTGGAGTCACTAGCAACTACTTGTCCAAGATAGCTACTAACAACAGAGAGCATGAAATATCACAAACAACATAGACATGATAGAATCAATAAGACAAAACCATTAATCAATTTGACATATTAATCTCAATATCCATCGGATCCCTACAAACACAACATGCATGATTACAAATAGATTAGATCTTGATCATGAACAGAGATCACAAGATCTATACATGAAAGCACAAGGAGGAGATACAACCATCTAGCTACTACATGGACCCGTAGTCCAAGGTGGAACTACTCACGCTTCATACCGGGGGCTGGCATGATGAGAAGAAGGCCTCTGAGATGATCTCCCCTCTGGCAGGGTGCCAGGAAGAGCTTCAGATCCCCCCGATCTAGGGACGATGGTGGCGGCGACTACAGACGGTTTTGTGGAATGTTGATCGGGTGTTTAGGGTTTTGGCATTGGGGGGGGGACTTTATAGGCGAAGAGGCGAGGCAGGGGGCTGCCAGGGCGGCTGCATCCCCCTAGGAGCGGCGTGGGCCCACCCGCGCGGACAGGGGATGTGGCCCCTAGTGAGCCTCCTCCATCTCGTATCCTGGCTTCATGTTGCCCACGGTAAAATATTGACTTTGGCTTTTGTCCCGTCCAATTCCGAGAATATTGATTTTCTGCCTTTCTGGAACCAAAAATAGAAGAAAACAAACAACTGGCATTGTGGCAACTTGTTAATAGGTTAGTACCATAAAACATATAAAAACACCTCAAAGTGTGGACAAAGCAAAGAAAAGTAGATAGTAAACAAGCATGGAGCATACGTTTCCGACGTATCAATTGGATGAAAAGAGGAGGATAGTGACGATCAAGAGGAGGAAGAATGGAGAAGCTACCCATGTCTACTTCCCAATAAGAGTAACTCTTTAACTAATACCTTATTTGATCGCCCTCCATGCTTACCAAAGGAGGATGAGTGTGATAGTTATATTGTTAATTTTATTGATGATGCTACTGAAAGTTATTATGAGAGAGGGAAACATGGTTTTATGTATCTCAACAATATTAAGTTTCCCCTCTTTATGTTGAAAATTTTGAAGTTGCACTTGTTTTGCTTTCCTATGCTTGTTTCTTTGTGCTTTCATGACTTGTTTCTTTACAAGATTATTTTTCATACGAAGTGGGTTAGACTTAAATTTGTTTTATATTAGCTTCTTGATGCTCTCTTTTACTTTAATTCATATTTATTATGTGAGCATCATCGAAATTACCATGCCTATCTTAATGGCTATAAAGAAAGAACTCTTGGGAGATAACCCAATTTTTATTTTAGTAATTTTTCCTTTTGTTGAGTCTTGGAAGTTATTACTTATATAATAAACTCTTCTTATCCTTTTTGTGTGGTTTTTGTGCCAAGAATAACCTCTAATGAGAGAGAAGTAAGATTTGGGGAAGTTGCTATCCCGAAGCAAATTTCTGTGCTTCACTCTAAAAATTCGTGAAAAATCCCTGTATGTCGGATTAACCTGTAATTTTCTGAGCATATTTCCCAAGTTATTATCTAACTTACGTTAGTTCAACACTTTTTTATTTGAGCAACAGAAGGTCTTCAAAAAAATTGGTTTTTACCTGCTGGTCTATTTTGACAAATTTCTTCCATTATTTGCATTTGCCTCTAAATCGGTTTCTTTTTAAGTTCTCCTTGATCACTTGAGCTTTTAAAAGGAATTTCTAAAGTATCTTGTGTTTTCATGAAAGTTTTACTTATGTTGAAACTAAACCCAAAGGCTTATTATCTTGAATACACTAATGTTGCTAATGAACATTGTGTGAAGTTTTGTATGAAGGAAATTTTTAAGTGTAGGGGAAGAATGATGTGATGAGATGAAGAATGTACAAAAGCTAAAGCTTGGGGATGCCAACCGTGTCACCCCAAGAAATATTCAAGAGGTATAAGCATCAAATCTTGGGGATTCCCAAGGCATCCCCTTCTTCATCAATAAAAAGCTCAAGTTTTCTTTCAAAACACTTCATTTTTATTGTTTCATGCACTACTATGTTGTTTTTGGAGCATTTTTGTTTTTGTTTTTGTTTTTTGTTTTATTTTGATTGGTTTTCTGAATAAATTAGTTGGACCCCCGGATTCGTATTTTGTTTCAAATAAGTTGATTGGAGTTGGAAAAGAGTAGAAAGTTTCATGCTTATAGTGGTACAAAAGGGAGCTTGTTTTTACTGTGGTTCAGACTTTATCATATCATGCTAGATGTTGCTTTGACCATATGCTTAGTTATTATTTTTGTATCATGACTTGTTCCAAACAATTGAGATTGCTTAATGTTCCTTGAAATAATCATGTGTTGTTTCAGCATACAAAAGCATAATATTGTGGTATTCTCCTTTGATGATTTTTTTAGGTTAACTTGGCACATGCTTACACCGTGTTAAGACTATGAACCAGTAACATTAGCCTCTATGATCATTTAGTTTTTTTACTTGTGATACCACTTTATGCTTTAATTGATAATGTTTTTTTTTTTTCATGATCACCATTCCAAGTATATTCATGTTTTATCTATCTTCCAAATTAAACTTGTTATGTGAAAAATGAACCATAGTGAGAAATCTATGAAGCATCTTCAAAAAAAATATAGAAAAGAGAAAAAGAAAAAAGAAAAAGCACAAGGAACATGAGATGCCCAACTTATGATCTATCAACATATATTTCATATTTGTTTCACTTAACTTAATCTGAAGGGCATTTCTTTACTTTTTATGTGAGTCTCCATATTCTCTCTTTTGCAATTAAGAAGAGATAGTTGTCATAGTTAGTTCAATGTGTGTGCCAAAAAAACTTTGATTTTGATTGAATGTGTTGATTATGTTGGTTTTTTGTTTTATTATTATTTAGTTACCCTTTGAACTTATTTTATTAATTTAGCATTTTGTTATGTTTTGATGAGAGAGGGAAGAGAAGAATAACACCACACATGCTATTCTTATATATGAAACAAACAAAACAAATTCAATGCATTATTATTCATGATATTTGTTTGTTATTTTTCATGTTACACAACGAGTCTATGTCTTATTATTATTAGAATGTATTTCTTCATCTTCATATTTTATACTTCATCCAAGCTATCAATATTTTACAATATTTGATCAAAGATGAAGATGGTGCAATTATTTAAAAAAAAATTGTTTCAAGCTTGATATATCATAAACACATCTATAATTTTTGCGCTATATGCTTTTTATATTTTACTAGAAGGAACACGGAGTCTGGAGGGCAGCTTAAGTGGGGCCAGGAGGCGGCCACACCTGGTGGCGGCGCGGCCAGGGGGGCGCGCCAGCCCTAGGTGTGGGCCCCTCGGGTGCCCACCGACCTTGCCCTTTTGCCTATAAAAGCACCCGATGCAAAAACCCTAAGTACCCGATCAAATCTCCACGAAACAGTCTTTAGCCGCCGCCATCTCCATCCCTAGATTGGGGGAATCTGAAGCTCTTCCTGACACCCTGCCGGAGGGGAGAGTTCATCCCGGAGGCCTTCTTCATCACCATGCCAGCCTTCGAAGTGATGCGTGAGTAGTTCACCCTTGGACTATGGGTCCATACAGTAGCTAGATGGTTGTTTCTCCTCCTTTTTGATATCATGTTTAGATCTTGTGAGCTCCGTTCATGATCAAGATCATCTATTTGTAATCATACATGTTGTGTTTGTGGGGATCCGATGGATATTGAGATACTATGTCAGATTGATTATTGATTCTATCATGTCTATGTTATTTGTGATCTTCCATGCTCTCCGTTGTTCGTAGATGCTTTGGCCAAGTAGATGTTTGCAACTCCAAGAGGGAGTATTTATGATCGATAGTAGGTTCATGCCTCTAGTAATCTGGGGAAGTGACAGAAATCTCTAAGGTTGTAGATGTGCTGTTGCTACTAGGAAGAAAACAACAATCCTTTGTCCATGGGGAAATTGTATTGTTTACTTTACACAGATTTCTTAATGCAATTATCTATTACTTGCAACTTAATACTGGAAGGGGTTCAGATGATAACCTGAAGGTGGATTATTAGTCATAGATGCAGTTGAATTACGGTCTATGTATTATGTTGTAATGCCCAATCATATCTCGTAGGAGTCAAGATGTCTAGTATATGCATTGTTATGCTTTCTCATTCTGTCAATTGCCCCGCTGTAATTTGTTCACCCAACATGATATCTATCTTATGGAGAACACCTCTAGTGAAATATGGACCCCGGTCCATTCCTTTATCATTTATATACCATCTACTATTTACCATTTACTATTTAATTTCTACAAGCAATCACTATCTTCCGCACTATACGTTTAATGCTTTGTTTTTAGCAAATCGGTGAGATTGACAACCTCACTGTAAGTTGGGGAAAAGTATTGTGGTTTGTGTTGTGCAGGATTCCAATTTATTAGCAACACCTTGGAGTTATTTCCTTACTCCTACTGGTTCGATAACCTTGGTTTCATAACTGAGGGAAACTTGCTGTTGTGCTCATCATACCTTCCTCTTGGGGTTCCCAACGAGCTCTACATATCTAAGCCATCAATCAACATCACATGGTCCTTCGCGTGCATTGATATCCATCGAGCACTCCGACATGATCTCCATCTTGCCACCGGTTTGACGCCAAGTCCATGGCGCCACCAGCAGGTTGTCCATCGGAACGATGACTATTACTACACAACTTAGTAACATAAAAGCAAACTACTTTACCTTTGTAATGACCAAGACCATATCAAATCACATGCCCTCCTACAAAATAGAGTTAGATGCCTCTACTTTATCTTTTGCAAGTTTTACGTGGTTGTTAGGGATTTCGCAATAGAACCGTTTCTAATCTACGAACTTTCCAACCAAAACATGGATCCATACAGTTGTATCTACTACACCCCTTTCAGGGCCCTCCGTTGTAAATGCTATATCAACTATTTAAAGAGAGACAGACACCCACTAGCCACTTATACGGAACAAGCCGTATGTAGAGCGTGGAACTAGTCTCACGTATGGATATGCGTAAGGTCGGTCCGGTCCGCTTCATCAAACAATACCGCGATATAAACGAGTACACGTTGGAGGGTAACAACTATAGGATCAATCTCCGCACAACTCATGAGTGTACTGGTCGTACAACATCATTACGCATAGATCGGCTTTGATACCACTATTGGGGTTCTGGTGCAGAAAATAAAAAATTCCTACATAAGAACGCCCTGACTGCCAAGATCTATCTATTAGTAATGCCGTAATGGCTAAGTTTTTGGATACATACCCTTGTAGTCCAAAAGCGGTTGACATTCCGAGGGGAATGTGGTTGAATTAATCGTGCTCGTAGCCGACCTCAAGGTCACGAAGCTTCTCGGAAGTCACCTCTTGCTCCATCACCGTGCAACAGTACGGCTCACGACATCCAAGGTGCCCCAAGTGTGGTCCATCGTGGTTTCATACACATACGGTGTATGATGATGACCTCCAGCTCCTCGATCCCGCCAGGAGTGTGGAAGTAGATCTCCGGCTTGGAATCCCTGCAGGGCAACGACGCACGTGGTGAAGCCTTGTTCGCATAGCCCATACATGGGGGCCACGACCACAAGGTAGAGCGAGAGGAGAGAAAGTCAACCAAAGGACTTCTATTGGTGTCTTGTGTTTATCCTCCTCCAAGGGGTGGGCTTTATATAGGGGAAGGGGGCCCCTTACGCCCCACCAAGGAACTCTAGGTGGCCAAGAGGGGGCAAGGGGTGACGACCAAGGGAGGGGGAAGCCCTAGGACGCCCCAAACCCTAACCCTAGACGCTGGACAAGGAGGGTAGACCTAGGCGCATGCACCCTCCCTCTTGCGATTTCCCTCATGGGCCCTTTTTTCCTTAGGAAGTTTGGCACATTAGTGGAATACCCTTTCAAATTAGATTTTAATATTATATTGAATATTAATTGCATTAATTAATATGTAAATACATATTACAAAATCCGATTTGACCCGAAAAACCTTTCGGTCCCCTTTCGATTTCCTCCGAACGACTTTGGAACTTCCCGGAACGATTCCGGTTCTCTCAATGGAAGTTTTCTGGTTTCCTTTCTTTCTCCAAACAACTTCGGATCTCTCTCCACAGTACAAATAATTCCGGCTTTCTCTTTCTCTACTTGATTCCAATTTCTAGATGATCTCTATCTCATCGTACCCTTAAGTGTATCTCTCCACCGCTCGGAAATGGAACAGACATGATCTCTATCAATGATCAACAGCAGGACCGGGATGCCCATATTGACCCCTGTACATTCCACGATGACGATGTAATTTGAACCGTAAACGTCGAGTCCAATTCCCTTTGTTTCTTCAATACGATTTGTCTGACATGTGATCATTTGGTATCACATACCTTGTTCAATCTCGTTACCAACAAGTATTGTTTCACTTGTTACCGCGATATTACATCCCCGTGACCTAGTCACATGTGGCAACATTATAGATATAATCTCACCAAGTCGGCCTTATGTATCTGACCCATCACTGGATGAACAAATCTCGGTCTTGATTCATAGACCTCAACCCGTTCCTCCGGAATACCCAACGTACACCTTTATAATCTCCATTTCACTAAGTGACGTTTGATACAGACCAAGCAGCCTTGGGAGACAGTGATTAATATGATCTCATGGTCTAAGGAGAAGGAGACTATGTTTCTGACTATTGCAATGATAAACCTCGTTACTTGATCGTGTCGCAATCTTTGGGTAATGTCCATCACATCATTCACTAATGATATGACCTCGTTGTCAACTAGCATTATCACCCATGATCAGGAAAACTTGTTCATCGGTTGACTAACAAACTAGTATGAATAAAGGCTACTAGGGACTTCTGTTTCATATCAGACTTGTATCAAAGTTTCTACTTCATACAGTTATAGCACAATATGAAACTATTACGAACTAATTGAGATATGACAATAATAACCTTTTATTATTTTTCTC
Organism: Avena longiglumis; assembly: GCA_030063025.1. Classification (NCBI taxonomy): domain Eukaryota; kingdom Viridiplantae; phylum Streptophyta; class Magnoliopsida; order Poales; family Poaceae; genus Avena; species Avena longiglumis. The sequence goes on along the minus strand of CP125978.1, from coordinate 148,011,413 downwards.
TAGGGCATATCCCTTTATTAATAGTACCAGGCTGGCATTGCGCAGACCGCTAATGGGCCGTATAGTATTAAGACGAGGCGGGCCTTCTATAGGCCGAAAAAGTAACAGGCCCAAAAGTTTACGGGCCATAGCAGACTGCACTAATAGGCCCATTTCAAACAGTGCAGGACGAAACAGTAACGGGTTGTCTTCCTATTGGGCTCTCATAATGGGCTGACCCACTTAGTAATTAGCAGACCTTGGCTGGACTTGGCTTCTACCATGCTTTCATTGACAGTTAACGGCTGTAACTGGTTGTTAACGGCATTCACCACGTGGTAGTTTGCATGATATCAGTAGTCAACACGGCTGGCAAACAGATATACTACGGAACAAGTTTTCATGGTTGAAGGGTGTGATCCGCCATAGTCGGAAAAAACCATGATAGATTCATTTGTGATGGGGCTTTTACCACGAAGGGCATCCGTTGTAGAATACTTTTTAGCCACGAAAAACAGGCCTTCATCCATAAAAGTCGTACGTTGTAAAAACCGATTTTTATTGTAGTGAATATGCATCTTCTCGGTCACTTTGGACCCATCAAAGTCAACACAAATCCGATTTCCTGACAATTAGTTTGACCATGCGGTGACCCATCATACCACTGTATGATGTAGTATACTATACTCATTGACATAAAACCAATCAAACACTGTTTCACCAGTATTACATCCCTTAGAGTGGTACAGGAGAAACATCACGGGTCCAAGGTATGTCTCTAGATTACATATAGTACATTACAAAAGATCCATAAAATTTCCTCCAGACTGTGTGGAAAACATTATACATAAGAACACTAGAAATAGCAACTCGAAGTAATACTACTATTTATATATATCTGTCTATGGCTTGCGATTGCTTCTATAGCAATGCTCTATAGAAATAGGTTCTAATGTATAAGGATTTATTGATACTCTATTCCTCAACTTCACTTATATTGCCACCGCTGATGTAGTCGTCAATTCCGTTGATCTCCACTGGATATCTTTAACTCTCCCAAAGTACTTCATCCCTTGAGGACATCTTTGATTGCTTCGAGATCTATCAAGGGTTAAGAAGGTACGGTTGAGTACAAGCGTACTTATCAAGATCACTAAAAAGGAGTGTTTGATGCACTAACTAGAACCACATACCAAAGGTCGTAGGTTATGCAGGTTTTCGTAAATATTTCTTCAAAGATTGCTTTTATTCTGAAAAGCTATGTTCGCCCGTCTTCACATGGTGATTAGAACTTCATGGAGTTCCTTTCCTGTAGCGTTCGTAGTTCCTTCCCGGAATAGGGAAAAACATGCCACGCTTTTATATACTCTATAGAGGTGTTTTGCTTTACCCATGAGAGATCCTTATCCATGTTGCACATCCGAGTGGCCAACCCGTTCACACTTACTTGGTATGAGGACCAGTATAAGGACCCAAGCCAACCATTGTCCTTCTCTGCGACCCTGCATGCCCACCCTTTTTGTATGCTAGATCCACCTTTTGTTTTACGATTCTGAAACATACAATCCATCATACCTGCCAGAAATACCTTGGGACATTGTGGGATCCCATCCACCTACTGTATAATCCTCTACGAATTAAACCACGTTTCAAGGATTTCAGCCATGGCCTGCGCATCCATTGATATGCGAAAAGAAGAAGATTCATCTGACTTCCCTAGATTCATATAGATCTCATGGTTAATGCGTACTATACCGCACACGAATCACTAGCGGCATTTGTTATTAAATTCTAGAGATAAAATCTCGTACAAATGGAACCTCCACAAACAACATATACCATATTGTGGTTCCATTTTTAGCCATAATATATTATCACCACTCGGGTCGATAATCGATAAGTTATATTATTATGAAAATAGTATTTTCTTTCATACTTTTTGAAATGGAGGTGATAACAATATTAAATTGAAAATACTTGATGGAAAATAATAAAATGACATGAGCAAGTGTGAACTTTCCTTTTGAATACAAGATTTTGCAGCCAAGGTATTATAGTCGGTATAAACTCTAATATCCAAAAACAATATCATTAGTCCGGTAAGGACGAATATTTAAAGAAGCAACATGTGTTATGCATAAATAATGTTATGCAGTCAATATTAAATCCTAAAGTAAATCCCCATGTTTAAATATTCATTGAATTTGACGATTTCTTGAAGATTTAGTGTATCTTTAAATTTACTTCATAACTAAAAGCACATTCAAAGATATTTTTTAAAAGTAACTCACAGGATATGGAATTAAAGCACAATAAGAACTGATGTTAGATGTTGTTTAGTATTATATTTTAAGAAAGGTTAGGCTTTAGGTTAACGAGGCTTAACAAAACTGCTAAGGTCTTTGTTTGAAGTGGTTAAAATATATTCTTAAATACTTCTTATATTAAGTTAATAAATTTTGAATGTTCTCCAAACATAGTCCATAGGTATTTGCATTGTCTAACAATCTTAACTTAATAGGTTTGTAGCTGGTTGATTAACAGACCAAAGTTAACTATAAAACACAATTGATAATAAGACATATTATTCTTATATCAATGTTAAGTTCCAGGGTTCTCCAAGTTATGATCAACAATGATATTTTACAGACACTGGGTGTAGATCTACAGATCTAAAGCTAGCATATCTATTATGAGTAGTTTACACGACTAAAACTAGCTATGAGATATGAGTGAATTTAGTATATGGTTTACTTAGTTATTATCAAGTTTTTGATTTAGGTATGGTTAAATAGATAAGATTCTTCACTCTAATTATAAAGGGATGATGTGTAATGTTACTTGTAATTCATTGATTTATAGTTGGCATAAAATAGTGAATAAATACTTGTTTATCTATACTAAGAATTTATATTTTATCAATAGTTATTGCTATGATATTAAGTATATGGTATCTGGAACTTATCTTTTAAGAGGAAAAATTGACCAAGTGATAACATCTTAGTCAAGTTGAAAGTGTAATGATGCTTTATGGTAGCTGGTTAGATCTTATGATGATGAAACTAGAGTTTAATTCTGAAACCAATTAAGATTTAAGGTTTACTTACTATTATGATTATAAAAACAATATTGATTTTAATTATGAGACATAAATATATGCCTTTAATTACTTGTGATTGTTTTAAGTATTTATATGAAATTGGGAAATTATACTATTTCTTTAAGAAATAATATTTATAAAAATATTTACTTGACTTAATTTTTTGAGGATTAAGTGACATAAGAACTTACGTGGAAAACCTTTGAAAGGATACAGATTCCTCCTGGAGAGGGGGGTGAATAGGTGGTTTAAAACTTTTTCGAGAGTGGCTCAACAATGCGGAATTAAACTAGCGTTTACTTTATTAAGCACAAAACCTAGAACAACTAGGTTTCACCTATTTTCACCAACAACTTATGCTAAGCAAGACAAGCACGAAGGCTATCACAAAGTAATATGCATAAGTAAGAGCTCGGATATAGAGATAACCGAGGCAGGCGGAGACGACGATATTTAACCGAGTTCCTCCCAACATGGAGTATGTCTTTTTTGGAGAGGGAGTGGTATCAAACCACAACTCCACAAGAGCCCTCCCTTTTTCTCCTCTGAATCTCACCCCAATAGGATCGATCCACACTTCCACTATCGATGTACTTGTCGGTGGCAATCCGGAACCTCTCACAAGGTTGAGGTACATCTCCACAACTGTAGAGTCCTGAACCCAATAAGGTACAAGTCCTTGTGTTTATAGTGCTAGTCCCTGGATCGAATAGCTAGCATGTAACATCCCAAAAATATAAAACAATGATCATCAAACTCTAATCACTAAAATTACGGTTAACAAAAACTTTGATTATTTAAAAATCATATGAATGCATGTGTGAATGAGAGGATTTGGTAAATGCATGAATGATCATGTGTCATTAACCTAAATAACAAGAAATGGTTTAAATAGGAAAATAACATCATATAAAACATTTCCATATAGAAACAAATCAAGAAAAAAAATCAAAAACAAATCAATTAAGGCAAATGGTCATTTTTGCCAATCTTGCTCACTAGGTCACTTTGAGTGTTTCTAGTCCAAGATTTCAAACAGAAACTTTCCCAATTCTTTTCACCCCTTGCTAGAACAAGTAAAAGTGAATCAAAGACCACCTTTCAAACTTACAGAAACATTTGGCAACCTCATTCAAATCATAGTTCAAAATTGAATCTTTATCATATGTGAAGATCACCCATTTTCAAAACCCAACCAAACCAGTGCCCCTTGACTAATCCAACTAACCAGACACTCCATAGTATGTGCCTAGCAAACCCACCAAGTTTGAATCTAAAATTCAAATTCAAAGTTTTTGCAGCCATTTCATCAAACACCTTGCAGATACAAATCAAACAAACATCTAACACTATTTGCAGCAGTAAATTTGGCCAACCTTGTTCCCTCTCTAGTTGCAACAAGCATTTAGTAGAGAATCTAGCTTAGTTATTAACCTGTAGCACCACTGTGAGCTTGCCATTGCCATCAATGGTGAGCAGGCCGAGCCGCACCTTGCCACCCCAATGTGGACAGAAAGCTAGAGGAAGAACTAGCTGCGCCAACCTTGTCTGGCATGCTGCCCATGCCTCACCGCCCCCTCTAGACCAGCCCTAGCTCGAAGACAGAGACAGGAACCGCCGAAAACGCCGTGCCCGCGCCACTGTCGACCATGCCGACGCGCACCACCGTGCATGCGCCGTTCCCATTCAACCCGACCACCTCGAGCCCTTGCCGCCCGCCAGCATGAACCCCATCGTCCCAGAAGACCACAAGACATGCTCGTTTCCTCGACCATACCCCATAGCCACTGCACGCCGCGAAGTTCGCCGTCGGTACCACACAGAGCACCACACGTTCCATACCAAATCCCACCGCCCTACGCCTCGCCTTTAAGCTAGCAACGATCGCCAGGAGACCACGCACCATCCCCTAGCCTCAGCCACGCCAATAGCCGCCTGTATCGTCACCTTCGACGACCTCATCCCACGCCGTGCTGCCTCTCTTGCTAGCCTATAAAAGGAGGCCTCCCCAGCTCGATTCCTCCACACCATATCACTCCCCACCTCTCACTGATCCTTCCTACTTCTTCTCGGAGCAAGGCGAGCTCTCTCTTGCCGGAATTTGGCCGGAGCCCGCTGCTGCTGGAGAAGAAGGGAGCTGTCGATTAGAGCCGGCCCAGGAGAAGCTGTCGGTACCAGGAGAACCGTCGTCGTCGACTTCGTCATTTGCCCCCGTCACCAACCCTCGCCTGAGCCCCGGTGAGCCTCCCATAACCCCCACCTGTCGCACTAGGGTTCTGTCTCGTCGACGCTACCCGACATGGACGATGAACCAGAGCCGTTCGATTAGAACTAGATCCCACGGTCCACATTGCCCCGTACCGCTTCGCCCCTCACCGTCTAACTGAGGCGTGAGGACAGCCACTTAACCAGCCCGCGCGTGCGCTGTGCGTAGTGGGTCGGCCCAGTAAAACCTCCCGCGCGACCCAACAATTCAAATTTAGTTTTATTCATTTAATTTCAAACATAGTTCTGTACATAGATTCAAAAATCAACCCAGCTCGATTTACTGAACCAAAATGCATGAAACTAATTTTGTTATGATGGTACTGAAATGCTTAATCCAAGCCCGTTGGATTCAAACCATTTGGATGTATAGATCAACCATGGTAAAAATAACAAGGCAGAAGCTTTTCTGCATTCAAACATTTTTTAAAATTCAACCATAAGATTTTTTGATTTGATTACAACTCTCAAAAATCACATTTGATCATACCTTTCAGAATATATAAAAACATATGGGTTTACTTGCAGAGATAATATTCAAGTAATAAAAGAATGCCCCATAGACATTTCTAGCCATTTTAATTAATTAAAATAAAAAGGTTAAAACCCTATTAAATTGTGACACCACTTTAAATCACATTCCCAGGTACTGAGATATGTGGTGATGACATGTGTCAACATTATCCCATGTTTGAGTTGGAGAATATTAAATCTTAAGTAGTTTTTCAATGAGTAGAAATTAATTTTCTCAAATTAAAAAAAATAAGACAAGTGCTTTAATCTTGTAATGATAGGGATGATGATAAATCATGTAGTGTGAACCTTTGAGTGATGTTTAGAAATAGTTAAGTATAGTTTGGTGATTGTGTACCTCGTATTTATTTATAGACGCTAGTACCGACCAAGGATACGAGGAGTAAGGAGGATACTACGAGGAAGAAGCCAAGGAGAACTTCAACCACTGCTCTGCACAAGGCAATCCAATACTTACAACCTTGCAATCTAACACTTGCAAGATACCCTACTTATGCAAGCCTAATACTACTAGTTGTGTGAGCAAGCTATTAACTTAGCAAGCTTACACCACTTGATGCCCAATCCTAGTTTTACTTGCAAGCTTAATACTTTATTTTCTTTATCAAATCTTTCTCTTAGAGTTTACATAGTGACTTGTAGATTCTAGAAAGATAACTGAAGGTAGCATAAAGCGCATAAAATTTGGCCTAAGTTAGATAATCTTGATGTCATCCTAAGGCATGAGATTGAACTTAGCTAATCCCCACTTATTTATTACCCCTCTTTAGTCATTACCCCCACTTGTAGATGCTAGTGCTAAGCATAAAACTTGATCAACTTTAGATGGGAAGACTTGGTGAAAATGGTTATGAAAACCTTAGAATGATGAGTCATTCTACTAAAATGTTTTGACATGTGTTCTTGAACACCATATGATTTTGATGATGAAAATGTTGAGGCATGATCCTTAGCCCTTTATAAAACTGATGGTTGTCTAGATGCGATACCATTCCAATTTTACCGTACAACCACAATACCCGAAAATTGGGTAGGGCTTGACTGGAAATTTATATACCTTAGTATGGGTTCCCTTGCGGCCAAGGTCTGAGCTAAGGCTACCTTGTGAAGATTGTCCACCTGTGCAGTACCCAAGATGACAGTTGGTCATGGTTGGGAGGCCAAACTCACAGGAGAGGTGCCTATACTAGGGCGTGTAATGGAAAGGTTAGGATTGATTATACGCATACTGAGTATGGTGAATTCAGGATTGTTCCTGACGGATGTATCGAATGTTGTGGTGAAAGTGTACAATCTCTGCAGAGTGTCAAACTATTTGAATAGCCACGTCCGCGCTTATGGACAGTTGGAGTGGCCATACTGTTCTATCGTCAGATGTTTTCAAAACAACTTGTGAAATGATTTGTGACTTTGACTTGACCACAACAGAGTTGTGATATGAAATTCAAGTTCCCACTTAGGTGTTATAAAACTTTCAACTAGCTTTATTTGCTTCTGAACTTAGTAGAGGTAAATTTGGCTTTTTGCAAAACAATCCTAGAGCTTAGTATATCCTATTCAAAACCATTGCACTTATTAGTATTACTTTGCGAGTACTTAAAGAGTACTCATGGCTTTGTCCCTGGCTATTCCCGTGGCCAGACTATGAAGAGGAGTACTAGGATGACGGACCGTAGGAAGGTTACGAAAACTAGGATCATCTCCCATCGTCAGCATTGCCTGTGAACCCGAAGATGGAGCTTCGCCTACTCTATCGTTATCTTTACGTTATTCCGCTGCCTGAGTTGTATTAAGAACTGGATCATGAGATCCTTATTTGTGTAAGAACTTATGTATGGTTTGTAACGGATGATGTACTGTGATATACAAATCTGTTATGTCTCACAAAAATGGTAATCCTGGGATTGCGATGTATGGCATAACAGGCATCTGTGATTAAAAATACGGGTGTTGACATAGCACCCACGGTTTAAGATGTAATATCAAGAAACAAAGGTCATACTACAACTCACATCCAGGAATAAAATAGTTCATTACAACTTACATAGATCATATGGCTATCTTATTACAAAGTAGCATATAACTACAGAGCATGGAGTCCTTCATCTTCATATGCCACAGGCAAACATGTTGGTTGAATACTTGTAATCCCTACTCAACACACTTCACTAACATCAAACAAACCTGCAACATGATAAGTTATAGCCACAAGGGTCAATACATTTGAATTGTATTGGCAAGTGATATCATATTGATATGGAGAATCTAACATCTACATGAATATATGGCTAAGTGGAGTTTTGGCTGGCCTTTGCATAAAATAAGTTTTTCCTATCCTTTGTAAAATAGTTTTTCTCTTTTTCAAAACACTTCATTAAACATGGCACACTGGATATACACCAGGTGCTACCCTTGTTCACCCAACAAGTTTTAACTTAGAGAAATTAGAATGATGAGATCTTTGATTCTACTTCATTGTCTTGATTCTCAAAATTGTCCATAACCGGGGACACAACTAAGTACCTAGTTTTTTACCCTCTCGAGAGGTGGTGCACTTTCCCCACAAGACTCGATATGCATCGAGATGAGACTTTTCAGAAGCAATCCCTCAGACCACCATGGACGCGTTCCATCCTATCATCACTACCACCATCTGTCCATCTGGCCGAGTTCTTGCAACTTAGTTGGTAAAGGCAGAGCCCATATGCCATGTGGCTACACTGGAAGCTTTCGCGATAAGAATGTCTCCAATCTCTTTGTTACTGGGTGGCCATCCACAAGTGAGATACACCCGGGTAAACCATAGAAATGGGCCGTGAGTAACCACTCAAAAAAAATCCATCCATACAATTACCATTTCCACCCAGGTGTTTCATTAACATCAGTTGTTTTCATTAGTCCAAAGCAATATTTGTATTTTCATAAGACATCATATCATGATTTCCACCCACAATTCTATATATCTAGACTAAGCATTCTAAAATTACCATGTCTCCTATATTTAGGAAATACTACCAAGGTAGATACTATAGGATTTGCATAGCATAGAAATATTTAAAATAGTCCTATCATGCATACTACAAAAATATCACTAATGCAATATTGAAAAGATAGGACTTTTGATGACCAAAGTATCACTTGCCTTTTTAGTAGAAAATCTACGTACTCTCCTTGATCTTGCAAATGTCACACTCCTCAAAGTTCACTACATCACAATCAAGCGAAGCACACATTCAAAACGAGCACACAAAATTAACAAAACAAAACAAGTAAACAAAGAAATGCATGCAAGCATGCAAAAGGTTATTCTATTGAAAAATTTGTTTCTAACAAGGTTATAAACATTTAAAAACACCTACTGGTCTTTTATACAAGTGGAATTTCATTTGAAACCAAGTTAGTGAAAATAAGTCATTTAAAACATTTTTCTTTTGTTAGAAAAGCTTTTATTCAAAAGAATAATTTCTAGTGTCAACAAAATATACTATTAATTTCAAGTGTTAGTATTTATGGTTAGAGGGTTCAAAAAAACCATTTGCAAAAGGATTTACTCAAATATAATTTTTAGAACAATTTTTATACTAAAAATAGTCCTAAACAAGTCTCTGCATAAAACTCTAATTTTCAGAAGCAAATGACCAAAGTAAGGAAATATATGCAAACATCACATTTTTATGAATCCATAAACACCTAATTTGTAATTTTTGGAATTACAGATCAAAAGTTATGAATTTTGCAAGTTTAATCATATAATAGGCAAAATCTGGATTTTAAATCGAAAACCCTGACTCGCGGCGTGTTCTGATTGGACGGTACCGCATCCGCAGGATCAGCTACGTGGGATGTTAGATCTAACTGAAATCATACGGACTAGATCAGGCGATACCTCTTTGTTAAGTGGATCTATCCTAACCCTACGATTCGCATCTGATGGACCACAACGCTTAGCCAAGATCTGGCGGCGCTGGATACTGCGCGCGGCAGTAGCGCGTCAGGAGGGTGGCGCTCCGGCGATTCATAAGGGTAAGTGGAGGGAGCTGAATGTTACCGTGGTCATGGGGTCGAGGCGAGCTCAGGGGTGGTCGCGGGCGAGGCAGGGGTGCTCTGGTTCGCTTTCGATTCCTTGGTGGAGTTCGTGCTGATGGAGGTGCTTGCTGATGGAGACGAAGCCGAGCGTCTAGGGCTCGATCAAACAAAGGAAAGGCATCAGTGAGTGCGCCTGAGGGTAGCGGTCACAGCAGTGCGAGGCAGAGGGCGAGGCGTGGTCGGGGCTCACCCAAAATTTCTCGACGGAGTTGCGCTCAACGTCAGGTGCTTGCAGAGGTCGTTGTTTGCGATCCTATAGAGCATGAGAAGACAAATGGAGATGATTAGCAGATGCGCCTGAGGACAGCGAACATCGCAGAGTAGGGCAGAGGGCGAGGGGAGCACAAACTTCACCGGAATTGGCGCCGGAGTCTGTCGGGGTTAGCAGCAGTGCAACCGAGGGCTCTCAGGGTGTGGGGCTTGAGGGGAAACGGAGAGAAAGGAGAGGGGATTAAGAGAGCATGGTCGAGGGAGGGGATTACTACGGCAATTAAGCGAATTGATGCGAATTGAAATGAAGAAACGACAGGGGAGGGATAAGCGGGCTTAGTCGTTGGGTTGAGGTCGACGCTAACGTGGAGGTGGGGTCGTGCAGTCAGTGAGGGGTGCGGGTGTGAGCCGTGAGAAAGGGAGGAAGATGGGGAAGGGAGTGGCCTGGCTGGGATAGTTGGGCCGGGGCTTGCTGGGCCTGGGTTTGGGAAGGTTAGATCCCCTTTTTCTGTTTAGTCTTTTCTTTTTATCTTTCTGTTTTCTGTTTTATAAATTTGATTCAAACCTCTTTTTGATTTCAAAACATCACCAAATATTTTCACTAGGTTTTATACAAAACCTAGTTGGTTATTTAGTCCACTTAGAGTACTTCCAAAAATATTTTTATTAAATTACTAAATTGAGTGGGGCACAAAGGCATTTATTTAAATAAAATTTAATATGGTTCATAAGTCCATATAATTTTATTTAAATAATCCTTTAACCTTTTATATTATTTAGTTACACTTTTATTCCATTTTCTTATGGATTTTAGCCATGATTTAAATTGTCTTTGCAACAATTCTTATTTATTTATTTCTTTCTTTGTCATATAGAATTCATATCTTTTTATTTATAGTTCCAAAAATAGTGATTCCAATTTGTATAATTTTATTTAATAATTATTTATCTTTTTATAACCATTATAATTACTTTGTCCACAATTAAGTATTGATTTTATCTATGAGCTTTATTAGCTTTGAAATAATTTATTTTATCTTATAAAAAATCATAAGTTTTTATCCATGGCTCCAAATGGAGTGAAATCAATTCCCATGGTTTTGTAATATTCTTGTTTACCAATATTTTTTATTTAGGAATGTTGTTGCTAAATTTTTATAAGGAACAAAGCCATAGTCTTAGAGTGATCTTGATGATGATTTCTTTTATTAAGGTTTAGGGTTTTTGGTTTAACTTTTCCAAGTGCTTTAAATTCAAGATACATTCCTTGCATGAATGCATTTGATCTATTTGGAAATTTGTTTGTTCAAGTAGGGTTTTGATGTTTCCATTTAGAAGCAAAAAAATTTCTTTTCCCCCTAAATTTCAACATTTGTTTCTTTTGTTTGTTTTTATTAACATTTAAAAATTTGCAAAATTTTGGGATGTGACAACAACTCAATTGGAGGCTCCAACAAACAATCTTGGGGAAAGCTCCACAACTTAATTGGAGGCCCCAAGTAATACATAACCCTGCAAAACAACCAAATCATCTAGGATTCCAAGAACCCAAGAGTAAAAAGCTTCTCACCTTTCACTCAATCGAATCCTCACCGAGAACTCAAATCGATGCACCAAATGCAATGGCAAGAACACAAGAAGTGCTTAAGTCATTCTCTCCCAAATTCCACCAAAGCTACAAAAGCTTGTGGGGGAATAAGAGAGGAAGAACAATGGAGGAAATCCACAAAAGACTCCAAGATCTAGATCCCAATATGTTCCCCTCACTTACAGGAGAGATTGATTGGTGGGGTTGTAGATCTAGATCTCCTCTTTCAAATCACTCAAGTATATGCAAGAATCATAGGAGGGATTGAGAGAAAAGCAAGCTCAAGAGATCAACAATGGTGGCTCAGCTTTAGGGTTCTTGAGGTTAGGGAACCAGCAGCAACCCAGGTAGAAGAAGGGGCCTTTTTATAGGCCCCCTGGAAATGTAGCCATTGGAAGTCACTTAACCCAGACAGTCCGGCAAAGATGCACTCCGGCCTGGCCGGACACTCCGATTGCAACCAACTGGACACTCTGACTCAATAGAGATTCCGGACAGAGTCCGGGTGGAGTCCGAACAGGGACACAGTACATCCCAGGCGCCTCGATAAATTCCAAGACCGGACACTCCGGCCCGAATCAGCCGGACATTCCAGGTGAAAATGGCCGGACATTCCGCCCAATGCAAAACTGATAGAAATAGCAAAACTGAAATGACCATAACTTTTGAATCGGAACTCCAATTTTGATGATCTTGGGCTCGTTTCGAAGATAGTAATGAGCTCTGCAAGATTATGCATAGAAACATCATAGTCCAGAAAGGGAGGATAGAACCAAATGATGAAGGTTTAACCTATCTAGAAAAGACAAGCCGGTAAAACCTCCAATATCGAACACGCAATCGAGAATGCATATGAAATCCATTTTCGATGAACTTGATCTTTTCATGGAGATTAACACAAGCTCTAAATCCTCTCATGGATAAGAACCAAATAAGAACCAACAAATATGATGCCAAGTATGCAAAGGTTTGAGCTCTCACCGAGGGATACGATCAAGTTACTCACTCGAGAGCCCCGCTTGATAGTACGGTTACCTATCCTATAAACCGGTCTCCCCAACTAACACCATGAGACCGGTAAGAAAGAAACCCTATCAAGAACATACCTTTGCCTTGAGCATATTCTACTTGAGCTTGACGATAACAATCTTTTCCACCTCAAGATGGAACACCTTTCTTGATTATGCTAGCTTGGTGAAGTCTTCCAAATTTCTCCCCCATACTCACTATGGGAGAGCCTCTCTTTTAGGCATATCTTAACATATCCATGATCACCATAATTATGGCAAGCCCCAAGAATATGATCTCTTTGAGATGGCTCATCTTGAACTTGCACTTTATTTCTTCTTTCCTTCATAATGTTGGTGCCTTGAAGGTACACCAGAGATATCACTCCATCTTGTTCTTTAAGACACACTTTCCATAGGCTCAACTCTCTCATGACCAATATTTGGGTCACTCCTTGAACATCTTGGTCATCACTTTATCTTCTTCATTTTCTTTTTCTTTTAACCTTGACACCACAACATGGTTCAATCATTGCTAATGGACAATTCCTACACGTGCAACTTGATACAAGCATTAGTCCATATAGATTGTCATTAATTACCAAAACCACAAATGGGGGCCCACATGCCCTTTCAATCTCCCCCATTTTGGTAATTGATGACAATACCTTTGAGAGGGTTTATATAAGGAATTTAATGAATAAAATAGTATCACCAATATCAAATACTATACAAGTGTGTGATATTGGTACTCCCACAATATATAGATCAAACTCCCCCACAATCTATGCATGTGTGATGAATTTGAATTTCATTGCATATATTGCCAACCATTACCGTTGGTGGAGTTTCCTCTATATATTCAACATGCAAAGCAACAACACATATGCGAGAGCATGAAAGGCAAATGCTTAAGAACAAACTCAAAGCATAAAACCAACTTCCCTTAAACCCTCTAAAACTTCTCCCCCATTGGCATCGATTGCCTAAATGGGTGTCAAGTTCTAGAAGGCCAATATAGTGATATTTCCTCCAAAGGTGTGCATTCGCACATATCCAATGATGAATACTCGGGAGCAAGTAGAACTATACTAAGGACCCGAAGATTTCCAAAGAAATAAAATAAAATAAGCATCAACAAATGACGCAAGCAATCACAAGATCCAACAAACCAATTGAAAACAACGAATAAGTCCAAATGGAAACAACAATATATTATGATATTACCAAAAGAGTGTTTTAAATAACAAATAGATAAGCTCCCCAAGATTTGTGCACAATTTAAAATAAATGCATTAGAATACATGATGCACAAATATGGAATCCTTGCTCCCCCCATAAGCATCTAAATCACAACAAATGAAAGATCAAATAAATTCTTAAAATTAAATAGAGAAGCTCCCCAAGATTTTTGCACACTTTAAAATCGTTGCATTTCAATACAAATTTCAGAAATATGGAATCCTCACTCCCCCATAAACATTTAAGGCACAACAAATGAGAAAGAAGACAAATGAGCATTATTAAATGAATTAGATGAGCTCCCCAAAGATAATGCACCAATTATGATATTTGCATTTGGGAAAAAAGTGCATAATCATGGAATCCTAACTCATACAACTTCATTTAACAATGCAAGGCATGAGAGAACAAATATGATAAGCACAAAGTGATACTATAAATAAAATTAGGAAGCTCCCCAAGGTATGTGCAACATTAGGTTTTTGTATGTGAATACAATGTGCACACCATGGAATCATCACTTCCTCTATTTTACTTATAACACAACTTTGTGCACATGAGCATATACCAAGGAATAAAATTTTCAAGAAACAAATGGTTGAGCAATAAGTAAGAGACAACGTACTAGCAGGCTCAACCACAAGGATGTGTGAGATGCATGACAAAGCATATTATAAGACTAGTACAAGGATGATCATTGCGTATCAACATAGTCTTCAATGAATTATATTGCTTAGTATGACCGTACAACACACACGAAACTAGGAAGATATAAAAAATAGAGGAGTATCATGTCTCATGTGTATAAGTTTATAAGTAGACAATCTCAAATATATTTATCCACAAAGAAACATGTACACACAAAATAGAAACTAAAATAAATAGAGCAAGATATCCAAACTGAAGTCATGACAATACACCACTAAGACCTTTGCTTGATAGCATGGCTAAAAGGATCAATTTTATCTTATTTTATATTGAAGATCTTCAACCACAAATATCTCAAATACATCACAACTATCACTAAGGGAAGAAGAGATAGTTGGAATATAGAGAAAGGCAACAAGTATCACAAGGAAAATCAACTAGAAAAATCTCACTATTGCACATGAGAGAAGTTGATAAAAAGATAGGCAATAAAATTGCTAGATTGACATATTTGGGATTGGTGAATCATATGCATGATTTTGTATAGTCCCAATTATATGCACTCATCTCAACTAACACACATTTGTAATAGGGAGTTCTCTTAATATCAAGGCTAGAACCACAAACAATACAAATACCGGAATTCATGCTAGAAGGCAACCAACACACGGTTGGAAGAAAGATATATGAGCATGAGAAAGAGATACTTGTTACCGAGATATAATTGGTAGGATGTAGATGATATGAAATCATTGATCATCCTATATCTTGCCTCCAATTTTCATGAACGCACCACTTATTCAAGATTGAGAGACAAGCATCCAATATATCACCAGTGTTACAAAATGGTCCCCAAACATATTGGGTCCAAAGTAGTTAGTGCAACTACAATACATAGGAGAGACTCCACATAAATATGTGCATATTGATATGAAATTGAATTTCATGCACAACCTAGCCGATGGGATTTGGTGGAGTTTCCCCTATATATTGGATCAAAGAAAGCAAGCATACCATAATATAAACATGTAGTAAATATGCATGCACAAGGCTTTAAAGAACCAAAGGAGATACAATTTGAACAAAACACCAAGTAAACCGAGATGGCACACACAAGAGTGTAATATGAGATATGGTGTCAAAATTGTATCAACAAACCAATTCAACACATGAAAGATCACAAGTTCAACAAATGAACTAGGCTAAAGCCAAATAGCAAAAGATAGATAAAACACAAATGCTCAAGGATTTATCTCATTCTAAAATGGTTAAAACATGAAACAAGGAATGATACAAAACCAACTCCCAAAAAGAGCAAGATTCCAACAAGAAACCAAACTCTCCAAACTTTTCATGATGGCACAAAATACCAAAACGAAAAGATTGAACTTCCAAGTATATAAAACCCGATATGGATCAAACAAAAAAGCATAAAATGATTGTTCTGGATAATATAGGAGAGCTCACCCATAAGTAGTACATCATATAGAATTTTTCTTTTGAATGCAAACTGCACACAAATGAGATCATCACTACTACCTACATTAAAATAAAACACAAAAAGGATATCAATAAAATAAGAGGATCCACAAGAGGCAAGGAAATCTTAAGAGACAACACAAAACATTTTATTGGCAAGATATAGTACAACATTAAGCAAAGGCCAAAGTGAATATGATCAATAAATTCTACCATAAATCTATTACTAATTGTCCAAGGACAAGACATATTAGTAATAATCTTACCGAGGTAGTTCACATGGATATCCAAGATCATATTCACACAAAGGAGCATATAACAAAGTATAAGAATTAAGCTTGATGCTCCGAAAGAGATTCTTGGTAGTTTCCAATGGTCACACAATCACTAGTAACTTGAAGAAAATGGTTTCCATGAGGATATAGAGATTCAAATATGAGGAAACACATACCAAGAAACACTCTCACACACAAGATCCAAAATATGAGCAATAAAGGCATTCAAGAAATTGGAACTTGTATGAGAAAATGTGTCACATAGGAGCTAGATAATTATCAATATCAATTCTAAGTGACATAACCTCGAATTTTCACATTTTCTAGGATTGTAATATTCACTAAGCATATGACTCCCCCATAATGTGATACTACCATAAAACCAACCCGAGGAAGAGGATCAAAATAGAGATAATTAATGGACATTATAGAACTTAAATTTCTCATGAGAAACATACCACAAAGAGACTATATAATATTGCAATAACAATACTAGGTGGTATTTCTCATGCACACACATTTTTAGGATTGTGGTATGCCCAGAATAACACTCCCCCAAAATGGGATAGTCCATTAATCTCTCACACAAGCCAAATAATATCAAGAAAGGCCCAAACACAAGAACACAAATTTACATGATGTGCCACCTAATTATACACAAATAAACTTGAGAACTCAAGATAAGTAAGGGAAAATCACAACATATACAAGAACATGGAATATACAAAACCAACACATGCACAAGGGGGCGAATAACTTTCAATGTAATGAGTTTAGAACATGTTACCACAAGGAGGAACATTGGATATATAATATAAGCATGATAATCCAAAAGGCTTGGCTTGACACAAATAATTGATGAAGATCCCTCAATTCTTCATAATGTAACCAAGTCTCCAATGCCCTCCGCACACACCTATTGATCAAGTTTTGGCTTGTTGGTCCCCAACCAAGTTGGGTCCTAATAGTTTAGTCACAATAGGCTTGGAAACCCAAATGGTTATTTTCTTGACACCACATTGGGAACTAAATTTTTTGGCAAAAACATTGCCAACCTCATCCTTACAAAGAGAATAAGCATCATCAATCATGATAGGGTTGGATGAGGATTTACCAATAGTGCATGAGGAAGAAATGTGCCCTTTCTCGCGGCAAATGTAGCAAGTTCTTCTATTGCCATCTTTCTTGTTGGGTGAAGCAACAACTTGAGGAAGAACTTCATTCTCCTTTGGAGGAGGCCCCTTTCTAACAATAGGTAGATATTAAGGATGCTTCCCTTGTTGCTTCTTTCCAAGGGGCTTCTTCTTCAATGGGCAAGACTTGACATGATGCCCTTCTTCCTTGCACTTGAAGCAAACAATGTTGGCTGGATTCTTAAAGTTATATTGGCCATTCTTCTTATTTCCCTTGTTCTTCAACTTGGTAGTGGACTTGTTTTTGACATTGGAGTTGAATCCAAGCCCACACTTGTCATTGGGGGATTTTTGCACACACAAGATGTTGTCGAGTGTGGCCTTCCCTTTATGACACATTTTCAAGTAATTCTTCGAAGAAGTGACTTGAGCCTTGAGCTCTTTGATTTCCTCTACATGGTTTTGATTTCCTCTACATGGTTAATGTCAACAAAAAGTACTAGAGGAAAAGATGCTTCATTGTTAGAGCAACAAGGCACGAAAAGTAATTCATCACAAGATGTAGCAATGTCATGAGTGGATGAATTACAAGGACTAGAACATGGCAATATCACATTAGGAGTAGAAGTAGTGCTAATGTCCACATTGGGCTCGTTAGATGTTACCTTTGACATAATGGCCTCATGAGCTAACATTATCATACTATGGGAGACTAGAAGATCCTCATGAGAGCTTGAGATCTTAACATGACTTTCTTCTAATTTCCCATAGTTACTAGTTAGAAAACAAAAGTTGAGCCTTTAGCTCAACATTTTCCTTCAAAATAGATGCTTCACAAGAAATAGAATTAGTACCACAAGCATCATCATTATTAGCAATAGGTGAGGGAAACTTGGCAAGCTCTTTTGAATATGAAGCTTTAAGTTGCTCATGCGACTCGGTGAGTTTGATGAGCTCCCTCTTAATGACCTGAGAGACATTTTCCAGGTGCTTAAAATCCTCAACAAGTTTAGCATGGGCACCTACAAGTTCATCATTTTTAGTTTTGAAGGAATTTGACACCGCAAGTTCTCTATCATGGTATTCCTTTACTCTAGATAATTCTAGAGTAAAAGTCTCCTCAGGAGATTCTTTGGTGGTTTGTTCTTATTCAAGGGAGTCCTTTAGTTGTGCAATTTCATTAGCAACGCTCAGGCACAAACTTTTGATAAATAATATTTTCTTGCTCCTCAAAATGTTTCTTGCCTTCAATAGCACAAGTCAAGATTTAAACAAATTTGGAGGAGGCAATTTTATTTCTATGAATACCAGGAAAGATAATCTCTCCCATATCTAGAATAGAGGCATTATCATAATCAACTATATGATCATCATTATTAACATTATCAACATCATCATCATCATGAGAAACAATGGGATCCAACGAGGTTACTGATACGTCGTAAACGTATCTATAATTTTTGATGGTCCATGCTTGTTTAGTATCAACTTTGCTTTGCTTTGTCTACACTTTGAGGTTTATACATTTTCTCGGACTAACCTATTAACAAGACGCCGCAATGCTAGTTGTTTGTTTTCTGCTATTTTTGGTTTCAGAAAATCTAGTAAGGAAATATTCTCGGAATTGGAAGGGACAAAAGCCAAAGTCAATATTTCACCAAGGAGAACACAAAGATCGAAGGGCAGCCAGAGGGGCGCCACAGGGCGCCCGCACCATCCCAGGCGTGGACCCACCCTAGGTCGCGCCAGGGTAGGGTGTGGGCCCCCTGGCGGCCCTCTTGCCTCGCCTCTCCGCCTATATAAGCCCCCGATGCCAAAATCCTAAGTACCCGATTAGATCTCCATGAAACAGTTCGTAGCCGCTGCCACCAACGTCCCCAGATTGGGGGGATCTGAAGCTCTTCCCGGCACCCTATCGGAGGGGAGAGATCATCCTGGAGGCCTTCTTCATCACCATGCCAGCCTCCGGTATGATGCGTGAGTAGTTCACCCTTGGACTATGGGTCCATACTGTAGCTATATGGTTGTATCTCCTCCTTTGTGCTATCATGTTTAGATCTTGTGAGCTCTGTTCATGATCAAGATCATCTATTTGTAATCATGCATGTTGTGTTTGCGGGGATCTGATGGATATTGAGATACTATGTCAGATTGATTATTGATTCTATCATGTCTTATGATTATTGATTATATCATGTCTGTGTTATTTGAGATCTTGCATGCTCTCCGTTTCTAGTAGCTATCTTGTCCAAGTAGATTCTAGTGACTCTAAGAGGGAGTATTTATGCTCGATAGTGGGTTCATGCCTCTATTGAATCTGGGGAAGTGACAGAAATCTCTAAGGTTGTAGATGTGTTATTGCCACTATGGAGAAAACAACAATCTCTTGTTCATGGAAAAATTGTATTGTTTACTTTACACACATTGCTTAATGCAGTTATCCGTTGCTTGCAACTTAATACTGGAGGAGGTTCGGATGATAACCTAAAGGTGGATTACTAGTCATAGATGCAGTTGGATGCAGGTCTATGTATATTATTGTAATGCCCAATCAAATATCATAGGAATCATGATTGTCTAGTATTTGCATTGTTATGCCTTGCTCAGTTCCTGTCAATTGCCCCGCTGTAATTTTTTTACCCAACGTGTTATGTTATCTTTCTTAAGGAGAACACCTCTAGTGAATTGTGGACCCCGGTCCAATCTTTTCCATTGTTACATCATCTACTGTTACCGTTTACTCTCTGCAAGCAATCATTACCTTCCACACTATACATTTAATCCTTTATTTTAGCAAACCAGTGAGATTGACAACGTCACTATAATTTGGGGCAAAGTCTTGAGTTTGTGTTGTGCAGGATTCCGAGTTGCTGGCAACATCTTGGAAGTTGTTTCCTTCCTCCTATTTGTTCAATAACCTTGGTTTCATAACTGAGGGAAAACTTATTGATGTGCTCATCACACCTTCCTCTTGTAGTTTCCCAAATGAAGCTCTACAGTGATCTGAGCTCATCAAAGACTTTTCTGGCACCGCTGCCGGGGAGTAAGGACAGCTTTGCAAGGGGAGTCCTTCACAACCATTGTCTTTACTTTGTTTTTGTTTTTCTTAGTTTGTTTTTCTTGGTTCTTTCTTTCAAAAATTACAAAAAAATAGTTTTTTTGGTTTGCTTTTTCTTATCAAAAACACAAAAAATTAGTTCCTACTATAGTTGTTGGTCTGTTATTGCCTTGATTTGTCATGCTTTCTATCAATGGTTGGTTTCTTTGAAACTAGTTCTTATTGGAAAGGTGGGTTCACGGAAGAACAAAAATATTATTATAAAGAACATCGCTTGTCAGAAAAAGGGAAACACTTATGGGAACAAATTGATAAATTAAATACCATTGCTAGAAATGTGTGCTCTACTTATAATGTTACTTATTGCTGTGATAAATCTTGTTGCTGCCGGAGGTATAAACACCTACCTTTTCAATGTGAGTATAATGATAATGTTACCATATCTTATTATGTTAAAGGAAATTGTGACTTTTATGATGTGGAACAAATTGAAGAATTTATTGCTTCAAAGGGTGCATTTTAACTTGCTAGTTTGCTTGAAAATACTGATGATTCACCTTATAAATATGAGGTTTATGATATACTTAAATTTTTCATTGATAATTACAAGGAAGAAAATGGCTATATTCTTGAATATATTAATAGATGCTTTCCCACAAACGGAAGAGACTAATGCCTTTTAGGAGCTTATGGAAGAAGAAATTGATGAACCTGAAAGCTCATTCGATGAAAAAGAGGAGGAGAGTGATGAACAAAAGGAGGAAGAATGGATCTACCCATGCCTACCTTCTAATAAGAGTAACTCTTTACCCCTTACATTATTTGATTGTCCCCCATGTTTACCAAAGGAGGATTAATGTTATGTTCCTATTGATTCTTTTGAAATATTTACTATGGGTAAAGCTTGTGATAATAATTATGCTCATGTTGTCTATGATAATCCATGCTATTTTGATAAATATTATGATAATACTTTATTGTGCCTAACTTCGAACTGCATGGTACTAAAGAGTTTTGCTTAGAAAATGTTTATGATAAAGCTCTAGATGATGTTCCTATATTGAATGATCAGTCATCTTGTTATAAAATTGTTAAAAGTGGGTTTGAAGGTTTTAATCTCACTATTTTTTAGCTTGATATAAATTATGTGTTTGTAGATCATGAAAATCACGCTTTATGTGATAGTTATATTGTTGAATTTATTCATGAGGCTACTAAAAATTATTATGATAGAGGAAAATATGGTTGTAGAAGTTTCCTTGGTACTGAAGTACCTCTCTATGTGCTGAAAGTTTTGAAGTTACTCTTGTTTTATCTTCCTATGCTTGTCACTTTGTTCTTTGTGAATTTATCTGCTTACAAGATTACGATGCATAGGAAGTGGGTTAGACTTAAATGTGTTTTGAATTTGCTTCTTGATGCTCTCTTTTACTTCAATTCATATTTCTTACGTGAGCATCTCCTCAAACTATCAAGCCTAACTTAAAGGCGTTAAAGAAAAGTACTTCTTGGGAGATAACCCAATAGTTTTCTTGAGTCTTGAAAGTTATTACTTCTGCAATAACCTCTCCTTATCCTTTTTGTTTGATTTTTGTGCTAAGAATAACCTCTAAGGAGAGTGAAGTAAGATTTGGTTAAGTTGCTGTCCCAAAACAGATTTTTGTGCTTCACTGTAAAAATTCGTGAAAAATCTCTCTATGTCTTATTGAGCTATAAGTTTCTGAGTAAACCCCCAGGTTTTTATCTAACTTTCATTAGTTCAACACTTTTCTATTTGAGCAACAAAAGGTCTTTGAAAAAATCGGTTTTACCTTTGATGCTTTTGTGATTTACGCCATTATTTGCATTTGCCTCTTTATCGATTTATTTTTGGGTTCTCTTTGATAAATTGAGATTTTTTAAGGAATTGCTATAGTAGCTTGTGTTTTTAATGAAAGTTTTTCTGTTTTGAAATTAAACCCAAAGGTTTACTACTTTTGAATGCACTAATGTTGCAAATGAAGATTGTGTGAAGTTTTGTATGAAGGAAATTTCCAAGTGCAGGGGAAGAATGATGTAATGAGATGAAGAATGGACAAAATCTCAAGCTTAGGGATGCCACCCCTTGTCACTCCAATAAATAGTCAAGAGGTACAAGAGTCAAAGCTTGGTGATGCCCAAGGCATCCCCTTCTTCATAAATAAAAATCTCAGGTCTCTTTCTAGACACTTCGTTTTTATTGTTTCATGCACTGTTGTGTTGTTCTTGGAGCGTCTTATTTTTCGTTTTTGGTGTTTGTTTTCTTAGTTTTCTTGAATAAAGTAGTTGGACCCCTGCTTTCACTATGATGTTTCAAATAAGTTGATTGGTGTTGGAAAGGAGTAGAAAGTTCCATGCTTATAGTGCTACAAAAAGGAGCTTTCTTTGACTATGGCTTAGACTTTATCATGTCATGCTAGATGTTGTTTTTACCTTATGCTTAGTGATTATTGTTATATCATGACTTGTTCCAAATAACTGAGATTGCTTAATGTGCCTTGCAAGAATCATGCGTTGTTTTAGCATACAAAAGCATAGTATCGTGGTATTCTCCTTTGATGTTTTGTTTGGGTTGACTTTGCACATGCACACACCATGTTATGACTATGAACCAGTCACCTTAGCCTCTATGATGATTTAGTTTTTGACTTGTGATACCACATTATGCTTTGATTGATAATGATTTGTCGCTCTGCATGATTATGGCCATTATTGCTCTCTTAGTTGGTCGCTCCTAGTCTTTTGCTAGCCTCCACTTGTATTGAGTAAGATCTACTCATGCATCCAACTCCCAAGAAACCAAGTTATTCCAAAGTGTCCACTATAAATTCCTAAGCATGGTGTGTTACACCATTCCAAGTATATTATTGTTTTATTTATATTCCAAATTAAACTTGTTATGTGAAAGTTAGTGATTAAAGCTCTCACAAACTTGATGGCACACTTTATTTTTTTGCCCCTAATAAACTTGAACCATTATGTCATCTATGTAGTATATGCTTGCACTTATAAGTTGGGAATTAGCAGAACCGTGCTGTTACGGGGAACGCTTTCAACACCTGTAAATATCTACCCAGTTGATATCATGCTCTTCTGTTTATGGATGTCGGCGGTGTGAAATAAAAAGGGATCTTGTAAGTCCATGGAGTTATGTATATGTGTTAGATAAATGCATGGGCCGCTAGCCTAAGCCATGCCTAATCATGCTGGAAACTTGTAGCATCACCATAGTGAGCAATCTATGAAGCATTCTTCTTATAAAAAAGGAGAGATAGAAAAAAGAGAAGAGAAAAATAAAAAATAGGAAAGAAGATAAAAAGCACCATTTTCCCATGGTAAATAAGAAGATTGCTGAGATGCTCATTGTCTGTTGCCTTGTCATTTTGATATGGGATATCTCCTGTGTCATGGGGCAAGGGGTACCCCGTTGGTGGTTCTCTATGATACACATATACTTACAATGACAAGAACTTGCTGGTAACTAAAGTTGAGTAGCATGAGGAATGACCCTACTCAAGGGACATGAGATTGCCAACTTATACTTTGTCAAGCATATACTCCATACTTTGTTCACTTTAACCTTAATCACTTCAAGATGCTTATGATAGGGGCAATGAGAGCTGAAAGCTAACAAGTACCATAATTTTGGGAAGCTATTTATGAAACTTGAAATCCCTGCTTCCCTTTATGAAGGACTTTCTTCCACTTTTATATTGAGTAACCACCTTATATCTTTATGCACCAACTAGGAGAGCATAGTTTTCATTCTTAGTTTTATGTGCATTATCCCAGAAATTATTGATTGATTCATAATGTTGATATTGCCTGTTCTTAAACTATTTGTATCTAGTCACCCTTATGAACTTTGAAGGTGTCCTATGCATTTATGTTTTGGTACTCCATGAGGGACAAGCTGAATGCCACTATGTTATGTTTTCTATATGTGAAACAAACAAACGTCTTTCAATGCATTGTTATTCATGATCTTTGTTTGTATCCTTTCATGTAGCAACATAGTTACTATGTATTATTGTTATAACTTCATCTTTCATGCTCATGTTTAGAGTACTTTGATCTCAACTTTCAATGCTTGCAAATGGTTTGATCTAGATCGTGATGGTGCATGTCACCTCAAAAATTATTCTTTTTATCACTTACCTACTCGAGGACGAGCAGGAGTTAACCTTGGGGATGCTTGATACGTCGTAAACGTATCTATAATTTTTATGTTCCATGCTTGTTTAGTATCAACTTTGTTTTGCTTCATCTACACTTTGAGGTATTTTTCTACATTTTCTGGGACTAACCTATTAACAAGATGCCGTAGTGCTAGTTGCCTGTTTTCTGTTGTTTTTGGTTTCAGAAAATCTAGTAAGGAAATATTCTCGGAATTGGACGGGACAAAATCCAAAGTCAATATTTCACCAAGGAGAACACAGAGACCGAAGGGCAGCCAGAGGGGCGCCAAAGGGCGCCCGCACCCTCCCAGGCGCGGTCCTACCCTAGGTCGCGCCAGGGTAGGGTGTGGGCCCCCTGGAGGCCCTCCTGCCTCGCCTCTTCGCCTATATAAGCCCCCCGATGCCAAAATCCTAAGTACCTGATTAGATCTCCACGAAACAGTTTGTAGCCGCCGCCACCATTGTCCCTAGATCGGGGAGGTCCGAAGCTATTCTCGGCACCCTGCCGGAGGGGAGAGATCATCCTGGAGGCCTTCTTCATCACCATGCCAACCTTCGGTATGATGCGTGAGTAGTTTACCCTTAGACTATGGGTCCATACAGTAGCTAGATGGTTTTATCTCCTCCTTTGTGCTATCATGTTTAGATCTTGTGAGCTCCGTTCATGATCAAGATCATCTATTTGTAATCATGCATGTTGTGTTTGCGGGGATCCAATGGATATTGAGATACTATGTCAGATTGATTATTGATTCTATCAAGTCTTATTATTATTGATTCTCTCATGTCTATGTTGTTTGAGATCTTGCATGCTCTCTGTTTCTAGTAGCTATCTTGGCCAAGTAGATGCTAGTGACTCCAAGAGGGAGTATTTATGCTCGATAGTGGGTTCATGACTCTATTGAATCTGGGGAAGTGACAGAAGTCTCTAAGGTTATAGATGTTTTGTTGCCACTAGGGAGAAAACAAAAATCTCTTGTTCATGGAACAATTGTATTGTTTACTTTACACACATTGCTTAATGTAGTTATCCGTTGCTTACAACTTAATACTGGAGGGGGTTCGGATGATAACCTGAAGGTGGATTACTAGTCATAGATGCAGTTGGATGGCGGTCTATGTATATTGTTGTAATGCCCGATCAAATCTCATAGGAATCATGATTGTCTAGTATTTGCATTGTTATGCCTTGCTCGGTTCCTGTCAATTGCCCCACTATAATTTGTTTACCCAACATGTTATGTTATCTTTCTTAAGGAGAACACCTCTAGTGAACCGTGGACCCCGGTCCAATCTTTACCATTTTTACATCATCTACTATTACCATTTACTCTCTGCAATCAATCATTACCTTCCCACACTATACGTTTAATCCTTTGTTTTAGCAAACCAGTGAGATTGACAACCTCACTGTAAGTTGGGGCAAAGTCCTGAGTTTGTGTTGTGCAGGATTCCGAGTTGCTGGCAACACCTTGGAAGTTGTTTCCTTCATCCTACTGGTTCTATAACATTGGTTTCATAACTGAGGGAAAAATTATTGTTGTGCTCATCACACCTTCCTCTTGGGGTTTCCCAACGAAGCTCTAAAGTGATCTGAGCTCATCAGTTAGCTTCGTTCCCTTATCCATAAGTCATATATGTAAACCATAAGAAGGTGATGATGAGCTTGCATTCTTAGCTCCATTCAAAACCTTACATTGGCCCATAGAATCTTCATTTTCCTCTACATGGTTAGCAACACAAGCAATAGAGGAAATAGGAGCATTTTTATCATGGCAACAAGACGACACAAGCATATCATCATGAGATTTATTCAAGTCATTTCTACATGATATGCAAGGACCATCAACACAAGCATGTGAGGAGTTATTAGTGCTAGAAGTGTTAAAGTCCAAAGATAGAACATTGCAACTAGATATATATGAGGGATTACAAATAGTAAGCACACTATCTATATTACAATTTCTATCACCACTCACCATATCATTACCTTGTGAAAAGTCACATGTTGGTGAAGTGGTAGAGGATGAGAACTCATCTCGACCGGAAGTGGAAGCAACACACTCATCCTCAATAATGTTGGACTTGCTATATTTATCTTGAAGCTTGGTCCATATCTCATGAGCACTCGAATAAGGCATGATAGAAGAAAGAAATACATTGCTCACAACATGTAAAAGAATTTTAGTAGCTAGAGAATCTATACAAGAGTTCAACTTCTCCTCTAAAGATTCGTTTTGGGGATCCATAGGAGAAGAGAAATCCATATATAGAGTTCCCTCGATAATTGGGTGAATTTGCCAAAATAAATCAAGCATGCGAGATTTCCAAACATCATAATTTGTGCCATCGAATGTGAACATGTCATTGTGCACAAATCCCCTAGCCGACATCTTTACTCTCAAGGCGGTGAAGCCTAAAATGAGAGAATGGGCTCTGATACCAATTGAAAGGCTACAGATGCCGCCTAGAGAGGGGGTGAATAGGCGGTTTAAAACTTTTCTGAGAGTGGCTCAACAAAGGAGGAATTAAACTAGTGTTTACTTTGTTAAGCACAAAACATAGAACAACTAGGGTTCACCTATTTGAACCAACAACTTATGATAAGCAAGACAAGCAACTATGTGATAGAAATATATATACTTCAAGCACGAAGGCTATCACAAAGTAATGTGCATAAGTAAGAGCTCGGATATAGAGATAACCGAGGCACGCGGAGACGACGATATTTTACCGAGTTCCTCCCAACATGGAGTACGTCTCGTTTGGAGAGGGGGTGGTATCACACCACCAATGCCACAAGAGGCCTCCCTTTTTCTCCTGTGAATCTCACCCCAACGGGATCGATCCACACTTTCACTATCGGTGCACTTGTCGATGGCAATCCGGAACCTCTCACAAGGTTGGGGCACTTCTCCACAACTCAATTGGAGGATCCCAACAAACAGTATTGGGGAAATCTCCATAACTTAATTGGAGGCCCCAAGTAATCCACAACCCTGCAAAACAACCAAACCGTCTAGGGTTCCAAGAACCCAAGAGTAAAAAGCTTCTCACCTTTCACTCAGTCGAATCCTCACCGAGAACTCAAACTGATGCACCAAATGCAATGGCAAGAACACAATAAGTGCTCAAGTCCTTCTCTCCTAAATTCCACCAAAGCTACAAAATCTTGTGGGGGAATAAGAGAGGAAGAACAATGGAGGAAATCCACAAAAGACTCCAAGAGCTAGATCCCAATATGTTCCCCTCACTTAGAGGAGAGATTGATTGGTGGGGTTGTATATCAAGATCTCCTCTTTCAAATCCCTCAAGTATATGCAAGAATCATAGGAGGGATTGAGAGAAAAGCAAGCTAAAGAGATCAACAATGGTGGCTTAGCTTTAGGGTTCTTAAGGTTGGGGAACCAGCAGCAACCAAGGTAGAATAAGGGGCCTTTTATAGGCCCCCTGGAAATGTAGCCATTGGAAGTCACTTAACCCGGACAGTCCGTCAAAAATGCCCCAGAAAGTCTGGCCTGGCCGGACACTCCGGCTCAGCAGAGATTCCGGCCAGAGTCCGGGTGGAGTCCGAACAGGGACACAATACGTCCCAGGCGCCTCGATAAATTCCAGGGCCGGATACTTCAGCCCGAATCAGCCAGACATTCCGTCCTAGCCGGACATTCCGGGTGAAAACGGCAGGACATTCCGCCCAATGCAAAATTGACAGAAATAGCAAAACTGAAACGACCATAAATTTTGCATCCAAACTCCGATTTTGATGATCTTGGGATCGTCTCGAATATAGTAACGATCTCTACAAGATCATGCAGAGAACCATCATAGTCCAGCAAGTGAGGATAGAACAAAATGGTGAAAGGTTTAACCTATCTAGAAAAGACAAACCGGTAAAACCTCCAATATCGAACACGCAATAGAGAATGCATATGAAATCCGTTTTCGATGAACTTGAGCTTGTCATGGAGATTAACACAAGCTCTAAATCCTCTCATGGATAAGAACCAAATAAGAACCAAGAAATATGATGCCAAGTATGCAAAGGTTTGAGCTCTCACCGAGGGATACGATCAAGTTACTCACTCGAGAGCCCCTCTTGATATTACGGTTACCTATACTATATATCGGTCTCCCCAACTAACACCATGAGACCGGTAAGAAAGAAACCCTATCAAGAACATACCTTTGCCTTGAGCATATTCCACTTGAGCTTGACGTTAACAATCTTGTCCACCTCAAGATGGAACACCTTTATTGATTGAGCTAGCTTGGTGAAGTCTTCCAAATTGCTCCCCCATACTCACTATGGGAGAGCATCTATTTTAGGCATATCTTCACATATCCATGATCACCATAATGATCGCAAGCCCCAAGAATATGATCTCTTCGAGACGACTCATCTTGAACTTGCACTTCATTTCTTCTTTCCTTCATTATGTTGGTGCCTTGAAGGTACACCAGAGATATCACTCCATCTTGTTCTTCAAGACACACTTGCCATAGGCTCAACTCTCCCATGACCAATCTTTGGATCACTCCTTGAACATCTTGGTCATCACTTGATCTTCTTCATTTTCTTCTTCTTTCAACCTTGACACCACAACATGGTTCAATCATTGACAATGGACAATTCCTACAAGTGCAACTTGATACAAGCATTAGTCCATATAGATTGTCATTAATTAACAAAACCACACATGGGGCCCACATGCCCTTTCAACCATCCTCAACTTGTGGAGTAAAAGACAACGAGTGTGGATCAACCGGTCCAAAAAAGTTCCACTATGAGAAACCTAGGTATAGATTGTTCTCTAGAACGTCTAGATATGTACAACATACTCGAGATGTTGCCAACTGATAACAACAACAATGACAAGAGGCAAGATTATAGAAAAGCGGAGATATCACAATTTATGTCCTCTTCAGTAATCAACAAATTATTCATGAATCATGGATCCAATGTGGCATCCCGCTAAAACCACTACTAGAAAATCGCGTTGTTTTTGTGCATTGCATCATCATGACCGCATGCTCATGTCATCATGCCACCTTGCATTTGAGCATCGTCATCATCTTGCAATTATTTGCATAAAACTATTTCCGAAAAACATATTTGGTTTTCTAAATACCCCGCCTTTATTTCAAAATCCAAAACCTGGATCTCCGGATTATTTCGTTTTGTCTACCCCCGGTTTTCAAAAGCCCCGTTTTAAATAAATAAAATGTTTAAATATTTTTAGGGGGCAGCCGAACCGGGCCGATCCGACCCAGTCGGCCACCCCCAGTACAAAAACCAGGCGACCCCAAACCTTTTTCTACCCAACCCTATTCTACCCACCCTTCCTCCACCTCACCCCACCCAATCGGTGCTCGCCACCTCAGCTATCCCTCCTTCATCCACCCAATCACCACACACGCGAACCAGACCCACCACCACTTTGACCCCTCTCCCTGGCCCCACCCCATTCGATCCCCTCTCCCCGTACTCCCTTCGATCCCCTCCCGTGCCCGACCTTCTCTCCTCGAGGCCCCATTCCCGCGTACGCCGCCTCCCTCGTTCTCCTCCTCCCCTGCTTGAGCCTCTGTCCGCCGCCGCCACGCCACGTGAAGCCGGCCGCTTCTGCTAGCCTCCCCCCCCCCCCCCCGTCGTTGGCCTCCCTCAATCCCCACCTCCTGGCGCCCCCGCACGAACCACCCCGAAACCCTCCTCCTCAGCGCCAGCCTCACCGGTCCCAGGCGTCGCCGCTTGCGAGCTCCCGCGGCCGACTGTGCCGCCTCTGCACCATCCCCAACTCCCTGCTCGTCCCCGTCGCCGGCGTCCGAGGCCGCCCCTCCGCCTCTCTGTAGCGCCCTGCTTTGCCGTGCGTGCCCAGGAGTCGCGCCATCGCGGGCGACCTCTGTCCCGCGTCGCTGCTGCCGCCCGTCACCATCCCGGCTCATTCGACGGCGCCCTCGTTCCTGCCGCCGTTCTGGCCCGCGACCTCCGCGTCGCCAAGCTCCTCACCGTCCTCCGAGACCTCCCCTTGCAGACTGGTGCCCCTGTCCCGTGTCCCCGTCGCCTACATCAACGCCTGCGTGCCATCGTCGTCCTGTCGTTTTCGTTGTCCAATATCAGGACGCCAGGGTACCCATCGATATTTCCTGTTGCTTCTACAGGGAGTGTATGTTTGACTCTTAGGTTGTGTATGTTTGACTGGGAATATTGACAAGATCTCCGACATTTGGGTACACTCGAAGACTACCGACAAGGAGCCAATGACAAGTTCTACCTCAAGGAAGCAAGATCTCCTTCCCGAAACCCGGCGCGGCAAGTTCTTCTCACGGATCCGTTGGCAACCCCCGAAGACCGAACCTCGAAACCCCAAGATCTGTCGTACCCCGATGTGTGAACCCAAACCCGAGCCCTTATTTTATTAAATGATATATTACTTGTTGCACATAAAATTGCCATGCTTGCATACATATTGTCGTGTGGTTTGGGGGCCTTATGCCGATTCACCTAAATTACATATGGGATCCATATGCGGGCAAATCTAGTCGTATATTGGTCCCATTTAAATTTGTGTAGCGAACCGGTGATATATTTTGCCATGTTAAGACAACATTTAAAATTGCAGGGTAGTTAAACAACTTGAACCACTTAAATATTTGCCGGGACCTTGGTTCCGCTTAATATGACCTAATTGCATCGCATCTTTGCCATGTCATACATCATACATGCATCATGCCCGATCTTCTGTCGTTGTATTAAATAGTGCATCCGGTGTTTCTCCTAGTGCTTTGCTTCTTCATGGATTAGGACGATGAGTTGATGCGAGTGTCGACCCGATCTTCGGATGAACCTTCGGCAATGATTTCAGGCGAGCACCTCCCCCTTTCTACCTATCTTACTTTTATAGTATTTATTCCCTCCTGTTGATCTATTGCTATCTGTGTTGCGATGCTATAGTTTTCGAACCCGTGATATCCCTTGCAGCCTTATATTGCCTTGGACACTTCCTATTACCTGTTGTTTGGTAGATAGTTGGACTTGCGCGTCGTCGTCGCTTGCTCAAGTGCTGTTGCGTGTCGTCAAGTACCACAGTTGTTGGAGTATTGCCGCATGTTTAATGTTGGAGTTGATCATGGCTTTAACTATCGTTTAATAACTAAAATTGAAGTAGGTAATGCAGAGGCACAGGTGGGCAATAGATGTTATTTGGTTGTTAACCGTCCACTTGTGTCCCGTAGGACCCCGAGTTCTTGACACCTGTTCCGAGATCGAGCGCGCTAACCACAGGTGGGGTGTATGGGCACCCCCATCGATTTAGTACCTG
Organism: Avena longiglumis; assembly: GCA_030063025.1. NCBI lineage: Eukaryota > Viridiplantae > Streptophyta > Magnoliopsida > Poales > Poaceae > Avena > Avena longiglumis. The sequence goes on along the minus strand of CP125978.1, from coordinate 147,979,297 downwards.
ATTTCAAAGTACTGTACTGGGGGCCACAATTAGTTTGGGGCTTTATTACTATTCTGTACTTATGCCATGCTTCTTGCTTAATTTAAATTATGTGATGTCTGCTGTCTTTGTTTAGGATCGTGACACGTTTTCGCTGTATCGACAAGCCCAGTCATCTTTTCGGGTTCCCAGTCGTTTACAGCCGTCTCCACAAACCCTGAGTCCGTCTCGGAGACCGGCCGACTTCGTTGCGGGTAGCTTAGTGGGGTGGCCCCCATGTACTTACTTTGGGTCTGGGAAACGTCATGACTTAGGCCCCGCCGACATACCGATGGGTGTATGTTAACTGATCTGGCAAAAAGGGTCGAAGTGCGTGTGGATACTTTGGTGCACCCCTGCAGGGTTAAATCTTTTCGAGAAGCCGTGTCCGCGGTTATGGACGACTTGGAGCACAGTTCTCGATCATAGACAACTATAACTAAAGTTTACTGTTATAATTTGACTTGTATCCGATATGACTAGTAATCAGCTTCACTGCAACGGAATGGCTAAATAAAAGTACCAACAACTGCTGGGTTTGGGGATATCTCATGCTAATTGTATCTGACTAGTAAGTGTTGCAACTACAACGGAATGGTTAACTAAAAGTGCCCACTGCTTATTCTATCAGGATGACTATCTATATTTGACTAGTAATTGCCGCAACTATAACGGAATGAGTAAAACTCCCAACGGTGTGAGTTCCTGGTTGACTTCCTCGTTTGGTCTCGAGGGGGAAACACCAGGATGGGTATGTTTGGTGGTAGTATCAGGTTGGTTCCGGATAGTTCTCTTACCTCTCTCTGATAGCCGCTATTTGTATCGAGTCTCTATAGGTTGTTTAGTGCATGTTGCGCTGCCGCTCAGTCCACCATACCTATGTAGGCGAGGACCGCCAAATTCTAGCCTCGCCGTGTACTGGCCTCAGTACTGACCGCTCTCTCTTTTTCCTTTGCCCTTTGTCGGCACCCCTTTTGTTTAAGCAGGTTTTGATATCGACGTCGTTAGCAGGGTTACCCTTCCGGCTTGGCCTGGGCAGGGTTATGGACGCCATTGGTTATTCTTCAGGGCTCTTAGCCCCATTTGCATCTTGTCCGTAGTCGGACGCTATATCATTTTCAAGGTGATTTGGATCTTTGTACTGTATATCTATATTATTGACTCATTGAGTCGCCGTTGTATATATCTGTTCTGTGGGTCCCATCGAGGACTGTTGAGTAATGTTATTACTTCGTTTTCCACCCGCACGAAAGTGCCTGGTGGGCACCTTTGGATCGTTTCTATGCGGGTTTGGCGGGTTTTCGCTAAAACTTGCATAGGGCCGATTCTGAGGGTGTTACAGAGTGGTATCAGAGCTCAGCAGTTGCGATACCCCACAAGTCCAGCCTGTAGGATAACCTAGCTAACGGCCGAAGTAGAGTGTCAAAAATATTTTTGAAAAATCGGTTGGATAGTTCTGATTAGGTCTGATTTTACTCCTTACCCCTCTGCTGCTCTCCTCTCACCTCTGCGTGTTTTGAATCCGCTCTCTTCTCTCTCTTCGAGTCCAGGATTTCTCGTGGTTGGTTCCATCGTACCTTCAGGTTTTCGCTTCCTCCTTTGGTATCGTTGTTGCTACATCTGGTCTTCATGCTATCCGAGGAATCCTTCGTCTGGTGGACTTCTCTTTGTTCATTCTCGTGCCTTCTGGTGTTTTCCGACGCGACGACATCATCTACGCCAGATCCGATGCAGAGTCTGCATCACTCCTTTGTTTCTAAACCACGATTGTCGAGATCTTCAGTCTGATTCCGAGAATGGTTGCAACCTTTTCTACTGATTGTGCAGAGTAATAGTTTGGGTGCGTGATGGATTGGCCCCCATGCCGACTACCCCTTCTATTCGCTTTTGTACATTGAAGTAGATGAGAATGCATCGGTTCCCTCTTTCTATCGAAGCTAGGGGTGGCTTTATTTGTTGATACCTCTGCCTTCGCCTTTTTGCTTCCGTGGTGTTCTCTCGACGATCACGGACAACGACCTCTTGCTAGTGGTGTCGCGAGGATCTACACGAAGCGAGAAGACGCAGATCGCCGACCTTCCTTCCGGTACCATGGGGCGGATCTCGAGGGCGAGATCCATTGTTAGTGGTGTCGAATTGTGGCATCCCGCTAAAACCACTACTAGAAATTCGCGTTGTTTTTGTGCATTGCATCATCATGACCGCATGCTCATGTCATCATGCCACCTTGCATTTGAGCATCGTCATCATCTTGCAATTGTTTGCATAAAACTATTTCTGAAAAACATATTTGGTTTTCTAAATACCCCGCCTTTATTTCAAAATCCAAAACCTAGATCTCCGGATTATTTCGTTTTGTCTACCCCCGGTTTTCAAAAGCCCCGTTTTAAATAAATAAAATGTTTAAATATTTTTAGGGGGCAGCCGAACCGGGCCGATCCGACCTAGTCGGCCACCCCCAGTACAAAAACCAGGCGACCCCAAACCTTTTTCTACCCACCCTTCCTCCACCTCACCCCACCCAATCGGTGCTCGCCACCTCAGCTATCCCTCCTTCATCCACCCAATCACCACACACGCGAACCATACCCACACCACCCGCCTGACCCCATTCTCCCTGGCCCCACCCCGTTAGATCCCCCTCCCCGTCCTCCCTTCGATCTCCTCCCGTGCCCGACCTTCTCTCCTCGAGGCCCCATCCCCGCGTACGCCGCCTCCGTCGTTCTCCTCCTCCCCTGCTTGAGCCTTTGTCCGCCGCCGCCACGCCACGTGAGCTGCTTTGCCTCGCCCACCCCGTCGTTGTCCTCCTCAATCCCCACCTCCTGGCGCCCCTACGAACCACCCGAAACCCTCCTCCTTAGCGCCAGCCTCACACGGTCAAGCGTCGCCAGCTCCCGCGGCCGACTGTGCCGCCTCTGCACCATCCCCAACTCCCTGCTCGTCCCCGTCGCCGGCGTCCGAGGCCGCCCCTCCGCCTCTCTGTAGCGCCCTGCTTTGCCGTGCGTGCCCAGGAGTCGCGCCATCGCGGGCGACCTCTGTCCCGCGTCGCTGCTGCCGCCCGTCACCATCCCGGCTCATTCGACGGCGCCCTCGTTCCTGCCGCCGTTCTGGCCCGCGACCTCCGCGTCGCCAAGCTCCTCACCGGCCTCCGAGACCTCCCCTTGCAGACTGGTGCCCCTGTCCCGTGTCCCCGTCGCCTACATCAACGCCTGCGTGCCATCGTCGTCCTGTCGTTTTCGTTGTCCAATATCAGGACGCCAGGGTACCCATCGATCTTTTCTGTTGCTTCTACAGGGAGTAGTACAGAACAAGTTGTCATGTGCCTCTTAGGTTGTGTATGTTTGACTGGGAATATTGACAAGATCTCCGACATTTGGGTACACTCGAAGACTACCGACAAGGAGCCAATGACAAGTTCTACCTCAAGGAAGCAAGATATCCTTCCCGAAACCCGGCGCGGCAAGTTCTTCTCACGGATCCGTTGGCGACCCCCGAAGACCGAACCCCGAAACCCCAAGATCTGCCGTACCCCGATGTGTGAACCCAAACCCGAGCCCTTATTTTATTAAATGATATATTACTTGTTGCACATAAAATTGCCATGCTTGCATACATATTGTCGTGTGGTTTGGGGGCCTTATGCCGATTCACCTAAATTATATATGGGATCCATATGCGGGCAAATCTAGTCGTATATTGGTCCCATTTAAATTTGTGTAGCGAACCGGTGATATATTTTGCCATGTTAAGACAACATTTAAAATTGCGGGGTAGTTAAACAACTTGAACCACTTAAATATTTGCCGGGACCTTGGTTCCGCTTAATATGACCTAATTGCATCGCATCTTTGCCATGTCATACATCATACATGCATCATGCCCGATCTTCTGCCATTGTATTAAATAGTGCATCCGGTGTTTCTCCTAGTGCTTTGCTTCTTCACGGATTAGGACGATGAGTTGATGCGAGTGTCGACCCGATCTTCGGATGAACCTTCGGCAATGATTTCAGGCGAGCACCTCCCCCTTTCTACCTATCTTACTTTTATAGTATTTATTCCCTCCTGTTGATCTATTGTTATCTGTGTTGCGATGTTATAGTTTTCGAACCCGTGATATCCCTTGCAGCCTTATATTGCCTTGGACACTTCCTATTACCTGTTGTTTGGTAGATAGTTGGACTTGCGCGTCGTCGTCGCTTGCTCAAGTGCTGTTGCGTGTCGTCAAGTACCACAGTTGTTGGAGTATTGCCGCATGTTTAATGTTGGCGTTGATCATGGCTTTAACTATCGTTTAATAACTAAAATTGAAGTAGGTAATGCAGAGGCACAGGTGGGCAATAGATGTTATTTGGTTGTTAACCGTCCACTTGTGTCCCGTAGGACCCCGAGTTCTTGACACCTGTTCCGAGATCGAGCGCGCTAACCACAGGTGGGGTGTATGGGCACCCCCATCGATTTAGTACCTGATTTCAAAGTACTGTACTAGGGGCCACAATTAGTTTGGGGCTTTATTACTATTCTGTACTTATGCCATGCTTTACTGCTTAATTTAAATTGTGGGATGTACTGCACCTGTACTGTTTAGGATCGTGACACGTTTTATTTGTGTCGACAAGCCCAGATCATCTTTTCGGGTTCCCGATCGTTCTGACCGTCTACACAAACCCGAGTCCGTCTCGAGACCCGACGTTCTTGGTAGACTTAGTGGGGTGGCCCCATGTACTTACTTTGGGTGCAGGAAGCGTCATGACTTAGGCCCGACATACCGATGGGTGTATGTTAACGATCGGCAAAAGGTTCGATGTGCGTGTGGATACTTTGGTGCACCCCTGCAGGGTTAAATCTTTTCGAAAAGCCGTGTCCGTGGTTATGGACGACTTGGAGCACAGTTCTCGATCATAGACAACTATAACTAAAGTTTACTGTTATAATTTGACTTGTATCCGATATGACTAGTATTCAGCTTCACTGCAACGGAATGGCTAAATAAAAGTACCAACAACTGCTGGGTTTGGGGATATCTCATGCTAATTGTATCTGACTAGTAAGTGTTGCAACTACAACGGAATGGTTAAAATAAAGTGCCCACTGCTTATTCTATCAGGATGACTATCTATATTTGACTAGTAATTGCCGCAACTATAACGGAATGAGTAAAACTGCCAACGGTGTGAGTTCCTCGGTTGACTTCCTCGTTTGGTCTCGAGGGGGAAACACCAGGATGGGTATGTTTGGTGGTAGTATCAGGTTGGTTCCGGATAGGTCTTTCTTACCTCTCTCTGATAGCCGCTATTTGTATCGAGTCTCTATAGGTTGTTTAGTACATGCTGCGCTGCCGCTCAGTCCACCATACCTATGTAGGCGAGGACCGCCGAATTCTAGCCTCGCATGTCTTGGCCTCGATCGCTCTCTCTTTTCCTTTGCCCTTTGTCGGCACCCTTTTGTTTAAGCAGGTTTTGAGATCGGCGTCGTTAGCGGGGTTACCCTTCCGCTTGGCCTGGGCAGGTTATGGACGCCATTGGTTATTCTTCAGGCTCTTAGCCCCATTTGCATCTTGTCCGTCGGACGCTATATCATTTTCAAGGTGATTTGGATCTTTGTCTTTATATCGTATTCTTGACTCGTTGAGTCGCCATTGTATATCTGTTCTGTGGGTCCCATCGAGGACTGTTGTGTAATGTTATTACTTCGTTTTCCACCCGCACGAAAGTGCCTGGTGGGCACCTTTGAATCGTTTCTATGCAGGTTTGGCGGGTTTTGCTAAAACTTGCATAGGTCCGATTCTGAGGGTGTTACATCCAATCAGCATCAACCATCATATATAAGTAGACATATGTGTTCCCAAAATACACACCAAATTCCATCTCTATCGAACATCCTTTTCCTGCCCAAACTGTTCGTCTACCAAAATTTCTCTATACAAAAACTACAGCAGTTTAAACTGACTAAGCCACTCCCAAATATGATGCTACACTGACTCAAACCTCAAACCAGCTTACCAAATTTAAGTACTCAAAGTAAGGAACAAGCTGAATATAACATCCCAAAAATACTAAACTTGGATCATCAAACTCTAATCATCAAAATTAGGGTTAACAAAAACTTTTCTAAAATAAAAATATGAAAGCATGCATGGTGTATGCATTTCATTTGGAATTCTTTTGAACCACCTTTTTTGTGTGTTCCTTTGCTTGTAAATGGATTCTTAGGTGAAATAAACATCATCTAAACAATTCCCGAAACTTTTCTCAAAGACAAATAAACCAAAACAAATAAAATAAGGGAATGTCCATTTTGACCAATTTAACTCCTATGCCTACTTTGGATGTCCCAAACTTTCAGAACTTAACAGAAACTTTTCTGGATCTTTGCACCCCTTGATTGTACTCATAACAAAGTATCAAGGCCCACTTTGTGATCATCCAGAAACTTTCAAATGCATAGTTTAAATGACAGTTCAAAATTGAATCTTTATCATATGAGAAGATCCCACTTTTTCAAAATCCACTCAAACAAGCTCAACTTTCAAAAACCAAGCATCTGCAGACTCACCAGCACCAACCTAGCACACCCACCAAAAATCTTTTCAAAATTCAAAACTTGAATTCTTGCGGCCATTTCATCAAACACTTTGTAGACACAAATCATCAAAATCATAAACACTATTGTCTTGTGCGATTGAAGCCTAACTTGTCCCCTCTCTAGCTCACAACCATCTCAGTAGATCATCTAGCAAGTTAAACCAAGCACTAGCCTCAATGTAAGCTGGGAAATGCCATCAATGGTGAACAGCCGAAGCTCACCATGCCACCCCAGTGGAGACAGCAAGCTAGAAGGAGATTTAGCCGTGCCAACCTTGTCTGGGAGGCAGCCCACCGTCCACCGCCACTCCCTGTCCCAGCCGCGAGCATTGCCAAACCCTGGACCACACACACGGACCGCGCCCAGCTCGCCAGCAACCATGCCGAGCATGCGCCAGAGCACCACGCTCGTCCGACGCCCACAGACCGCGCGCCGCCCTCTCCGCGTGCATACATGATCGCCACCAACCCAGGAGACCGCCAGACATCCCCGTTCGCCGCCCCATGACGCACAGCCACCGCTCGCCGTCGAAGACGCCGCCTCTGCCGCGCAGAGCATTGCGCTATCCAGAACAAACCGCACTGCCCCTACGTGCGCATTAAAGCCGCAGAGCATCGCCAGGAGACCACCAAGCGATCACCACCAAAGGCCATGCCTCTAGCAGCCCGTAGCCATGTCGCCACCGTCGCCTGCCCATCCCGTTCGGTCTCGCTGTCGCGACTATAAATAGAGGCCACCCCCAGCCAAATTGAGCACACCATCTCACTCCCCTCTCCTCACTGATCGTGCCACCCCGTTCCCGGAGCAAGGCGAGCAGCACTTCGCCGGAATTTCACCGGAGCCTGCCGCTGCTGGAGAAGAAGGGGGCCAGCGATTGGAGCCGCCCCAGGAGAAGTTGTCGGTACCAGGAGGTTCGCCGTCATCGACTTCGTCGTTCGCCCGCCTCGCCGACCCTCGCCTGAGCCCCGGTGAGCCCCCAACGACCCCCACCTGTCGCGCTAGGTTTCTGTCTCGCCGGCGTTGCCCAACGTCGACGATGACCCTCAGCCGTTGGATTAGAACCAGATCGAATGCACCACATCGCCCCATACCGGTTCGCACCCTGTAACACCCTCAGAATCGGACCTATGCAAGTTTTAGCAAAACCCGCCAAACCTGCATAGAAACGATTCAAAGGTGCCCACCAGGCACTTTAAATGCGGGAAACGATAATAACATTACACAACAGTCCTCGATGGGACCCACAGAACAGATATATACAACAGCGACTCAGCGAGTCAAGAATACATGTATAATATACAAAGATCCAAATCACCTTGAAAATGATACAGCGTCCGACTACGAACAAGATGCAAATGGGGCTAAGAGCCCTGAAGAATAACCAATGGCGTCCATAACCCTGCCCAGGCCAAGCCAGAAGGGTAACCCCGCTAACGACGTCGATCTCAAAACCTGCTTAAACAAAAGGGGTGCCGGAGGGCAAAGGAAAAAGAGGCGTCGATCGAGGCCAAGCAACGGCGAGGCTAGAATTCCGGTCCTCGCCTACATAGGTATGGTGGACTGGCGGCGGCGACATGCGCTAAACAACCTATAGAGACTCGGTACAATGGCGACTATCGAGAGAGGGTAAGAAAGACCTATCCGGAACCAACCTGATACTACCATCAAACAAACCCATCCTGGTGTTTCCCCCTCGAGACCAAACGAGGAAGTCAACCGAGGAACTCACACCGTTGGCAGTTTTATTTATTCAGTTATCGTTGTAGCTATTACTAGTCAGATGTAGATAATCAACCTGATAAAGTAAGCAGTGGGCACTTTTAGTTAACCATTCCGTTATAGTGGCAACAATTACTAGTCAGATACCATTAGCATGAGATAACCCAAAACCCAGCAGTTGTTGGTACTTTTATTCAGCCATTCCGTTGTAGTTGCAATACTTACTAGTCAGGTACAATGGTCGCAAGCGACACCCAAAGCAAGCAATTGTGGGCAATATTATTTAGCCATTCCATTATAGTGAAGCTGATTACTAGTCATTATAAAGTCAAATTTATAGCACTACTTTAGTTATGCTTGTCTATGATCGAGATACTGTGCTCCAAGTCGTCCATAACCGCGGACACGGCTTTCAGAAAGTTTTACCGGCGGGTGCACAAATAACAACACACTCGATCAACCTCGAAAAACCAAATCAAAACCCAACGAGGCTTTCACGACAAAGCAATCACAGATTCAGAAATATTTCAGGCCACCCCATTGAGTGAACCATAGCAGTAAGCTAGCTCGAGACGGACTCAAGGTTTGCGTCAATGGTAAACGACTGGGAACCCGAAAGTGTGGCTGGGCTTGTCGATACCGCGAAACACTCCGCTTACCTAAAGCATATTGTGCTCCTCGCTGTCGTAAATACAGAAGTAGCATGGCATAAGTACAGGATCGTAATTAAAACCTCAACTAGTTTGTGGCCCCAAGAAATAAGACTGAATCAAGCTCTGGCTCAGGGGGGTCCCATATACCTCCCGGATGTGGATAGCGCGATAAATCAAGGAAAAGGTATCAAGTACTCGGGGTCCTACGGGACACAAGTGGGCGGTCGGAAACCAAATATTTTCTATCACCCACCGATGCCTCTGCTTACTTACTTCAATTTTAGTTGTTAAACAGGAATTAAAGTGAGCGATAAGTAAAACCATGATCATCTCCAACATCAAACATGCGGCAAGGCTCCAACAACTGTGGCACTTGACAACGCGCAACAGCACTTGAGCAAGCGACTACGACGCGTAGGTCCAACTATCTACCAAACAACAGGTAATAGGATGTGTCCAAGGCAATATAGGGCTGCAAGGGATATCACGGATACGGAAACTAGAGCATCGCAACACAGATAGCAATAGATCAACAGGAGGGAATAAATACTATAAAATAAGATAGGTAGAAAGGGAGATGCTGCTGAAAACATTGTCGAAGGTTCAACCGTTCGGGCGAAGCTCACATCAACTCAACGGCCTTATCCGCGAAGAAGCAAAACACTAGAAGAGACACCGGATGCACTATTTAATACAACGGCAGAAGATCGGCATGATGCATGTATGATGTATGACATGGCAGAAGGGCGATGCAATTAGGCCAGATTAAGCGGAACCGGGGTCCCGACAAGTAATTAAACGGTTCGAGTGAATTAGCTACCCCGCAATTTAAATGTTGTCTTAACATGGCAAAATATATCACCGGTTCGCTACACAAATTTAAATGGGACCAATATTAGACTAGATCGCCCGCATATGGGTCCCATATTTAATTCAGGTGAATCGGCATAAGGCCCCCAAACCACACGACAATATGCATGCATGAACATTTAATATGCGACAAGTTGTATTATGTTATAAAATAGGGTTTCGGGAAGGGGTTCACACATTAGGGTTCGGCAGATCTTGGGGTTCCGGGGTTCGGGGTCGGTCTCGGGGTTCAGGGTTCGACGGGTTCGTTCTCGGATAACAGAGGTAGGTCTTGGCGTTCCGCGAGGAAGGGCTTGGTGGTTCTGGCTTCACTTGTAGGTGTCGGACTCGGTTGCGGTAGATCTTGGCCATGTCGAAGTTCTTGCCGGAGGTTCGTCGAGGGTCACCGGTTCGGTACGGTCTTCATGTGGTAGATCTTGTCGAGTTCACTGCAACGGCCTTGTGGTTCCGATGAAGATCTTGGTGGTTATCTAGTGGCACCATGTACACCCCTCGAGCCCATCGGCATTGAGCCGGTCTTGTCGTTGAGCATCCCTGTACGAAGGTCTGGGTGTTCCGGTTCCATTGACGATGGAGATCTTGATTCAACATCATCGCGGCCTTGAGGTTTCGCCAGCGAGCCGGAAGGAGTTCTTGGGGTCCGGGAGGAATCTGTCGCATCCGAGGGGTACTTGAAATGCGTGATGGAGATCTTGTCGGGTTCAAGAGGCTTGTAGTGGTATTATACCGGATCTGGGGCGCATGCACATCGACGACATACACCGCTTAGGGCGTAACAGAGGAACATCACGAGGAGGTCCTGTCTGTCGGGCATTATCCCGAACACCTTGCGAGCGCGGCGCGTGCAGGAAGCGGCGGCGTCGAGCTCGAGGCAGGCGCCGCGGCGAGGACTTGCGGACTTGCGCCAGCAGACGAGCTCGGGACCGAAGCGGAGGCTGCCGAAGGGCCCTTGAGAGTGGCTCGGTGGAGAGTCGGCGAGAGCGGCAGGCGAGGCGGCGGCCGGCGGCGCTGCGGAGCGCCGGCGAGCGCCGAGCGGGAGGAGGCCGAGGAGGAGGAGGAGGAGTTGAGTGGGCGGGCCGGGCAGGCGCTTGCAGGCGGTTGGCCGGGGCTGCAGGCGAAGGTTGGAGGAGGCTGGCCCGGCGCTCCGGCGATTCAGAAGGGTAAGTGGAGGGAGCTGAATGTTACCGTGGTCGTGGGGTCGAGGCGAGCTCAGGGGTGGTCGCGGGCGAGGCAGGGGTGCTCTGGTTCGCTTCCGATTCCTTGGTGGAGTTCGTGCTGATTGCGGTGCTTGCTGACGGAGACGAAGCCGAGCGTCTAGGGCTCGATCAATCAAAGGAAAGGCATCAGTGAGTGTGCCTGAGGGTAGCGGTCACAGCAGTGTGCGAGGCCGAGGGCGAGGCGTGGTTGGGGCTCACCCAAAATTTCTCGACGGAGTTGCGCTCAACGTCAGGTGCTTGCAGAGGTCGTTGTTGGCGAGCCTATAGAGCATGAGAAGACAAATGGAGATGATTAGCAGATGCGCCTGAGGACAGCGAACATCGCAGAGTAGGGCAGAGGGCGAGGGGAGCACAGACTTCACCGGAATTGGCGCCGAAGTCTGTCGGGGTTAGCAGCGGTGCGAGCAGAAATCCGAGCAGCCTGAGGGCTCTCAGGGTGTGGGGCTTGAGGGGAAACGGAGAGAAAGGAGAGGGGATTAAGAGAGCATGGTCGAGGGAGGGGATTACTACGGCAATTAAGCGAATTGATGCGAATTGAAATGAAGAAACGACAGGGGAGGGAGAAGCGGGCTTAGTCGTTGGGTTGAGGTCGACGCTAACGTGGAGGTGGGGTCGTGCAGTCAGTGAGGGGTGCGGGTGTGAGCCGTGAGAAAGGGAGGAAGAGGGGGAAGGGAGTGGCCTGGCTGGGCTAGTTGGGCCGGGGCTTGCTGGGCCTGGGTTTCGGCAGGTTAGATCCCCTTTTTCTGTTTAGTCTTTTCTTTTTATTTTTCTGTTTTTTGTTTTATAAATTTGATTCAAACCTCTTTTTGATTTCAAAACATCACCAAATATTTTCACTAGGTTTTATACAAAACCTAGTTGGTTATTTAGTCCACTTAGAGTACTTCCAAAAATATTTTTCTTAAATTATTAAATTGAGTGGGGCACAAAGGCATTTATTTAAATAAAATTTAATATGGTTCATAAGTCCATATAATTTTATTTAAATAATCCTTTAACCTTTTATATTATTTAGTTACACTTTTATTCCATTTGCTTATGGATTTTAGCCATGATTTAAATTGTCTTTGCAACAATTCTTATTTATTTATTTCTTTCTTTGTCATATAGAATTCATATCTTTTTATTTATAGTTCCAAAAATAGTGATTCCAATTTGTATAATTTTATTTAATAATTATTTATCTTTTTATAACCTTTATAATTACTTTGTACACAATTAAGTATTGATTTTATCTATGAGCTTTATTAGCTTTGAAATAATTTATTTTATCTTATAAAAAATCATAAGTTTTTATCCATGGCTCCAAATGGAGTGAAATCAATTCCCATGGTTTTGTAATATTCTTGTTTACCAATATTTTTTATTTAGGAATGTTGTTGCTAAATTTTTATAAGGAACAAAGCCATAGTCTTAGAGTGATCTTGATGATGATTTCTTTTATTAAGGTTTAGGGTTTTTGGTTTAACTTTTCCAAGTGCTTTAAATTCAAGATACATTCCTTGCATGAATTCATTTGATCTATTTGGAAATTTGTTTGTTAAAGTAGGGTTTTGATGTTTCCATTTAGAAGCAAAAAAGTTTCTTTTCCCCCTAAATTTCAACATTTGTTTCTTTTGTTTGTTTTTATTCACATTTCAAAATTTGCAAAATTTTGGGATGTGACAACAACTCAATTGGAGGCTCCCAACAAACAATCTTGGGGAAAGCTCCACAACTTAATTGGAGGCCCCAAGTAATACATAACCCTGCAAAACAACCAAATCATCTAGGATTCCAAGAACCCAAGAGTAAAAAGCTTCTCACCTTTCACTCAATCGAATCCTCACCGAGAACTCAAATCGATGCACCAAATGCAATGGCAAGAACACAAGAAGTGCTTAAGTCATTCTCTCCCAAATTCCACAAAAGCTACAAAAGCTTGTGGGGGAATAAGAGAGGAAGAACAATGGAGGAAATCCACAAAAGACTCCAAGATCTAGATCCCAATATGTTCCAGTCACTTAGAGGAGAGATTGATTGGTGGGGTTGTAGATCTAGATCTCCTCTTTCAAATCCCTCAAGAATATGCAAGAATCATAGGAAGGATTGAGAGGGAAGCAAGCTTAAGAGGTCAAGAATGGTGGCTCAGCTTTAGGGCTCTTGAGGTTAGGAACCAGCAACCTGTGTAGAAGAAGGGGCCCTTTTATAGGCCCCCTCGAAATGTAGCCATTGGAATTCACTTAACCCGGACAGTCGGCAAAGATGCACTCCGGCCTGGCCGGACACTCCGATTGCAACCAACTGGACACTCTGACTCAATAGAGATTCCGGACAGAGTCCGGGTGGAGTCCGAACAGGGACACAGTACATCCCAGGCGCCTCGATAAATTCCAAGACCGGACACTCCGGCCCGAATCAGCCGGACATTCCAGGTGAAAATGGCCGGACATTCCGCCCAATGCAAAACTGATAGAAATAGCAAAACTGAAATGACCATAACTTTTGAATCGGAACTCCAATTTTGATGATCTTGGGCTCGTTTCGAAGATAGTAATGAGCTCTGCAAGATTATGCATAGAAACATCATAGTCCAGAAAGGGAGGATAGAACCAAATGATGAAGGTTTAACCTATCTAGAAAAGACAAGCCGGTAAAACCTCCAATATCGAACACGCAATCGAGAATGCATATGAAATCCATTTTCGATGAACTTGATCTTTTCATGGAGATTAACACAAGCTCTAAATCCTCTCATGGATAAGAACCAAATAAGAACCAACAAATATGATGCCAAGTATGCAAAGGTTTGAGCTCTCACCGAGGGATACGATCAAGTTACTCACTCGAGAGCCCCGCTTGATAGTACGGTTACCTATCCTATAAACCGGTCTCCCCAACTAACACCATGAGACCGGTAAGAAAGAAACCCTATCAAGAACATACCTTTGCCTTGAGCATATTCTACTTGAGCTTGACGATAACAATCTTTTCCACCTCAAGATGGAACACCTTTCTTGATTATGCTAGCTTGGTGAAGTCTTCCAAATTTCTCCCCCATACTCACTATGGGAGAGCCTCTCTTTTAGGCATATCTTAACATATCCATGATCACCATAATTATGGCAAGACCCAAGAATATGATCTCTTTGAGATGGCTCATCTTGAACTTGCACTTTATTTCTTCTTTCCTTCATAATGTTGGTGCCTTGAAGGTACACCAGAGATATCACTCCATCTTGTTCTTTAAGACACACTTTCCATAGGCTCAACTCTCTCATGACCAATCTTTGGGTCACTCCTTGAACATCTTGGTCATCACTTTATCTTCTTCATTTTCTTCTTCTTTCAACCTTGACACCACAACATGGTTCAATCATTGCTAATGGACAATTCCTACACGTGCAACTTGATACAAGCATTAGTCCATATAGATTGTCATTAATTACCAAAACCACAAATGGGGGCCCACATGCCCTTTCAATCTCCCCCATTTTGGTAATTGATGACAATACCTTTGAGAGGGTTTATATAAGGAATTTAACGAATAAAATAGTATCACCAATATCAAATACTATACAAGTGTGTGATATTGGTACTCCCACAATATATAGATCAAACTCCCCCACAATCTATGCATGTGTGATGAATTTGAATTTCATTGCATATATTGCCAACCATTACCGTTGGTGGAGTTTCCTCTATATATTCAACATGCAAAGCAACAACACATATGCGAGAGCATGAAAGGCAAATGCTTAAGAACAAACTCAAAGCATAAAACCAACTTCCCTTAAACCCTCTAAAACTTCTCCCCCATTGGCATCGATTGCCTAAATGGGTGTCAAGTTCTAGAAGGCCAATATAGTGATATTTCCTCCAAAGGTGTGCATTCGCACATATCCAATGATGAATACTTGGGAGCAAGTAGAACTATACTGAGGACCCGAAGATTTCCAAAGAAATAAAATAAAATAAGCATCAACAAATGACGCAAGCAATCACAAGATCCAACAAACCAATTGAAAACAACGAATAAGTCCAAATGGAAACAACAATATATTATGATATGACCAAAAGAGTGTTTTAAATAACAAATAGATAAGCTCCCCAAGATTTGTGCACAATTTAAAATAAATGCATTAGAATACATGATGCACAAATATGGAATCCTTGCTCCCCCATAAGCATCTAAATCACAACAAATGAAAGATCAAACAAATTCTTAAAATTAAATAGAGAAGCTCCCCAAGATTTTTGCACACTTTAAAATCGTTGCATTTCAATACAAAATTCAGAAATATGGAATCCTCACTCCCCCATAAACATTTAAGGCACACCAAATGAGAAAGAAGACAAATGAGCATTATTAAATGAATTAGATGACCTCCCCAAAGATAATGCACCAATTATGATAATTGCATTTGGGAACAAAGTGCATAATCATGGAATCCTAACTCATACAACTTCATTTAACAATGCAAGGCATGAGAGAACAAATATGATAAGCACAAAGTGATACTATAAATAAAATTAGGAAGCTCCCCAAGGTATGTGCAACATTAGGTTTTTGTATGTGAATACAATGTGCACAACATGGAATCATCACTTCCTCTATTTTACTTATAACACAACTTTGTGCACATGAGCATATACCAAGGCATAAAATTTTCAAGAAACAAATGGTTGAGCAATAAGTAAGAGACAACGTACTAGCAGGCTCAACCACAAGGATGTGTGAGATGCATGACAAAGCATATTATAAGACTAGTACAAGGATGATCATTGCGTATCAACATAGTCTTCAATGAATTATAATGCTTAGTATGACCGTACAACACACACGAAACTAGGAAGATATAAAAAATAGAGGAGTATCATGTCTCATGTGTATAAGTTTATAAGTAGACAATTTCAAATATATTTATCCACAAAGAAACATGTACACACAAAATAGAAACTAAAATAAATAGAGCAAGATATCCAAACTGAAGTCATGACAATACACCACTAAGACCTTTGCTTGATAGCATGGCTAAAAGGATCAATTTTATCTTATTTTATATTGAAGATCTTCAACCAAAAATATCTCAAATACATCACAACTATCACTAAGGGAAGAAGAGATAGTTGGAATATAGAGAAAGGCAACAAGTATCACAAGGAAAATCAACTAGAAAAATCTCACTATTGCACATGAGAGAAGTTGATAAAAAGATAGGCAATAAAATTGCTAGATTGACATATTTGGGATTGGTGAATCATATGCATGATTTTGTATAGTCCCAATTATATGCACTCATCTCAACTAACACACATTTGTAATAGGGAGTTCTCTTAATATCAAGGCTAGAACCACAAACAATACAAATACCGGAATTCATGCTAGAAGGCAACCAACACACGGTTGGAAGAAAGATATATGAGCATGAGAAAGAGATACTTGTTACCGAGATATAATTGGTAGGATGTAGATGATATGAGTTCATTGATCATCCTATATCTTGCCTCCAATTTTCATGAACGCACCACTTATTCAAGATTGAGAGACAAGCATCCAATATATCACCAGTGTTACAAAATGGTCCCCAAACATATTGGGTCCAAAGTAGTTAGTGCAACTACAATACATAGGAGAGACTCCACATAAATATGTGCATATTGATATGAAATTGAATTTCATGCACAACCTAGCCTATGGGATTTGGTGGAGTTTCCCCTATATATTGGATCAAAGAAAGCAAGCATGCCATAATATAAACATGTAGTAAATATGCATGCACAAGGCTTTAAAGAACCAAAGGAGATACAATTTGAACAAAACACCAAGTAAACCGAGATGGCACACACAAGAGTGTAATATGAGATATGGTGTCCAAATTGTATCAACAAACCAATTCAACACATGAAAGATCACAAGTTCAACAAATGAACTAGGCTAAAGCCAAATAGCAAAAGATAGATAAAACACAAATGCTCAAGGATTTATCTCATTCTAAAATGGTTAAAACATGAAACAAGGAATGATAAAAAACCAACTCCCAAAAAGAGCAAGATTCCAACAAGAAACCAAACTCTCCAAACTTTTCATGATGGCACAAAATACCAAAACGAAAAGATTGAACTTCCAAGTATATAAAACCCGATATGGATCAAACAAAGAAGCATAAAATGATTGTTCTGGATAATATAGGAGAGCTCACCCATAAGTAGTACATCATATAGAATTTTTCTTTTGAATGCAAACTGCACACAAATGAGATCATCACTACTACCTACATTAAAATAAAACACAAAAAGGATATCAATAAAATAAGAGGATCCACAAGAGGCAAGGAAATCTTAAGAGACAACACAAAACATTTTATTGGCAAGATATAGTACAACATTAAGCAAAGGCCAAAGTGAATATGATCAATAAATTCTACCATAAATCTATTACTAATTGTCCAAGGACAAGACATATTGGTAATAATCTTACCGAGGTAGTTCACATGGATATCCAAGATCATATTCACACAAAGGAGCATATAACAAAGTATAAGAATTAAGCTTGATGCTCCGAAAGAGATTCTTGGTAGTTTCCAATGGTCACACAATCACTAGTGATTAGAGTAACTTGAAGAAAATGGTTTCCATGAGGATATAGAGATTCAAATATGAGGAAACGCATACCAAGAAACACTCTCACACACAAGATCCAAAATATGAGCAATAAAGGCATTCAAGAAATTGGAACTTGTATGAGAAAATGGGTCACATAGGAGCTAGATAATTATCAATATCAATTCTAAGTGACATAACCTCGAATTTTCACCTTTTCTAGGATTGTAATATGCACTAAGCATATGACTCCCCCATAATGTGATACTTCCATAAAACCAACCCGAGGAAGAGGATCCAAATAGAGATAATTAATGGACATTATAGAACTTAAATTTCTCATGAGAAACGTACCACAAAGAGACTATATAATATTGCAATAACAATACTAGGTGGTATTTCTCATGCACACACATTTTTAGGATTGTGGTATGCCCAAGAATAACACTCCCCCAAAATGGGATAGTTCATTAATCTCTCACACAAGCCAAATAATATCGAGAAAGGCCCAAACACAAGAACACAAATGTACATGATGTGCCACCTAATTATACACAAATAAACTTGAGAACTCAAGATAAGTAAGGGAAAATCACAACATATACAAGAACATGGAAGATACAAAACCAACACATGCACAAGGGGGCGAATAACTTTCAATGTAATGAGTTTAGCACATGTTACCACAAGGAGGAACATTGGATATATAATATAAGCATGATAATCCAAAAGGCTTGGCTTGACACAAATAATTGATGAAGATCCCTCAATTATTCATAATGTAACCAAGTCTCCAATGCCCTCCGCACACACCTATTGATCAAGTTTTGGCTTGTTGGTCCCCAACCAAGTTGGGTCCTAAGAGTTTAGTCACAATAGGATTGGAAACCCAAATGGTTATTTTATTGACACCACATTGGGCACTAAATTTTTTGGCAAAAACATTGCCAACCTCATCCTTACAAAGAGAATAAGCATCATCAATCATGATAGGGTTGGATGAGGATTTACCAATAGTGCATGAGGAAGAAATGTGCCCTTTCTCGCGGCAAATGTAGCAAGTTCTTCTATTGCCATCTTTCTTGTTGGGTGAAGCAACAACTTGAGGAAGACCTTCATTCTCCTTTGGAGGAGGCCCCTTTCTAACAATAGGTAGATATTAAGGATGCTTCCCTTGTTGCTTCTTTCCAAGGGGCTTCTTCTTCAATGGGCAAGACTTGACATGATGCCCTTCTTCCTTGCACTTGAAGCAAACAATGTTGGCTGGATTCTTAAAGTTCTATTGGCCATTCTTCTTATTTCCCTTGTTCTTCAACTTGATAGTGGACTTGTTTTTGACATTGGAGTTGAATCCAAGCCCACACTTGTCATTGGGGGATTTTTGCACACACAAGATGTTGTCGAGTGTGGCCTTCCCTTTATGACACATTTTCAAGTAATTCTTCGAAGAAGTGACTTGAGCCTTGAGCTCTTTGATTTCCTCTACATGGTTTTGATTTCCTCTACATGGTTAATGTCAACATAAGTACTAGAGGAAAAGATGCTTCATTGTTAGAGCAACAAGGCACGAAAAGTAATTCATCACAAGATGTAGCAATGTCATGAGTGGATGAATTACAAGGACTAGCACATGGCAATATCACATTAGGAGTAGAAGTAGTGATAATGTCCACATTGGGCTCTTTAGATGTTACCTTTGACATAATGGCCTCATGAGCTAACATTATCATACTATGGGAGACTAGAAGATCCTCATGAGAGCTTGAGATCTTAACATGACTTTCTTCTAATTTTCCATAGTTACTAGTTAGAAAACAAAAGTTGAGCCTTTAGCTCAACATTTTCCTTCAAAATAGATGCTTCACAAGAAATAGAATTAGTACCACAAGCATCATCATTATTAGCAATAGGTGAGGGAAACTTGGCAAGCTCTTTTGAATATGAAGCTTTAAGTTGCTCATGCGACTCGGTGAGTTTGATGAGCTCCCTCTTAATGACCCGAGAGACATTTTCCAGGTGCTTAAAATCCTCAACAAGTTTAGCATGGGCACCTACAAGTTCATCATTTTTAGTTTTGAAGGAATTTGCCACCGCAAGTTCTCTATCATGGTATTCCTTTACTCTAGATAATTCTAGAGTAAAAGTCTCCTCAGGAGATTCTTTGGTGGTTTGTTCTTATTCAAGGGAGTCCTTTAGTTGTGAAATTTCATTAGCAACGCTCAGGCACAAACTTTTGATAAATAATATTTTCTTGCTCCTCAAAAAGTTTCTTGCCTTCAATAGCACAAGTCAAGATTTAAACAAATTTGGAGGAGGCAATTTTATTTCTATGAATAGCAGGAAAGATAATCTCTCCCATATCTAGAATAGAGGCATTATCATAATCAACTATATGATCATCATTATTAACATTATCAACATCATCATCATCATGAGAAACAATGGGATCCAACGAGGTTACTGATACGTCGTAAACGTATCTATAATTTTTGATGGTCCATGCTTGTTTAGTATCAACTTTGCTTTGCTTTGTCTACGCTTTGAGGTATTTTTATACATTTTCTCGGACTAACCTATTAACAAGACGCCGCAATGCTAGTTGTTTGTTTTCTGCTATTTTTGGTTTCAGAAAATCTAGTAAGGAAATATTCTCGGAATTGGAAGGGACAAAAGCCAAAGTCAATATTTCACCAAGGAGAACACAAAGATCGAAGGGCAGCCAGAGGGGCGCCACAGGGCGCCCGCACCATACCAGGCGCGAACCCACCCTAGGTCGCGCCAGGGTAGGGTGTGGGCCCCCTGGCGGCCCTCTTGCCTCGCCTCTCCGCCTATATAAGCCCCCGATGCCAAAATCCTAAGTACCCGATTAGATCTCCATGAAACATTTCGTAGCCGCTGCCACCAACGTCCCCAGATCGGGGGGGATCTGAAGCTCTTCCCGGCACCCTATCGGAGGGGAGAGATCATCCTGGAGGCCTTCTTCATCACCATGCCAGCCTCCGGTATGATGCGTGAGTATTTCACCCTTGGACTATGGGTCCATACAGTAGCTATATGGTTGTATCTCCTCATTTGTGCTATCATGTTTAGATCTTGTGAGCTCTGTTCATGATCAAGATCATCTATTTGTAATCATGCATGTTGTGTTTGCGGGGATCTGATGGATATTGAGATACTATGTCAGATTGATTATTGATTCTATCATGTCTTATGATTATTGATTATATCATGTCTGTGTTGTTTGAGATCTTGCATGCTCTCCGTTTCTAGTAGCTATCTTGTCCAAGTAGATTCTAGTGACTCTAAGAGGGAGTATTTATGCTCGATAGTGGGTTCATACCTCTATTGAATCTGGGGAAGTGACAGAAATCTCTAAGGTTGTAGATGTGTTATTGCCACTATGGAGAAAACAACAATCTCTTGTTCATGGAAAAATTGTATTGTTTACTTTACACACATTGCTTAATGCAGTTATCCGTTGCTTGCAACTTAATCGGAGGAGGTTCGGATGATAACCTAAAGGTGGATTACTAGTCATAGATGCAGTTGGATGCAGGTCTATGTATATTATTGTAATGCCCAATCAAATATCATAGGAATCATGATTGTCTAGTATTTGCATTGTTATGCCTTGCTCAGTTCCTGTCAATTGCCCCGCTGTAATTTTTTTACCCAACATGTTATGTTATCTTTCTTAAGGAGAACACCTCTAGTGAACTGTGGACCCCGGTCCAATCTTTTCCATTGTTACATCATCTACTGTTACCGTTTACTCTCTGCAAGCAATCATTACCTTCCACACTATACATTTAATCCTTTATTTTAGCAAACCAGTGAGATTGACAACGTCACTATAAGTTGGGGCAAAGTCTTGAGTTTGTGTTGTGCAGGATTCAGAGTTGCTGGAAACATCTTGGAAGTTGTTTCCTTCCTCCTATTTGTTCGATAACCTTGGTTTCATAACTGAGGGAAAACTTATTGATGTGCTCATCACACCTTCCTCTTGGAGTTTCCCAAACGAAGCTCTACAGTGATCTGAGCTCATCAAAGACTTTTTCTGGCACCGCTGCCGGGGAGTAAGGACAGCTTTGCAAGGGGAGTCCTTCACAACCATTCTCTTTACTTTGTTTTTGTTTTTCTTAGTTTGTTTTGCTTGGTTCTTTCTTTCAAAAATTACAAAAAATAGTTTTTTTGGTTTGCTTTTTCTTATCAAAAACAAAAAAAATTAGTTCCTACTATAGTTGTTGGTCTGTTATTGCCTTGATTTGTCATGCTTTCTATCAATGGTTGGTTTCTTTGAAACTAGTTCTTATTGGAAAGGTGGGTTCACGGAAGAACAAAAATATTATTATAAAGAACATCGCTTGTCAGAAAAAGGGAAACACTTATGGGAACAAATTGATAAATTAAATACCATTGCTAGAAATGTGTGCTCTACTTATAATGTTACTTATTGCTGTGATAAATCTTGTTGCTGCCGGAGGTATAAACACCTACCTTTTCAATGTGAGTATAATGATAATGTTACCATATCTTCTTATGTTAAAGGAAATTGTGACTTTTATGATGTGGAACAAATTGAAGAATTTATTGCTTCGAAGGGTGCATTTTAACTTGCTAGTTTGCTTGAAAATACTGATGATTCACCTTATAAATATGAGGTTTATGATATACTTAAATTTTTCTTTGATAATTACAAGGAATAAAATGGCTATATTCTTGAATATATTAATAGATGCTTTCCCACAAACGGAAGAGACTAATGCCTTGTAGGAGCTTATGGAAGAAGAAATTGATGAACCTGAAAGCTCATTAGATGAAAAAGAGGAGGAGAGTGATGAACAAAAGGAGGAAGAATGGATCTACCCATGCCTACATTCTAATAAGAGTAACTCTTTACCCCTTACATTATTTGATTGTCCCCCATGTTTACCAAAGGAGGATTAATGTTATGTTCCTATTGATTCTTTTGAAATATTTACTATGGGTAAAGCTTGTGATAATAATTATGCTCATGTTGTCTATGATAATCCATGCTATTTTGATAAATATTATGATAATACTTTATTGTGCCTAACTTCGAACTGCATGGTACTAAAGAGTTTTGCTTAGAAAATGTTTATGATAAAGCTCTAGATGATGTTCCTATATTGAATGATCAGTCATCTTGTTATAAAATTGTTAAAAGTGGGTTTGAAGGTTTTAATCTCACTATTTTTGAGCTTGATATAAATTATGTGTTTGTAGATCATGAAAATCATGCTTTATGTGATAGTTATATTGTTGAATTTATTCATGAGGCTACTGAAAATTATTATGATAGAGGAAAATATGGTTGTAGAAGTTTCCTTGGTACTGAAGTACCTCTCTATGTGCTGAAAGTTTTGAAGTTACTCTTGTTTTATCTTCCTATGCTTGTCACTTTGTTCTTTGTGAATTTATCTGCTTACAAGATTACGATGCATAGGAAGTGGGTTAGACTTAAATGTGTTTTGAATTTGCTTCTTGATGCTCTCTTTTACTTCAATTCATATTTCTTACGTGAGCATCTCCTCAAACTATCAAGCCTAACTTAAAGGCGTTAAAGAAAAGTACTTCTTGGGAGATAACCCAATAGTTTTCTTGAGTCTTGAAAGTTATTACTTCTGTAATAACCTCTCCTTATCCTTTTTGTTTGATTTTTGTGCTAAGAATAACCTGTAAGGAGAGTGAAGTAAGATTTGGTTAAGTTGCTGTCCCAAAACAGATTTTTGTGCTTCACTGTAAAAATTCGTGAAAAATCTCTGTATGTCTTATTGAGATATAAGTTTTTGAGTAAACCCCCGGGTTTTTATCTAACTTTCATTAGTTCAACACTTTTCTATTTGAGCAACAAAAGGTCTTTGAAAAAATCGGTTTTTACCTGCTGGTCTGTTTTGACAGATTTCTGCCATTATTTGCATTTGCCTCTTTATCGATTTATTTTTGGGTTCTCTTTGATAAATTGAGATTTTTTAAGGAATTGCTATAGTAGCTTGTGTTTTTAATGAAAGTTTTTCTGTTTTGAAATTAAACCCAAAGGTTTACTACTTTTGAATGCACTAATGTTGCAAATTAAGATTGTGTGAAGTTTTGTATGAAGGAAATTTCCAAGTGCAGGGGAAGAATGATGTAATGAGATGAAGAATGGAAAAAATCTCAAGCTTAGGGATACCACCCCTTGTCACTCCAATAAATAGTCAAGAGGTACAAGAGTCAAAGCTTGGGGATGCCCAAGGCATCCCCTTCTTCATTAATAAAAATCTCAGGTCTCTTTCTAGACACTTCGTTTTTATTATTTCATGCACTGTTGTGTTGTTCTTGGAGCGTCTTAGTTTTCGTTTTTGGTTTTTGTTTTCTTAGTTTTCTTGAATAAAGTAGTTGGACCCCTGCTTTCACTATGATGTTTCAAATAAGTTGATTGGTGTTGGAAAGGAGTAGAAAGTTCCATGCTTATAGTGCTACAAAAAGGAGCTTTCTTTGACTGTGGCTTAGACTTTATCATGTCATGCTAGATGTTGTTTTTACCTTATGCTTAGTGATTATTGTTATATCATGACTTGTTCCAAATAACTGAGATTGCTTAATGTGCCTTGCAAGAATCATGCGTTGTTTTAGCATACAAAAGCATAGTATTGTGGTATTCTCCTTTGATGTTTTGTTTGGGTTGACTTTGCACATGCTCACACCATGTTATGACTATGAACCAGTCACCTTAGCCTCTATGATGATTTATTTTTTGACTTGTGATACCACATTATGCTTTGATTGATAATGATTTGTCGCTCTGCATGATTATGGCCATTATTGCTCTCTTAGTTGGTCGCTCCTAGTCTTTTGCTAGCCTCCACTTGTATTGAGTAAGATCTACTCATGCATCCAACTCCCAAGAAACCAAGTTATTCCAAAGTGTCCACTATAAATTCCTAAGCATGGTGTGTTACACCATTCCAAGTATATTATTGTTTTATTTATATTCCAAATTAAACTTGTTATGCGAAAGTTAGTGATTAAAGCTCTCACAAACTTGATGGCACACTTTATTTTTTTTCCCCTAATAAACTTGAACCATTATGTCATCTATGTAGTATATGCTTGCACTTATAAGTTGGGAATTAGCAGAACCGTGCTGTCACGGGGAACGCTTTCAACACCTGTAAATATCTACCCATTTGATATCATGCTCTTTTGTTTATGGATGTCGGCGGTGTGAAATAAAAAGGGATCTTGTAATTCCATGGAGTTATGTATATGTGTTAGAGAAATGCATGGGCCGCTAGCCTAAGCCATGCCTAATCATGCTGAAAACTTGTAGCATCACCATAGTGAGCAATCTATGAAGCATTCTTCTTATAAAAAAGGAGATATAGAAAAAAGAGAAGAGAAAAATAAAAAATAGGAAAGAAGATAAAAAGCACCATTTTCCCATGGTAAATAAGAAGATTTCTGAGATGCTCATTGTCTGTTGCCTTGTCATTTTGATATGGGATATCTCTTGTGTCATGGGGCAAGGGGTACCCCGTTGTGGTTCTCTATGATACACATATACTTACAATGACAAGAACTTGTTGGTAACTAAAGTTGAGTAGCATGAGGAATGACCCTACTCAAGGGACATGAGATTGCCAACTTATACTTTGTCAAGCATATAATCCATACTTTGTTCACTTTAACCTTAATCACTTCAAGATGCTTATGATAGGGGCAATGAGAGCTGAAAGCTAACAAGTACCATAATTTTGGGAAGCTATTTATGAAACTTGAAATCCATGCTTCCCTTTATGAAGGACTTTCTTCCACTTTTATATTGAGTCTCCACCTTATATCTTTATGCACCAACTAGGAGAGCATAGTTTTCATTCTTAGTTTTATGTGCATTATCCCAGAAATTATTGATTGATTCATAATGTTGATATTGCCTGTTCTTAAACTATTTGTATCTAGTCACCCTTATGAACTTTGAAGGTGTCCTATGCATTTATGTTTTGGTACTCCATGAGGGACAAGCTGAATGCCACTATGTTATTTTTTCTATATGTGAAACAAACAAACGTCTTTCAATGCATTGTTATTCATGATCTTTGTTTGTATCCTTTCATGTAGCAACATATTTACTATGTATTATTGTTAGAACTTCATCTTTCATGCTCATGTTTAGAGTACTTTGATCTCAACTTTCAATGCTTGCAAATGGTTTGATCTAGATCCTGATGGTGCATGTCACCTCAAAAATTATTCTTTTTATCACTTACCTACTCGAGGAAGAGAAGGAGTTAACCTTGGGGATGCTTGATACGTCGTAAACGTATCTATAATTTTTATGTTCCATGCTTGTTTAGTATCAACTTTGTTTTGCTTCGTCTACACTTTGAGGTATTTTTCTACATTTTCTGGGACTAACCTATTAACAAGATGCCGTAGTGCTAGTTGCCTGTTTTCTGTTGTTTTTGGTTTCAGAAAATCTAGTAAGGAAATATTCTCGGAATTGGACGGGACAAAATCCAAAGTCAATATTTCACCAAGGAGAACACAGAGACCGAAGGGCAGCCAGAGGGGCGCCAAAGGGCGCCCGCACCCTCCCAGGCGCGGTCCTACCCTAGGTCGCGCCAGGGTGTGGCCCCTGAGGCCCTCTCCCCGCCTCTTCGCCTATATAAGCCCCGATGCCAAAATCCTAAGTACCGATTAGATCTCCACGAACAGTTTGTAGCCGCCACCATTGTCCCTAGATCGGGAGGTCCGGTTATTCTCGGCACTCACGAGGGGAGAGATCATCCTGGAGGCCTTCTTCATCACCATGCCAACCTTCGGTATGATGCGTGAGTAGTTTACCCTTAGACTATGGGTCCATACAGTAGCTAGATGGTTTTATCTCCTCCTTTGTGCTATCATGTTTAGATCTTGTGAGCTCCGTTCATGATCAAGATCATCTATTTGTAATCATGCATATTGTGTTTGCGGGGATCCAATGGATATTGAGATACTATGTCAGATTGATTATTGATTCTATCAAGTCTTATTATTATTGATTCTCTCATGTCTATGTTGTTTGAGATCTTGCATGCTCTCTGTTTCTAGTAGCTATCTTGGCCAAGTAGATGCTAGTGACTCCAAGAGGGAGTATTTATGCTCGATAGTGGGTTCATGACTCTATTGAATCTGGGGAAGTGACAGAAGTCTCTAAGGTTATAGATGTTTTGTTGCCACTAGGGAGAAAACAAAAATCTCTTGTTCATGGAACAATTGTATTGTTTAATTTACACACATTGCTTAATGTAGTTATCCGTTGCTTACAAATTAATACTGGAGGGGGTTCGGATGATAACCTGAAGGTGGATTACTAGTCATAGATGCAGTTGGATGGCGGTCTATGTATATTGTTGTAATGCCCGATCAAATCTCATAGGAATCATGATTGTCTAGTATTTGCATTGTTATGCCTTGCTCAGTTCCTGTCAATTGCCCCACTATAATTTGTTTACCCAGCATGTTATGCTATCTTTCTTAAGGAGAACACCTCTAGTGAACCGTGGACCCCGGTCCAATCTTTACCATTTTTACGTCATCTACTATTACCATTTACTCTCTGCAATCAATCATTACCTTCCCACACTATACGTTTAATCCTTTGTTTTAGCAAACCAGTGAGATTGACAACCTCACTGTAAGTTGGGGCAAAGTCCTGAGTTTGTGTTGTGCAG
The DNA here is from genome assembly GCA_030063025.1 of Avena longiglumis. Lineage (NCBI taxonomy): Eukaryota > Viridiplantae > Streptophyta > Magnoliopsida > Poales > Poaceae > Avena > Avena longiglumis. The sequence goes on along the minus strand of CP125978.1, from coordinate 147,951,938 downwards.
GATTCCGAGTTGCTGGCAACACCTTGGAAGTTGTTTCCTTCCTCCTACTGGTTCTATAACATTGGTTTCATAACTGAGGGAAAAATTATTGTTGTGCTCATCACACCTTCCTCTTGGGGTTTCCCAATGAAGCTCTAAAGTGATCTGAGCTCATCAGTTAGCTTCGTTTCCTTATCCATAAGTCATATATGTAAACCATAAGAAGGTGATGATGAGCTTGCATTCTTAGCTCCATTCAAAACCTTACCTTGGCCCATAGAATCTTCATTTTCCTCTACATGGTTAGCAACACAAGCAATAGAGGAAATAGGAGCATTTTTATCATGGCAACAAGACGACACAAGCATATCATCATGAGATTTATTCAAGTCATTTCTACATGATATGCAAGGACCATCAACACAAGCATGTGAGGAGTTATTAGTGCTAGAAGTGTTAAAGTCCAAAGATAGAACATTGCAACTAGATAGATATGAGGGATTACAAATAGTAAGCACACTATCTATATTACAATTTCTATCACCACTCACCATATCATTACCTTGTGAAAAGTCACATGTTGGTGAAGTGGTAGAGGATGAGAACTCATCTCGACCGGAAGTGGAAGCAACACACTCATCCTCAATAATGTTGGACTTGCTATATTTATCTTGAAGCTTGGTCCATATCTCATGAGCACTCGAATAAGGCATGATAGAAGAAAGAAATACATTGCTCACAACATGTAAAAGAATTTTAGTAGCTAGAGAATCTATACAGGAGTTCAACTTCTCCTCTAAAGATTCGTTTTGGGGATCCATAGGAGAAGAGAAATCCATATATAGAGTTCCCTCGATAATTGGGTGAATTTGCCAAAATAAATCAAGCATGCGAGATTTCCAAACATCATAATTTGTGCCATCGAATGTGAACATGTCATTGTGCACAAATACCCTAGCCGACATCTTTACTCTCAAGGCGGTGAAGCCTAAAATGAGAGAATGGGCTCTGATACCAATTGAAAGGCTACAGATGCCGCCTAGAGAAGGGGTGAATAGGCGGTTTAAAACTTTTCCGAGAGTGGCTCAACAAAGGAGGAATTAAACTAGTGTTTACTTTGTTAAGCACAAAACATAGAACAACTAGGGTTCACCTATTTGAACCAACAACTTATGATAAGCAAGACAAGCAACTATGTGATAGAAATATATATACTTCAAGCTAAGGCTATCACAAAGTAATGTGCATAAGTAAGAGCTCGGATATAGAGATAACCGAGGCACGGAGACGATATTTTACCGAGTTCCTCCCAACATGGAGTACGTCTCGTTTGGAGAGGGGGTGGTATCACACCACCAATGCCACAAGAGGCCTCCCTTTTTCTCCTGTGAATCTCACCCCAACGGGATCGATCCACACTTTCACTATCGGTGCACTTGTCGATGGCAATCCGGAACCTCTCACAAGGTTGGGGCACTTCTCCACAACTCAATTGGAGGATCCCAACAAACAGTATTGGGTAAATCTCCATAACTTAATTGGAGGCCCCAAGTAATCCACAACCCTGCAAAACAACCAAACCGTCTAGGGTTCCAAGAACCCAAGAGTAAAAAGCTTCTCACCTTTCACTCAGTCGAATCCTCACCGAAAACTCAAACTGATGCACCAAATGCAATGGCAAGAACACAATAAGTGCTCAAGTCCTTCTCTCCTAAATTCCACCAAAGCTACAAAATCTTGTGGGGGAATAAGAGAGGAAGAACAATGGAGGAAATCCACAAAAGACTCCAAGAGCTAGATCCCAATATGTTCCCCTCACTTAGAGGAGAGATTGATTGGTGGGGTTGTATATCAAGATCTCCTCTTTCAAATCCCTCAAGTATATGCAAGAATCATAGGAGGGATTGAGAGAAAAGCAAGCTAAAGAGATCAACAATGGTGGCTTAGCTTTAGGGTTCTTAAGGTTGGGGAACCAGCAGCAACCAAGGTAGAATAAGGGGCCTTTTATAGGCCCCGGAAATGTAGCCATTGAAGTCACTTAACCCGACATCGTCAAAATGCCCTGAAAGTCGCTGGCCGAACACTCCGGCCACAGAGATTCCGCCAGTCCGGTGGAGTCCGAACAGGACACAATACGTCAGCGCCTCGATAAATTCTGGGCGGATACTTCAGCCCGAATCAGCGGACATTCCGTCCTAGCCGGACATTCCGGTGAAAACGACAGACATTCGCCCAATGCAAAATTGATGTAAATAGCAAAACTGAAATGACCATAAATTTTGCATCCAAACTCCGATTTTGATGATCTTGGGATCGTCTCGAATATAGTAACGATCTCTACAAGATCATGCAGAGAACCATCATAGTCCAGCAAGGGAGGATAGAACAAAATGGTGAAAGGTTTAACCTATCTAGAAAAGACAAACCGGTAAAACCTCCAATATCGAACACGCAATAGAGAATGCATATGAAACTGCTGATGAACTTGAGCTTGTCATGGAGATTAACACAAGCTCTAAATCCTCTCATGGATAAGAACCAAATAAGAACCAATAAAGATGATGCCAAGTATGCAAAGGTTTGAGCTCTCACCGAGGGATACGATCAAGTTACTCACTCGAGAGCCCCCCTTGATATTACGGTTACCTATAATATATATCGGTCTCCCCAACTAACACCATGAGACCGGTAAGAAAGAAACCCTATCAAGAACATACCTTTGCCTTGAGCATATTCCACTTGAGCTTGACGTTAACAATCTTGTCCACCTCAAGATGGAACACCTTTATTGATTGAGCTAGCTTGGTGAAGTCTTCCAAATTGCTCCCCCATACTCACTATGGGAGAGCATCTATTTTAGGCATATCTTCACATATCCATGATCACCATAATGATCGCAAGCCCCAAGAATATGATCTCTTCGAGACGACTCATCTTGAACTTGCACTTCGTTTCTTCTTTCCTTCATTATGTTGGTGCCTTGAAGGTACACCAGAGATATCACTCCATCTTGTTCTTCAAGACAAACTTGCCATAGGCTCAACTCTCCCATGACCAATCTTTGGATCACTCCTTGAACATCTTGGTCATCACTTGATCTTCTTCATTTTCTTCTTCTTTCAACCTTGACACCACAACATGGTTCAATCATTGACAATGGACAATTCCTACAAGTGCAACTTGATACAGGCATTAGTCCATATAGATTGTCATTAATTAACAAAACCACACATGGGGCCCACATGCCCTTTCAACCATCCTCAACTTGTGGAGTAAAAGACAACGAGTGTGGATCAACCAGTCCAAAAAAGTTCCACTATGAGAAACCTAGGTATAGATTGTTCTCTAGAACGTATAGATATGTACAACATACTCGAGATGTTGCCAACTGATAACAACAACAATGACAAGAGGCAAGATTATAGAAAAGCGGAGATATCACAATTTATGTCCTCTTCAGTAATCAACAAATTATTCATGAAACATGGATCCAATGTGGCATCCCGCTAAAACCACTACTAGAAAATCGCGTTGTTTTTGTGCATTGCATCATCATGAACGCATGCTCATGTCATCATGCCACCTTGCATTTGAGCATCGTCATCATCTTGCAATTGTTTGCATAAAACTATTTCTGAAAAACATATTTGGTTTTCTAAATACCCCGCCTTTATTTCAAAATCCAAAACCTGGATCTCCGGATTATTTCGTTTTGTCTACCCCCGGTTTTCAAAAGCCCTGTTTTAAATAAATAAAATGTTTAAATATTTTTAGGGGGCAGCCGAACCGGACCGATCCGACCCAGTCGGCCACCCCCAGTACAAAAACTAGGCGACCCCAAACCTTTTTCTACCCAACCCTATTCTACCCACCCTTCCTCCACCTCACCCCACCCAATCGGTGCTCGCCACCTCAGCTATCCCTCCTTCATCCACCCAATCACCACACACGCGAACCAGACCCACACCACCCGCCTGACCCCACTCTCCCTGGCCCCACCCCGTTCGATCCCCTCTCCCCGTCCTCCCTTCGATCTCCTCCCGTGCCCGACCTTCTCTCCTCGAGGCCCCATCCCCGCGTACGCCGCCTCCCTCGTTCTCCTCCTCCCGCTGAGCCTCTCCGCCGCCGCCACGCCACGTGAAGCCGGGCCGCCGCTAGCCTCGCCCGTCGTTGGCCTCCCTCAATCCCCACCTCCTGGCGCCCCCACACGAACCACCCCGAAACCCTCCTCCTCGCCAGCCTCACGGCCCAGGCGCCGCCGCGAGCTCCGCGACCGGCCAGCCGCCTGCACCATCCCCAACTCCTGCCGTCTCCGCCGTCGAGGCCGCCCCTCCGCCTCAGAGCGCCTGCTTTGTCGTGGCGTGCCTGTGAGTCGCGCCATCGCGGCGACCTCATCTGCGTCGCTGCCGCCCGTCACCATCCCGGCTCATTCGACGACGCCCTCGTGCCTGCCGCCGTTCTGGCCCGCGACCTCCGCGTCGCCAAGCTCCTCACCGGCCTCCGAGACCTCCCCTTGCAGACTGGTGCCCCTGTCCCGTGTCCCCGCCACATCAACGCTCGAGTGCCATCGTCAGCTTCGTTTCGTTGTCCAATATCAGGACGCCAGGGTACCCATCGATCTTTTCTGTTGCTTCTACAGGGAGTAGTACAGAACAAGTTGTCATGTGTCTCTTAGGTTGTGTATGTTTGACTGGGAATATTGACAAGATCTCTGACATTTGGGTACACTCGAAGACTACCGACAAGGAGCCAATGACAAGTTCTACCTCAAGGAAGCAAGATATCCTTCCCGAAACCCGGCGCGGCAAGTTCTTCTCACGGATCCGTTGGCGACCCCCGAAGACCGAACCCCGAAACCCCAAGATCTGCCGTACCCCGATGTGTGAACCCAAACCCGAGCCCTTATTTTATTAAATGATATATTACTTGTTGCACATAAAATTGCCATGCTTGCATACATATTGTCGTGTGGTTTGGGGGCCTTATGCCGATTCACCTAAATTACATATGGGATCCATATGCGGGCAAATCTAGTCGTATATTGGTCCCATTTAAATTTGTGTAGCGAACCGGTGATATATTTTGCCATGTTAAGACAACATTTAAAATTGCGGGGTAGTTAAACAACTTGAACCACTTAAATATTTGCCGGGACCTTGGTTCCGCTTAATATGACCTAATTGCATCGCATCTTTGCCATGTCATACATCATACATGCGTCATGCCCGATCTTCTGCTGTTGTATTAAATAGTGCATCCGGTGTTTCTCCTAGTGCTTTGCTTCTTCACGGATTAGGACGATGAGTTGATGCGAGTGTCGACCCGATCTTCGGATGAACCTTCGGCAATGATTTCAGGCGAGCACCTCCCCCTTTCTACCTATCTTACTTTTATAGTATTTATTCCCTCCTGTTGATCTATTGCTATCTGTGTTGCGATGCTATAGTTTTCGAACCCGTGATATCCCTTGCAGCCTTATATTGCCTTGGACACTTCCTATTACCTGTTGTTTGGTAGATAGTTGGACTTGCGCGTCGTCGTCGCTTGCTCAAGTGCTGTTGCGTGTCGTCAAGTACCACAGTTGTTGGAGTATTGCCGCATGTTTAATGTTGGAGTTGATCATGGCTTTAACTATCGTTTAATAACTAAAATTGAAGTAGGTAATGCAGAGGCACAGGTGGGCAATAGATGTTATTTGGTTGTTAACCGTCCACTTGTGTCCCGTAGGACCCCGAGTTCTTGACACCTGTTAGAGATCGAGCGCTAACCACGGTGGGGTGTATGGGCACCCCATCGATTTAGTACCGATTTCAAAGTACTGTCATTGGGGCCACAATTAGTTTGGGGCTTTATTACTATTCTGTACTTATGCCATGCTTCTTGCTTAATTTAAATTATGCGATGTACGCACCTGTCGCTTAGGATCGTGACACGTTTTGTATCGACAAGCCCCATCTTTTCGGGTTCCCGCTTATAGCCGTCACACAAACCCCGAGTCCGTCTCGAGACCGGCCGACTTCTATGGTAGACTTAGTGGGTGGCCCCATGTACTTACTTTGGGTCTGGAAACGCCATGACTTAGGCCCCGCCGACATACCGATGGGTGTATGTTAACTGATCTGGCAAAAAGGGTCGATGTGCGTGTGGATACTTTGGTGCACCCCTGCAGGGTTAAATCTTTTCGAAAAGCCGTGTCCGCGGTTATGGACGACTTGGAGCACAGTTCTCGATCATAGACAACTATAACTAAAGTTTACTGTTATAATTTGACTTGTATCCGATATGACTAGTAATCAGCTTCACTGCAACGGAATGGCTAAATAAAAGTACCAACAACTGTTGGGTTTGGGGATATCTCATGCTAATTGTATCTGACTAGTAAGTGTTGCAACTACAACGGAATGGTTAACTAAAAGTGCCCACTGCTTATTCTATCAGGATGACTATCTATATTTGACTAGTAATTGCCGCAACTATAACGGAATGAGTAAAACTGCCAACGGTGTGAGTTCCTCGGTTGACTTCCTCGTTTGGTCTCGAGGGGGAAACACCAGGATGGGTATGTTTGGTGGTAGTATCAGGTTGGTTCCGTATAGGTCTCTTACCTCTCTCTGATAGCCGCTATTTGTATCGAGTCTCTATAGGTTGTTTAGTGCATGTTGCGCTGCCGCTCAGTCCACCATACCTATGTAGGCGAGGACCGCCGAATTCTAGCCTCGCTGCATCGCCTCAAGATCGACCGCTCTCTCTTTTTCCTTTGCCCTTTGTCGGCACCCCTTTTGTTTAAGCAGGTTTTGAGATCGACGTCGTTAGCAGGGTTACCCTTCCGGCTTGGCCTGGGCAGGGTTATGGACGCCATTAGTTATTCTTCAGGGCTCTTAGCCCCATTTGCATCTTGTCCGTAGTCGGACGCTATATCATTTTCAAGGTGATTTGGATCTTTGTATTGTATATCTGTATTCTTGACTCATTGAGTCGCCGTTGTATATATCTGTTCTGTGGGTCCCATCGAGGACTGTTGAGTAATGTTATTACTTCGTTTTCCACCCGCACGAAAGTGCCTGGTGGGCACCTTTGGATCGTTTCTATGCGGGTTTGGCGGGTTTTCGCTAAAACTTGCATAGGGCCGATTCTGAGGGTGTTACATCCAATCAGCATCAACCTTCATATATAAGTAGACATATGTGTTCCCAAAATACACACCAAATTCCACCTCAATCAAACATCCTTTTCCTGCCCAAACTGTTCGTCTACCAAAATTTCTCTATACAAAAACTACAGCAGTTTAAACTGACTAAGCCACTCCCAAATATGATGCTACACTGACTCAAACCTCAAACCAGCTTACCAAATTTAAGTACTCAAAGTAAGGAACAAGCTGAATGTAACATCCCAAAAATACTAAACTTGGATCATCAAACTCTAATCATCAAAATTAGGGTTAACAAAAACTTTTCTAAAATAAAAATATGAAAGCATGCATGGTGTATGCATTTCATTTGGAATTCTTTTGAACCACCTTTTTTGTGTGTTCCTTTGCTTGTAAATGGATTCTTAGGTGAAATAAACATCATCTAAACAATTCCCGAAACTTTTCTCAAAGACAAATAAACCAAAACAAATAAAATAAGGGAATGGCCATTTTGACCAATTTAACTCCTATGCCTACTTTGGCTGTCCCAAACTTTCAGAACTTAACAGAAACTTTTCTGGATCTTTGCACCCCTTGATTGTACTCATAAAAAAGTATCAAGACCCACTTTGTGATCATCCAGAAACTTTCAAATGCATAGTTTAAATGACAGTTCAAAATTGAATCTTTATCATATGAGAAGATCCCACTTTTTCAAAATCCACTCAAACAAGCTCAACTTTCAAAAACCAAGCATCTGCAAACTCACCAGCACCAACCTAGCACACCCACCAAAAATCTTTTCAAAATTCAAAACTTGAATTCTTGCGGCCATTTCATCAAACACTTTGTAGACACAAATCATCAAAATCATAAACACTATTGTGCGCAGCGATTGAAGCCTAACTTGTCCCCTCTCTAGCTCACAACCATCTCAGTAGATCATCTAGCAAGTTAAACCAAGCACTAGCCTCAATGTAAGCTGGGCAATGCCATCAATGGTGAACAGCCGAAGCTCACCATGCCACCCCAATGGAGACAGCAAGCTAGAAGGAGATTTAGCCGTGCCAACCTTGTCTGGGAGGCAGCCCACCGTCCACCGCCACTCCCTGTCCCAGCCGCGAGCATTGCCAAACCCTGGACCACACACACGCTACCGCCAAAGAACCATGCCGAGCATGCGCCAGAGCACCACGCTCGTCCGACGCCCACAGACCGTGCGCCGCCCTCTCCGCGTGCATACATGATCGCCACCAACCCAGGAGACCGCCAGACATCCCCGTTCGCCGCCCCATGACGCATAGCCACTGCTCGCCGTCGAAGACGCCGCCTCTGCCGCGCAGAGCATCGCGCTATCCAGACCAAACCGCACCGCCCCTACGTGCGCATTAAAGCTGTAGAGCATCGCCAGGAGACCACCAAGTGATCACCACCAAAGGCCATGCCTCTAGCAGCCCGTAGCCATGTCGCCACCGTCGCCTGCCCATCCCATTCGGTCTCGCTGTCGCGACTATAAATAGAGGCCACCCCCAGCCAAATTGAGCACACCATCTCACTCCCCTCTCCTCACTGATCGTGCCACCCCGTTCCCGGATCAAGGCGAACAGCACTTCGCCGAAATTTCACCGGAGCCGCGCTGGGAAAGAAGGGGCCAGCGATTGAGCCGCCCAGAGAAGTTGTCGGTACCAGGAGGTTCGCCGTCATCGACTTCATTGTTCGCCCGCCTCGACCCTCGAGCCCGATGATCCCCAACGACTGTCACAAGAAGGTTTCATCGCACGGCGTTGCCCAACGTCGACGATGACCCTCAGCCATTGGATTAGAACCAGATCGAATGCACCACATCGCCCCATACCGGTTCGCACCCTGTAACACCCTCAGAATCGGACCTATGCAAGTTTTAGCAAAACCCGCCAAACCTGCATAGAAACGATTCAAAGGTGCCCACCAGGCACTTTCGTGCGGGTGGAAAACGAAGTAATAACATTACACAACAGTCCTCGATGGGACCCACAGGCAGAGATATATATACAACGACTCACGAGTCAAGAATACGATATAATATACAAAGATCCAAATCACCTTAAAAATGATAGAGCGTCCGACTACGGACAAGATGCAAATGGGGCTAAGAGCCCAAGAATAACCAATGGCGCCCATAACCCTGCCCGTGCCAAGCCGGAAGGGTAACCCCTAACGACGCCGATCTCAAAACATGCTTAAACAAAAGGGATGCCGACAGAGGGCAAAGGAAAAGAGGAGCGTCGATCGAGGCCAAGACACCATGAGGCTAGATTCGGTCCTCGCCTACATAGGTATGGTGGATCGAGCGGCAAAGATGCGCTAAACAACCTATAGAGACTCGGTACAACTGGCGACTATCAGAGAGGGGTAAGAAAGACCTATCCGGAACCAACCTGATACTACCATCAAACAAACCCATCCTGGTGTTTCCCCCTCGAGACCAAACGAGGAAGTCAACCGAGGAACTCACACCGTTGGCAGTTTTATTTATTCAGTTATCGTTGTAGCTATTACTAGTCAGATGTAGATAATCAACCTGATAAAGTAAGCAGTGGGCACTTTTAGTTAACCATTCCGTATAGTGGCAACAATTACTAGTCAGATACCATTAGCATGAGATAACCCAAAACCCAGCAGTTGTTGGTACTTTTATTCAGCCATTCCGTTGTACTTGCAATACTTACTAGTCAGGTACAATGGTCGCAAGCGACACCCAAAGCAAGCAATTGTGGGCAGTATTATTTAGCCATTCCATTATAGTGAAGCTGATTACTAGTCATTATAAAGTCAAATTTATAGCACTACTTTAGTTATGCTTGTCTATGATCGAGATACTGTGCTCCAAGTCGTCCATAACCGCGGACACGGCTTTCAGAAAGTTTTACCCGGCCGGGGTGCACAAATAGCAACACACACTCGATCAACCTCGGAAAAACCAAATCAAAACCAACGAGGCTTTCACGACAAAGCAATCAGGATTCGAAATATTTTAGGGGCCACCCCATTGAGTAGACCCGCAAGTAAGCTAGCTCGAGACGGACTCAAGGTTTGCATCAATGGTTGTAAACGATCGAACCCGAAAGTGTGGCTGGCTTGTCGATACCGCGAAAACACTTCGCTTACCTAAATAGACAAAGGTGCTCCTCGCACAATCGAATGAAGTAGCATGGCATAAGTACAGATCGTAATTAAAACCTCAAACTAGTTTGTGGCCCCAAGAAATAAGATCAATCAAGCTCGCTCGGGGGTCCCATATACCTCCCGGATGTGGATAGCGCGATAAATCAAGGAACAGGTATCAAGTACTCGGGGTCCTACGGGACATAAGTGGGCGGTCGGAAACCAAATATTTTCTATCACCCACCGATGCCTCTGCTTACTTACTTCAATTTTAGTTGTTAAACAGGAATTAAAGTGAGCGATAAGTAAAACCATGATCATCTCCAACATCAAACATGCGGCAAGGCTCCAACAACTGTGGCACTTGACAACGCGCAACAGCACTTGAGCAAGCGACTACGACGCGCAGGTCCAACTATCTACCAAACAACAGGTAATAGGATGTGTCCAAGGCAATATAGGGCTGCAAGGGATATCACGGATACGGAAACTAGAGCATCGCAACACAGATAGCAATAGATCAACAGGAGGGAATAAATACTATAAAATAAGATAGGTAGAAAGGGGGGAGATGCTCGCCTGAAAACATTGTCGAAGGTTCAACCGAAGTTCGGGGCGAAGCTCACATCAACTCAACGGCCTTATCCGCGAAGAAGCAAAACACTAGAAGAGACACCGGATGCACTATTTAATACAACGGCAGAAGATCGGCATGATGCATGTATGATGTATGACATGGCAGAAGGGCGATGCAATTAGGCCAGATTAAGCGGAACCGGGGTCCCGACAAGTAATTAAACGGTTCGAGTGAATTAGCTACCCCGCAATTTAAATGTTGTCTTAACATGGCAAAATATATCACCGGTTCGCTACACAAATTTAAATGGGACCAATATTAGACTAGATCGCCCGCATATGGGCCCCATATTTAATTCAGGTGAATCGGCATAAGGCCCCCAAACCACACGACAATATGCATGCATGAACATTTAATATGCGACAAGTTGTATTATGTTATAAAATAGGGTTTCGGGAAGGGGTTCACACATTAGGGTTCGGCAGATCTTGGGGTTCCGGGGTTCGGGGTCGGTCTCGGGGTTCAGGGTTCGACGGGTTCGTTCTCGGATAACAGAGGTAGGTCTTGGCGTTCCGCGAGGAAGGGCTTGGTGGTTCTGGCTTCACTTGTAGGTGTCGGACTCGGTTGCGGTAGATCTTGGCCATGTCGAAGTTCTTGCCGGAGGTTCGTCGAGGGTCACCGGTTGATGCATCTTCATGTGGTAGATCTTGTCGAGTTCACTGCAACGGCCTTGTGGTTCCGATGAAGATCTTGGTGGTTATCTAGTGGCACCATGTACACCCCTCGAGCCCATCGGCATTGAGCCGGTCTTGTCGTTGAGCATCCCTGTACGAAGGTCTGGGTGTTCCGGTTCCATTGACGATGGAGATCTTGATTCAACATCATCGCGGCCTTCGAGGTTTCGGCTAGCGGAGCCGGGAAGGAGTTCTTGGGGTCCGGGGAGGGAATCTTGTCGCATCCGAGGGGGTACTTGAAGTCCGTGATGGAGATCTTGTCGGGTTCAAGAGGCTTGTAGTGGTATTATACCGGATACAGGACGCATGCACACGGTCGACGACATACACCGCTTAGGGCGAAACAGAGGAACATCACGAGGAGGTCCTGTCCTGTACGGGCATTATCCCGAACACCTTGCAGGGGAGCGTCGCGGCAAAAGCTGGGAAGCCGGCGCCGAACTCGAGGGTGCAGAAGCGGCGGCAGGGACTTGCGGACGCGGCGGCGACGAGCTCGGGACCGGGGGGCGCGGAGGCTGCCGGCAAGGGGCCCAGAGGAGTGCTCTGGAGGTCGGCAGGAGGCGACGAGAGCGCAGGAGGCGGCGGTGGCGGTGGCGCTATGAGGCGGAGCGGAGCGCCGAGCCCGAGGAGGAGCCGAGGCGAGGCCGGGGAGGAGGAGGTTGAGGAGTGGGAGGCGGGCGGGGACGCGAGGCTGCAGGCGGTTGGCGGGGCCGGCAGGCGAAGGTTGAGGAGGGCGCCCGGCAGGGACTGGCGACTGCTGGCAGGCCGCCGGGCGGAGGAAGAAGGGAGGCGGGGCGAGGAGGTGCGCTTTATGGGCGGAGGCGTCCGTGGCGGCCGCGCAGAACTCGTCGGGGAGCGAAGGAGGCGGGCGGCGAGGTGGAGATGGGTGCGGCGTCGGCGGACCCGGTCGCTGAGGCGGCAACGAGGCACTGGAGGAGGCGGCAGCAGTGGTCGGGAGGCGAGAGGCGGCTCGATGGCGGCGGTTGAGGCCGGGCGGAGGAGGGATCTGAGGCGGGAAGGGGAGAGGCGTCGGAGGAGAACGGAGGAGGGGCGGGCGCGCCGTCGGGGGAGACGCGGCGAGGGAGAGGAAACGAGAGGGAGGATGTGGGAGGTGGGCCGCGGAACAGGGGCAGGTGGTGGGGCCGGCTAGCAGGGTTGGTGGGGGGAGTGGAGAGAGAGGGCAGGTGGGCCAGGCGCCAGGGGGAGTGGGGCTAGGCCAGGTGAGGTGGCATGGTCTGATAGGCTAGGGGGGAGGGGAGAGGGTGAGGTGGCAGCCAGGGATTGGCTGGGGTGAGGTGGAGGGGGTGTGGGTAGATTAGGTTGGGTGGGTTTAGGAATTTAGGCGGACCGATTTTGAACCGGGGGTGGTCGTTCGGGTCGAATCGGCCCGTTCGACTGCCCCCACTAAAATAATGAAATATTTTATTTAATTCTAAATGCACCGTTTGCAAACCGATAGCAGACAAACAAAAATATTCCGGAGACCCGGGGTTTGCATTTTGAAAACAAGACGGGGCGTTTAGAAAATAAAGACAGGTTTTTCTGCAAATAGTTTTATGCAAGCAAATGCAAGATGATGATGATGATGCTCAAATGCAATGTGGCATGAGGACATGAGCATGCGGTCATGATGATGCAATGCACAAAATCAACGCGATGTTCTAGTAGTGGTTTTGCGGGATGCCACACACCCCCCTGTCTCACTGACGCGTGGGGACAGCGACTTAACCAGCCCGCGTAAGCGTTGTGATTAGCAGGCCGGCCCAGTATCGCTTTCTGCGCGGTCCATTTATTTGAATTTAACCTTTTTCATTTTATTTCAAACACACTTCTGTACCCAGTTTCAAAAATCAACCCAGGTCGATTCAGTGAACCAAATTGAATGAAACCAATTTTGTTAGAAAGGTCTGGGAATGCTGAATGCAAGCCCGTTGGATTCAAGTCATTTGGATCTATAGATCATCCATGGTAAAAATAACAAGGCAGAAGCTTTTCTACATTCATACATTTTTCAAATTTAAACCATAATAGCTTTTGAGTTGATTCCAACTCTCAAAAATCACATTTAACCATACCTTTCAGAATATATAAAAATATATAGGTTTACTTACAGAAATAATGACCAAGTAATAAAAGAATGCCACATAGGCATTTCTAGCCACTTTAATTAATTAAAATAAAAGAGAAAAACCTTATTAAATTGTGACACCACTTTAAATCACATTCCCCTGAACTAAAATATGTGGTGATGACATGTGTCAAAATGATCCCATGTTTGGTTTGGAGAATATTAAATCTTAAGAAGTTTTTCAATGAGTAGAAATTACTTTTCTAAAAATAAAAGGAATTAAACTAAGCTTTAATCTTGTAATGTTAGTGATGATGCTAGATCATCTATAGGACCCTTGTGTGTGATGAATGCAAGTAGTTAAGTATTGTTTGGTGATTGTGTACCTCGTATTTATTCATAGACGCTAGTACCGACCAAGGATACAAGGAGGAAGGAGGATACTACGAAGAAGAAGCCGAGGAGAACTTCAACCACTGCTCTGCACAAGGCAAGCTAACACTTGCAAGATACTCTACTTTAGCAATCCTTACTAATCAAGCTGACCTATGCAAGCTTATACTTGCAAGTATGCAAGCTAACACTTGCAAGATACTCTACTAATGCAAACAAACACTTACTTGCTACCATGCCCACTATATGCCTTAAAGCGTATATGATCATAACCACTTGATAAACCAATCCTAGTTTTACTTGCAAGCTATATACTTTATTTATTTATCAAAGCTATTACTTAGAGTTTACTTAAGTGAATTGTAGATTCTAGAAGGATAAATGAAGGTTGCATAAAGAGCATAAAATTTGGCCTAAGCTAGATAATCTTGATGTCATCCCAAGGCATGAGATTGAACTTATTTGAAACTCCACTAGTTTACCACCCCTCATTAGTACTCACCCCCACTTGTAGATGCTAGTGCTAAGCATAAAACTTGATCAACTTTAGATGGGAATACTTGGTGAAAATGGTTATGAAAACCTTAAAATGATGGATCATTCTACTGAGATGTTTTGACAAGTGTTTCCGAACACCAGATGATTTTGGTGATGAAAATGTTGAGTCATGAGCCTTAGCCCTTTATAAAACTGCTGGTTGTCTGGATGCGATACCATTCCAATTTTACCGTACAACCACAATACCCGAAGATTGGGTAGGGCTTGACTGGAAACTTATATACCTTAGTATTGGTTCCCTCACGGCCAAGGTCTAAGCTGAGGCTACCTTGTGAAGATTGTCCACCTGTGCAGTACCCAAGATGACAGTTGGTCATGGTTGGGAGGCCAAACTCACAGGAGAGGTGCTTATACTAGGGCGTGTAATTGAAAGGTTAGGATTGATTATCCGCATACTGAGTATGGTGAATTCAGGATTTGTTCCTGACGGATGTATCGGATATTGTGGCGAAAGTGTACAATCTCTGCAGAGTGTCAAACTATTCGAATAGCCGCGTCCGCGGTTATTGACAGTTGGAGTGGCCATACTGTTCCCCCGTTAGATGTTTTCAAAAGACTTGTGAAATGAATTGAGACTTTGACTTGACCACAACAGGGTTGTGATATGAAATACAAGTTCCTACTTAGGAGTTATAAAATTGTGACTAGCTTCTCTTGCTTCTCAGCTTAGTAGAGATAAATCTGGCTTTTGCAAAACAACCCTAGAGCCTAGTGTCCTATTATCAAAAACCCTTTCACTTGTTAGTATTAGTTTGCGAGTACTTAAAGAGTACTCACGGCTTTGTCCCTGGCTATTCTCATGGCCAGACTATGAAGAGGAGTACCTGGAGGATGGACCCCAGGAAGGTTACGACAACTAGGATCATCTCCCATCGTAAGCATTGCCTGTGACCCCGAAGATGGAGCTTACGCCACCGTTATTATTACGTATTCCGCTGCTTGAAGTTGTATTAAGAACGGATCATGAGATCCCTATTTGTGTAAGACCTTATGTATGGTTTGTAATGGATGATGTATTGTGGTATCCAATTACATTATTTCTAAAAATGGTAATCCAGGATTGCGATGTATGGCATAACAGCATCGGGATTAAAAATCCGGTGTTGACAAGTTGGTATCGAGCCATCCTGACCATAGGAGACCCTAGTTAGATTGGACGTTTGAATCAAAAACTTAGTTTCAAAACCAAAGAAAACAAATATTTACAAAAACTTATTCTCATTCTTATCCCTTTGATTCTTTCATGAAAATTCATGTTCCACAAAAACTCTTGCAAAATACATAAAATTTTGACACACTTGATCACTCTACTAACTTACTCATCCTATATTCTTTTAGATAGACGTGAAGTACAACAAGTTTTATCAGTTGGGGAATAGAGGAGACCTTATCTTTGAGAGGGATTTGGACCAGCTTTCGGAACTTTTGGAGCGTCTGCACCCCGAGTTCTTCGGAGCTCAACTCAATGATCAAGGAGGAGAAGATCTGAAGTGGCTAATTGTTGCAAGTCTCCGAGGAAAGATTGAACCTCCCACAACTAAGGGAATTCAGTTTACCTTAAGAGAGAACAACTGGCTCGATGGACTTGCCAGGGCCATGTAGGAAGCGCTTTCCCGTCTGTGTAGGCAGAGAGTCAATCAGATCAAGGGAACCCGCTTTGAGTTTTGCCCAAGGCGTGATGCAAATGGACAACCACTGGAAGCCCCATACCACCCTGAGCTGAAGACTCAATTGGACCACCTTAGCTTCATGATGCACGATCGTCGGCAGGAGTTGGATAACTGTCATGACTAATCCAACCACAAGTCTGCCATCATCAAGACGAAGGATCAAACCATCGCCATGCTAGCAAAGGATCGCAAGTCTCGCCGCCGTCAGCTCGACAAGAAGGAGCACATCATTGCCCGTCTTCGCCACTGTATCTCATCTTTGGAGGAGACCATCCACGAGAGAGACATGCAGTTGGAAGAAAGGGAGAATGCCGGAGAGGATCTTCGTGGAGACCCCTACTCCTATCTCAGCGATGATGATGATTTTCTGGAGGATCAGGCTATGGACTTCTTCACTGATGAGGATGATTTCGCCTTCATCGATGACGATGAAGATGACAAAGCCACCGATTTCCGAGGAGTAGTAGCACTTGAGCACTAGCGTAGTGAGTAGTATTCGGTCCCACTGTATCGCAGTTTCCAGAATGGTTCTTAAAACCATCTGTTTTTCTTTGTTGTGGTGTGTGTTGTATCGTGTGCTATGAATGAATGAATGAAAAGCGAGTTGCTAGAAAAATCTGAGTCAAACTTTATAAACTTTTCAAAATCCCATAATCGTAGAAATTCCCTCTTTTCTCATGATCTATCTCAATCTTCAGATGCTACGCGGAGGAAGTGGTTCATCCCCGGACCCGATGTTGCAGATACTGCAAATGTTGACCTCTGACCGTGAAGCTGAAAGAGCCGAACGTCAAGCCAACCTATCCACCCTGCAACAGATAGCCCAGCTTGCCCACAACAACCAAGGCCACGGAAATCAGGACAACCATGGATCTAAGCTCAAAAATTTCCAGAATACCAACCCACCTGTTTTTACTAAGTCAGAAGAACCCCTAGACGCCGATGATTGGCTGCAAACCATGGAAAATAACCTAGAAGTCGCTGGAGTGGAAGCCAACGAGAAAGTTCTGTTCGCCACCCACTATCTAGTCGGAGATGCCAGGGCATGGTGGAATAGTGTTCGCGTAATGACCGGAGGCCAGATGATGACCTGGGAGGAATTCAAGGTCAAGTTTAGCAGAACCCATGTGCCACCGGGTTTGATCAAGAGAATGAGAGACGAGTTCAGAGAACTGAAGCAAGGAAGGATGACCATAGTGGAATACCGTGACAAATTCTTGTCATTAGCTAGGTATGCCCCGGATGAGATCGACACTGAAGCCAAGAAGAAAGAAAGATTCCTGAATGGTCTGCATGATGAGATGCAGACAGTGTTAGTCAATATCCCCTTTGCTGATATTGAAGCCCTTGTCGACTCTGCTATCCAGATAGAAGGAAATATCAACCAAGCCAATGAGAACCGCAAGCGTCGCATGATGCATCAGCCAGGAACCCATCAGACCCCAAAGTATCGCCCTAACCCAACTCCCGGATTTGCCCCAAGAACCCACAGACCCCCGATGAACCGTCCGACCTATCCCAACCGTGGAAACCCTAGGCCCGGAGGAAATCACAACAACCCCGGCAACTCTAGCAATTTCACCCGTGCCCCACCTAAGTTCAACACCAACAATGCTGCCACCAACACTGCCCCGAGGACTGGAAGCAATGATGTGCCTATTGCAGCAAAGGACAAGTCGCAACTGACTTGTTATGACTGTGGAAATAAGGGTCACTACTCCAACGAGTGCCCCAACAAGAATAATGCCACAGCCCCCAATGCAAATGCCCTAGCTCAGCAGCAGCGTCGTGTTCAGCCTGGAAGAAGGTTTGCCCCAGGGAATTCGCTCAACCGCAACGGCCGTCTTTTTCTCATGCATGCTGAAGAAGCTCAGGAAGCGCCAGACGTCGTGGTGGGTATGTTTTCTGTTAATTCAGTACTTGCGCGAGTGTTGTTTGATTCTGGTGCATCGCACTCATTTGTCACCAAAGAATTTGCATGAACTAGTAAAATTCAACCAACAAAACTAAAGCATGTTATGATCGTTCAAATTCCCGGATCAACCACCAAGCTAGGCAAATTTTCAAAGCCGTCCCTATCCGAATCCATGGCATAGATTTTTATGCTAATCTAATAGTACTCGGAACTAAAGGTTTGGAAGTAGTACTAGGAATGGATTGGATGTCCAAACATAAAGGATTGATTGACTGTGCCAAGAAAGCCATAACCATGACCAGTAGAGCCGGAATATCAGTCGAGCATATATCTGAAACCTTACCTCGTCAATTCAAGTGCAACAAGAGTATAGACAAACCTACCATTGACCAAGTCCGGATAGTCTGTGAATACCCCAATGTATTTCCAGATGTTTTGCCCGGTATGCCCCCAGATCGGAATATCGAGTTTATCATCGAACTAATCCCCGGAACAGGACCCATAGCCCAGAGACCATATAGTATGAACCCGTCAGAACTAGAGGAACTGAAGAAGCAACTGGATTCCATGTTGGAAATTGGATTGATTCAACCAAGTGCGTCACCTTGGAGATCACCTGTCTTGTTTGTGGACAAGAAAGATGGAGGTAACCGTTTGTGTACGGATTATCGGAAGTTGAATGATGTCACCATCAAAAACAAATACCCCTTTCCCAATATAGAAGATTTGTTTGATCAGTTGACCGGTGCCAAAGTGTTTTCTAAGATTGATCTTAGAACTGGGTATCATCAACTCAAGATTCGTGCAGAGGATATCCCAAAGACTGCCTTTACCACCAGATATGGATTGTACGAGTATACAGTCATATCTTTTGGATTAACCAATGCCCCCGCTTATTACATGAATCTCATGAATAAGATTTTTATGGACTTCCTCGATAAGTTTGTCATTGTTTTCATCGATGACATTCTGATTTATTCCAAATCGGAAGAAGAACATGAGCTACACCTAAGGACCATTCTTCGAACCCTTAGAGAGCATCAGCTGTATGCCAAGTTTAGCAAATGTGAATTCTGGTTATAGGAGGTAGGATTCCTCGGTCACATTGTATCAGCCGGAAGAATTGCCGTTGATCCCGCAAAAGTGAAAGATGTAGAAGATTGGCAAGCACCAACCACTCAAACCCAAGTTCGTGCATTTCTCGGATTGGCGGGATATTACCGCAAGTTCGTGGAAGGATTCTCGAGTATCGCCAGACCCATGACCCAATTGCTGAAGAAGGACAAGAAGTTTGAATGGACCGAAAAATGTGAAGCGAGTTTTCAAGAACTCAAGAGGATATTAATTTCAGCCCCAATCTTGATCATGCCGGATATTACGAAGCCCTTCGATGTGCATTGTGACGCATCCAAGATCGGTCTCGGATGTGTGCTAATGCAAGAAGGCAAAGTTATATCTTATCTATCTCGACAACTGAAGCAACATGAGAAAAATTACCCAACCCATGACCTCGAACTCGCAGCCGTAGTTCTAGCCCTGAAGACATGGAGGCATTACCTCATGGGAAACTGTTGTGAGATTTATTCAGATCACAAGAGTCTGAAGTATATATTCACTTAGAAGGAGCTGAATATGAGACAGAGAAGATGGATTGAGCTAATCAAGGATTACGATCTGGACATTCACTATCACCCTGGTAAAGCCAATGTGGTAGCAGATGCCCTTAGCAGATTGTCGTGCCGCTTGAACTCCATGATCTTGAAGGAGCAACCAAGCTTGCACAAAGAGATGGAAGATTTTCGAATGGAATTAGTGAGTGAAGGATTTTTGGGTAGCATAGAACTCCAGCCCACTTTGATCAGTCAGATTAAAGAGGCGCAGAAGGGAAATTCTAGTATCGACGGAATCAAGCGTCGTATCGGTACAGGCAAAGTACCCGGATTCACCGAACACGAATAAGGAGTTCTGTGGTACAAAGGACACCTTTGTGTACCATCAGATTCTGAGTTGAAAGAAGTTATTCTGAAGGAGGCTCGTGATACTCTTTATTCTATCCATCCCGGAGGAACTAAGATGTATCAAGATTTAAAAGAGCAATTTTGGTGGCATAAGATGAAGAGAGAAATCGGAAGCTATATCGCCAAGTGTGATATATGTCAGCGAGTCAAGGCAGGACATCAAAGACCCGTTGGATTGTTGCAACCATTGCAGATTCCGGAATGGAAATGGGATTCCGTTGGAATGGACTTTATCACTGGACTGCCTACTTCTAGTAGGGGAAATGACTCTATCTGGGTCATAGTGGACCGATTGTCCAAAGTCGCCCATTTCTTACCCGTCAAGACCACATATCAGAGTTCGAAGCTAGCGGAGTTATACATCGCTAGAATAGTTAGTTTGCATGGAGTCCCCAAGAACATCTTATCGGATCGAGGAACTCAGTTTACCTCGAGATTCTGGAAGAAAGTCCAAGAAGGTTTAGGAACCTGCCTAGATTTCAGCACCGCATATCACCCTCAGACCGATGGACAAACGGAGCGAGTAAATCAAATACTCGAAGATACACTGAGAGCCTGTGTGTTAGAATATGGATCCAAGTGGGAAGACTGTCTGCCGTTTGTAGAATTTTCATACAACAACAGTTATCAAGCCAGTTTTCAAATGGCCCCATTTGAATTCATGTACGGGAGGAAGTGTCGCACCCCTTTGAACTGGTCGGAAGTAGGAGAGAGTCAGATTTTCGGACCCGGCATCCTACGAGAAGCAGAAGAGAAGGTTCACAAGATTCGTGAGCACCTCAAGACTGCCCAGTCCAGACAAAAGAGTTACACCGACAAGAGACGTCGAGACCTCGCCTTCAACATAGGAGATTTTGTATATCTGAAAGTGTCGCCATTGAAGAGAATGCAGCGTTTCCAACTCAAAGGAAAGTTAGCCCCCAGATATATCGGACCTTTCAAGATTCTGAACCGTCGAGGAGAAGTGTCGTATCAATTGGAACTACCCGAAGAGATGTCAACCGTGCACAATGTGTTCCATATCTCGTTACTTTGCAAGTGACTCGAAGTCCCAGAGAAGACCGAAGTGTTCAAAAACATCGATCACCGTACCATAGAGATCAACGATGACCTGACCTATCCCGAAGTACCCATCCGTATTTTGGAAGAAGCTTTCAGAACTACACGAACCCGAAGCATCAAGTTTCTCAAGATTCAGTGGAGCAACCACACAGAAGAGGAAGCTACCTGGGAGCGCGAAGATCACATCAGGACATAGTTTCCTGATCTCTTCAAATCCTAGGTAATCTTTTTCGTCCTTTTTCAAATCTCGGGACGAGATTTTGTTTAAGAGGGAAGGTTTGTAACATCCCAAAAAAAATAAACTTGGATCATCAAACTCTAATCATCAAAATTAGGGTTAACAAAAACTTTTCTAAAATAAAAATATGAAAGCATGCATGGTGTATGCTTTTCATTTGGAATTCTTTTGAACCACCTTGTTTGTGTGTTCCTTTGCTTGTAAATGGATTCTTAGGTGAAAAAAATATCATCTAAACAATTCCCCAAAATTTTCTCAAAGACAAATAAATCAAAACAAATAAAATAAGGGAATGGTCATTTTGACCAATTTAACTCTCATGCCTACTTTGGCTGTCCCAAACTTTCAGAACTTAACAGAAACTTTTCTGGATCTTTGCACCCCTTGATTGTACTCATAACAAAGTATCAAGGCCCACTTTGTGATCATCCAGAAACTTTCAAATGCATAGTTTAAATGAAAGTTCAAAATTGAATCTTTATCATATGAGAAGATCCCACTTTTTCAAAAACCACTCAAACAAGCTCAACTTTCAAAAACCAAGCATCTGCAAACTCACCAGCACCAACCTAGCACACCCACCAAAAATCTTTTCAAAATTCAAAACTTGAATTCTTGCGGCCATTTCATCAAACACTTTGCAGACACAAATCATCAAAATCTTAAACACTATTGTGAGCAGTGATTGAAGCCTAACTTGTCCCCTCTCTAGATCACAACCATCTCAGTAGATCATCTAGAAAGTTAAACCAAGCATTAGCCTCACTGTAAGCTGGGCAATGCCATCAATGGTGAACAGCCGAAGCTCACCATGCCACCCAAGTGGAGACAGCAAACTAGAAGGAGATTTAGCCGTGCCAACCTTGTCTAGGAGGCAGCCCACCGCCACTCCTCCTGTCCCAGCGTTGCCAAACCCTGGACCACGGACGCGCCCGGCTCGGCCAAAGAACCATGCCGAGCATACGCCAGCGCCACGCTTCGACGCGCAGACGCGCCGCCCTCGCCGCGTGCATACATGATCGCCACCAACCCAGGAGACCGCCAGACATCCCCGTTCGCCGCCCCATGCCGCACAGCCACCGCTCGCCGTCGAAGACGCCGCCTCTGCCGCACAGAGCATCGTGCGTTCCAGACCAAACCGCACTACCCCTACGCGCGCATTAAAGCCGTAGAGCATCGCCAGGAGACCACCAAGCGATCGCCACCGCCGTCCATGCCTCTAGCAGCCCGTAGCCATGTCGCCGTCGTCGTCTGCCCATCCCGTTCGGTCTCGTTGTCGCGACTATAAATAGAGGCCACCCCCAGCCGAATTGAGCACACCATCTCACTCCCCTCTCCTCACTGATCGTGCCACCCCGTTCCCGGAGCAAGGCGAGCAGCCGCGAATTTCACCGAGCCTTCCGCTAGAGAAGAAGGGGCCAGCGATTGAGCCGCCCAGAAAAAGCCGGTACCGGAGGTTCGCTCATCGACTTCGTTCGCCCGCCTCGCCGACCCTCCTGAGCCCGGTGAGCCCCAGACCCCACCGCTCTAGGTTTCTATCTCGCCGGCGTTGCCCAACATCGACGATGACCCTCGCTGGATTAGAACCGGATCGAGCGCACCACATCGCCATACCATACCGCACCCCTGTTTCACCGACGCGTGGGGTCGGACTTAACCAGCCAGTAAGCGTGCTTAGCAGGCCCGATGTCGCTTCTGCGGTCCATTTATTTGAATTTAACCTTTTTCATTTTATTTCAAACACACTTTTGTACCCAGTTTCAAAAATCAACCCAGGTCGATTCAGTGAACCAAATTGAATGAAACCAATTTTATTAGAAAGTTCTGGGAATGCTGAATCCAAGCCCGTTGGATTCAAGTCATTTGGATCTATAGATCATCCATGGTAAAAATAACAAGGCAGAAGCTTTTCTGCATTCAAACATTTTTCAAATTTAAACCATAATAGCTTTTGATTTGGTTCCAACTCTCAAAAATCACATTTAACCATACCTTTCAGAATATATAAAAATATATAGGTTTACTTACAGAAATAATGACCAAGTAATAAAAGAATGCCACATAGGCATTTCTAGCCACTTTAATTAATTAAAATAAAAGAGAAAAACCTTATTAAATTGTGACACCACTTTAAATCACATTCCCATGGACTAAAATATGTGGTGATGACATGTGTCAACATGATCCCATGTTTGGTTTGGATAATATTAAATCTTAAGAAGTTTTTCAATGAGTAGAAATTACTTTTCTAAAAATAAAAGGAATTAAACCAAGCTTTAATCTTGTAATGTTAGTGATGATGCTAGATCATCTATAGTACCCTTGTGTGTGATGAATGCAAGTATTTAAGTATTGTTTGGTGATTATGTACCTCGTATTTATTCATAGACGCTAGTACCGACCAAGGATACGAGGAGGAAGGAGGATACTACGAAGAAGAAGCCGAGGAGAACTTCAACCACTGCTTTGCACAAGGCAAGCTAACACTTGCAAGATACTCTACTTTAGCAAGCCTTACTAATCAAGTTGACCTATGCAAGCTTATACTTGCAAGTATGCAAGCTAACACTTGCAAGATACTCTACTAATGCAAACAAACACTTACTTGCTGCCATGCCCACTATATGCCTTAAAGCATATATGATCATAACCACTTGATAAACCAATCCTAGTTTTACTTGCAAGCTTTATACTTTATTTCTTTATCAAAGCTATTACTTAGAGTTTACTTAAGTGAATTGTAGATAAATGAAGGTTGCATAAAGAGCATAAAATTTGGCCTAAGCTAGATAATCTTGATGTCATCCCAAGGCATGAGATTGAACTTAGTTGAAACTCCACTAGTTTACCACCCCTCATTAGTACTCACCCCCACTTGTAGATGCTAGTGCTAAGCATAAAACTTGATCAACTTTAGATGGGAATACTTGGTGAAAATGGTTATGAAAACCTTAGAATGATGGATCATTCTACTGAGATGTTTTGACATGTGTTTCCGAACACCAGATGATTTTGGTGATGAAAATGTTGAGGCATGAGCCTTAGCCCTTTATAAAACTGATGGTTGTCTGGATGCGATACCATTCCAATTTTACCGTACAACCACAATACCCGAAGATTGGGTAGGGCTTGACTGGAAACTTATATACCTTAGTATTGGTTCCCTCACGGCCAAGGTCTGAGCTGAGGCTACCTTGTGAAGATTGTCCACCTGTGCAGTACCCAAGATGACAGTTGGTCATGGTTGGGAGGCCAAACTCACAGGAGAGGTGCTTATACTAGGGCGTGTAATTGAAAGGTTAGGATTGATTATCCGCATACTGAGTATGGTGAATTCAGGATTTGTTCCTAACGGATGTATCGAATATTGTGGTGAAAGTGTACAATCTCTGCAGAGTGTCAAACTATTCGAATAGTCGCGTCCGCGGTTATGGACAGTTGGAGTGGCCATACTATTCCCCCGTCAGATGTTTTCAAAAGACTTGTGAAATGAATTGAGACTTTGACTTGACCACAACAGGGTTGTGATATGAAATACAAGTTCCTACTTAGGAGTTATAAAATTGTGACTAGCTTCTCTTGCTTCTCAGCTTAGTAGAGATAAATCTGGATTTTGCAAAACAACCCTAGAGCCTAGTGTCCTATTATCAAAAATCCCTTTCACTTGTTAGTATTAGTTTGCGAGTACTTAAAGAGTACTCATGGCTTTGTCCCTGGGTATTCCCGTGGCCAGACTATGAAGAGGAGTACCTGGAGGATGGACCCCAGGAAGGTTACGACAACTAGGATCATATCCCATCGTCGATTACTGTGACCCGAAGATGGAGCTTCGCCTACGCTACCGTTATTATTACGTATTCCGCTGCTTGAAGTTGTATTAAGAACTGGATCATGAGATCCCTATTTGTGTAAGACCTTATGTATGGTTTGTAATGGATGATGTACTGTGGTATCCAATTCTGTTATGTCTCGCAAAAATGGTAATCCTGGGATTGCGATGTATGGCATAACAGGCATCTGGGATTAAAAATCCGGGTGTTGACACTCAACAAATTTGGAGCCAATCCAAGCATGTTTGAGCCTCCAAACGCCATCTTGGAGACAGACTAGTCAGTTATGAGAAATCTAGATAGAAATCGCCTCTCCTTATTCGCCCTCTCTTCTCACTAGGTTGTGGTATTCTCATGTGTTCTCTCACCCTCTCACAATAGCAATCACAATGGATTCTCGCGTACTCACTCAATCTGCCACCAAGAATTGCTAGGGTTTTCTTCCCCCTCCTCTCTCAAGGAGCACATGAGTCGTTGGATGTGAACCTCGATCAACGGTTAAAACATGTTGGGGTTCTTGGGATGATGTTGGGATGCCAACATACCTCCACGTGAATGGACATGGCCCAATAAACTCACATACCGACATCATAGAGGATTTCACCGCCAACGGACAGTCATGTTGGCGAGACAGCGTTATAACTTGAGCTTTACCCTTGTCACCACCTTGGTCAACATATCGACTTTGCATTTGCTTGGAATTCATCTCATCTCGAATCCAATGATAGCGTACATCAATATTCTTTGATGTTGAATGAAAACTTGCATTCTTACTTAGGTGGATGACACTTTAGTTATCACAAAACCACATATACTTGTCTTACTCAAAACCAAGCTCACAAGCCAATCGTTTTAGCCATAATATCTCTTTACTCGCCTCTGTTATTATGATAAATTCAACTCCGGTTGTATTCTAAGCCACACACTTTTACAGTCTGCGTTGACATGACACTACTACTCCTGGATTTAGAATCAAATAACTTGAAGTATACTTTCTACCATTGACATCTCTAGCCAAGTCTAAATCTAAATGTGCAATTAGCTTGGGATCACTACCACCAAAGCAAAACGTTATATTGGTGATGCCCCAGAGATACCTCAAAATCAACCATGCATACCAAATGTGATTTTATTGGATTAGACATAAATATTATTACAATACTATTGCTTGAGCAATGTCAGGTCGTGTGCACACCATAGCATATATCAAACTCTCAACTGCTCAAGCATAAGGAACTTTCTGTATTCCATTTTCCACCGCTTCACTGGAGGAACATTAATTTTCTCTCAACTTGGAATGAGATACTAGTGGACAAATCACTCACTTTTCCTTATACATATTGTACCTGTGAAGTACATTCTCAATGTATTTCTCTTGTGACAAGTACAACTTGTTTGATTTTCTGTCTCTCTCAGTTCTCATGCCGGAATATATTTTTCTACGCCTCAATCTTTCATAGACTTTTTTCTGCTCAAATTTTTCTTTAATGTAGAAATATTGGAGATATTCTAGCCAGCAATCAAGATATCATTGATCTTGATGAGGATATACCAAGCATAGGTAGCCCAAGAAATAGACATGTCATTTTGGTTTTGGTTTTTTTGAAGTTGGTGCAGGTTTTTCCGTTTTGGTAATTCGGTCATTTATATGCCCACCCCTAATGATGATGGACTTGCGCATCTTGGACCCGGTTCGCCCGTGCGTCGGTCATTTATATGCGGCGAAATTACCCAGATGTCATCTTTGGCCGCCTGTGCATCGCCGCTAGCCTCCCGGCACGACCGGCTCCGCGCTGGTGATGGGCCTCCCTGTACCGGGTCGGGAATGGGTTAACCGAAATTGGTCCGTATAGAGACAACTCTGTGAAATTGGCAATGATTTTGCTAGAATCATAGCTCGGTGGTGGGATTGTGCAGATTCCAACGAGTCCGGTGACAGTTGGGTTAACCACTGAGTTTTTATCTGTTTACAGGTCAGTACAAAAATCGCCTTCGAAACTAGACATATAATGTTTTCGACGTGGATTCTCGGTGCACTGTAAAAAAAATTGGCCTACCTACTTTTATGTTTTCGTCAACCAAAACCGTAATATACTGTTATTTTACGGGTTTAACCGTTTTATGAGAAATTTGTTAGACTATATGGTATAGAAGGGGATCCCACCCCACCCCGCTCCTTCGAAAAGGGGATTGTTATACGCACCCCCGGGATAAAACGATCATCTGGGTCCTACGTGACACAGCATGTGCTTTGGACCTCGTCGGATTTTTCGAGGAATCCTCCCGGAGACGTGTAAAAAAAAAAGAGCTAACGTATATATATTTCCTCCGGGAGGCGGAGGCTCGCGTAAACCTCGGATCGTATAGGTGCAAAACTCATCACCGGAGACTCTCACCAAGACCCGTGAAAACACCCCACGGACGTCCGTGTCCACGCCGCGAGGCTAGACAGCGTCAGCACGGAGCCGGAGGGAGGCAGAGCGCGATCCGATCCGGAGGAGATCATTTTCCTTCAGCCCTCTCCTCCTCCGTATGGCCATCATCTTGAAAATCCGTGCATGCAATTCATGTGGCCACTCTCGCACCCGCACCCGCAAAAGAGTGGCGACGCAGCAGACACCTCCCTCCAAAGGCATGCAGCGGCAGGGGGCTTTAGCTGCTCCTCCCCGCCGGCCGGCCGGCCGCCTTTGGTTCCACCCCACGATAAAAGACCATACGCCAAGCAAAAGAGACAAGGAAACCAAAGGAGGTTTTAAAGAAAGCGGCCGGCGAGCCCAAAGCTGAAAGCCTGATGAGGCCATGTATAAAGCTGAGGCGAGCGAGGTTATCGAAGAAGGAATCTCGCCGGCCGGGAGCCAATCCGCTGCTGCCGCCGACGCTGCCCGCCGCGCGCGGCCGCACCGGTTGCCTGGACAAGCGGCGCTTTTGAGCGGCATCTCATGTCGTCTCGTCACCTGGGCACCTGGCCGAGCGGCGTTGCCCTGGTAAAAAGACGAGGAAGTGCATCCGGTGCAGTGCAGTGCTGCTTCTTTAGCTGCAGCCAGCCAGTGGTTGGGCTGCGTGCGTGCAGGCTTTCGTTTGCGCCGCGAGGAATGTGTTGCGCACGTGCTGACGCGCATATTTTTGCTAAGGAAATGCGACCCAGGACAGGTCGTTCAGGTTCGCCGCGTTGCTCAAAGGCACGTGTGGCTACATTTCGTAGATACTACTAGTAGGAGTACGACATATACTACAGGTTAGCACAGGCGTTGCGTTGTGTATAGATGCTTGAACAACTTAACTTATTACTATTATCAGAACAAGCTACTAGTATAAGCGTTGCATTGCACTCGGTAACTTATCTGGGAAGTAGCAGGTTGGGGAATCTTCAGTTCAAGGTCGCATGCATGCATGGTTTCTGTTCCAATTATTCGAGATTTGTTTCTCCACACGGAAATAACCAATGTATAGTATACACACCTCAAATCTCGCAGAATTAACCATACTTAACAAGAAATTAAGACACTTGACAGGCAATTAAGGAGTAACAGTACTAGTAGTAGTTAATAATACTTCTCAAGCAATAAGCATACGTCTTTTGGGTTACATAACTCTGAACTGCAAACATGCATGACGAAAGTAATAACGGAAATAGTAAAACGGGAAACATAGGTCATCATCGGACAGAACAGAACAGACGGACGGACGGACTGTCCCAAATGGGAAATGACAACCAAATCTAAAACGGGAAAGGACAAAACTAGCGATAGCATTGCACTCGAGGAGGATTTCTTTTGCACTCATTCTACTTTCTTCTTCGTCTTCGTCTTCTTCTTATGTGGATGGATGGACTACAGGAAACGGACACTCTTGCTGCTGCTTCTGCTCGCCGCTGCTGTCATGTGGGCCAGCTCCCTACGCATCAGTGCCTGCAGATTGCATGATTACAGTTGTAAGAAACCCGTTGCATCCAAACGGGCGAGAAAAGGGGGAGATATGTGGTAATTTACAAGAAGTTTTCGAATGGCGTGGCGCTACCGGAGTCCCGCGGTGCGTTGCACCTGAAGCACTCCAGCCTGCTGGCAAAGTTGTGCTCGTTGCATCCGGACCTGTGGACGACGGAGACATCACCGTTATTAGCACGGGAGCAAAATGCCATAATAAACATTGAAATGCATGGAACAGGATCATTGGACATTGATGCTAGGCAGCATGATGTAGCAAGTCATATTTTACCCTTTTATATTTATGTAGCTACTACAAATAAAACAAAAACATGTCACTCTACCTAAGGAAGCATAGAACATACTGTACAAGGACAATCATGACACTCTACTTAAGAAAACATAAAACATATTGTACTCCTTGTTTCCTCATGCATGCAGACAGAAAGACAGCATAACAAGTTGATATTTCTGTCTATCACTTCAGTAGGACACATCTTTTTTTCTAATTAGCGGTTGGAGGAGTGGCAGGCAAAGAAAATAATAGAATAAGTAAGGCCAAACTATAAACAAATCGTGTAGAATGCCAGTACTATGTGCCACGGTTTATCCAGTAACAGAGCCACCAGTAAAATCCACTAGCTTATGGTTCGCTCTTAACTACATGTAAAAAGGCAGGAGAGTGTTTAAGCAACGAATACCTGGTGCAAATCCAGTCACCGGACTTCCAGCCAGGGCGGCTGGCACGACCACCGGCCGCTCCGGCGCCCATGCTGCCACCCATGCCTCCACCCATGCCACCACCCATGCCGCCAAAGCCAAAGCCCCTTGAGCGTGACATGTCACCATCAAAGCCACCAGCGCCACCGTTGATGGCAGCTTCCTCCTTGAAGGCGGCACACTTGAAGCAGCTGGAGCGGCTGGCGAAGTTGTGCGCGCCACAGGTGCAGTACCAGTCGCCCGGACGGACGTCAGAGCCGGCACCAAAGCCAGCGCCAAAGGAGGAACCGCCGCCGCCACGGCCGCCAAAGTTGGCGTAGTCACCGCCAAGAGCACCACCACCAAGACCACCAACGCTGCCACGGTCAGCGACGCCACGAGGCTCGCCGCAGCGCTGGCATAGGTCCCGACGGCTGAAGTTGAGGTGCTGGCATGACCTGCAGTCCCAGTCTCCTGGCTTCCTGTTCATCTTGCCTGCCAATGCAAAAGGGATACATGTAGTCAGATACAAGATGGGACGATTAACTGAAGAGCAAGAACAGAGAAACACACTTGCTTCAACCCAAGTTTTCAATAGGGTGAAGAAACAGAACCCAGCCAAGAAGATGATTATGAATATGTTATAGTACCACATCAGCAGAAAGCTAAGTTACCTAAAAAAAAGCTTGGACGTTGTGCTGATGAGCTCTAAGCTGAGAAGTGCTGTGAAGTGGAATGGTGATGTAGCAAGGTGCCTAAGTACATGGGTATTTATAGCACATCTGGAGGGGATGCTGAAACCGAGGGTGAGCTATCTTTGTGCCTTTGATTCTTGGTGCGCTTTGGCCCGCGAAGAACAAGGGAATCACGTAAAACTAGAAAGAAGACGGGAGTTAAAGAAAAGAAAAGAAGAGAAAGCCATTAAAGGGCAAAAGAATTATGGGGAGTTTGAATGCTTCCTTTACCCTGCATCTGTGCCTGCCTTGGCAACATCTTTTGAGACATGGGGTGGAGGGTAGTGCACTTGTGCGCATTCTTGTGCTTGGGAAATTTAACATGCAGTGAGCATTTTTTTTTGTTTGGTAATACTGGTTATTAGAACATTTTGAAATTTAGTGTATATACACAATAATGGCAACCTACCAAGAGTGGAGTAATACTAGTGGATACATACAAGTGTTCAACAAATTCAAGGGCACAGTTTAAGTCAATAACCAAAAGTTTTCAGTAACATTTCACCATTGGCAGTTCATAGAACTTATAAAGGGAGCACTAAATCAGAACTTCACTTATCCATTTGTACATGATTATTCGACTCTTCCAGGATAATTAGACTGGACCACCTTATGACTATACTGTGTTTTTTAAATAGCCAACGTTGACATTTTTAGGTGTTTTTGGGGCACGAATCAAACTGCTTGCAACTCACAATATCACGCTTAGTTGAGTACCTGTGGAACAGATACTCCTGGTATTCACACCACACACGTGTGATGGAATACTGCATGTACACAACCAATCCAGCACTACAGCAAGCATATCTAAAGAAGGTCAAGGAAAACTGAAATCGGCAGTTATTTGATCCTAAAGAGAACAAGTATAAGCCCGATGGGGTATCAAAGAAAAAAAAACAGGTTTATGACATGTCAAATGGTGGATTGGTGGTTATCTATCTGAACTTGTGCTATATTTTTTGCAATATAACTATTGATTCGTGCCACCAAAAAAGGAAATTCCCATCCCTGTTATTCGACACTAACTTTGCTGCCTTTCACTAGCAATAATTGAGAAAGGCCCATGGCATCCATTCCAACCAACCATCACATCGACGAGACTATTTTTCATTTTTCTCTTGAACATGGTTGGATATATCTATTTCTGTCTGGTTATCTCCGACAAGATGAACTTTCATCTTATTCATTAAACACTCTTTCTCCAAATCCAAAAGGTTTTTCCTCCAGTAATTATCATAATTCAAATATCAATCTTATTAATCCAGCATAATTAACTGGTTTTAGCATGTTAATCAATCACTTCAGCAAGATGATGTCAGAGAAAGATCGCAGAATCTAGATGCCGGAAACTACATATCAGAGAATTACCCTGCTATGCTACCATGGGTGAAAAATGGAGTAGCTGAACTTGTGATAAGAAGGAATAAACATGAATGTGGAGACTATGTAGGAGTAGCACCAAGTGAATATTCGAGAGGAACTTGTTTTCTCCGGTCAGGAGACCTTTCATTGTAGATGCTATATGATTTCTTTTGATATAATAATAGGCAGAAGTGTTTGAACAAGCAAAATTGATTTACAGGTTGGGTAACCCCAACGTTTCTTTTACTAAATTATGTAATAATAAGTAACTCAATTCAAACTAATTTTTTAGGCCCTCGTGTTTCCTTACTTAAGAGACTACTGTAATTTGAAACACACCCTTGTTCATGTGTACAAAAATAGTAGCCTCTAGACACGTCCAAAACAGAAGTGTGCGCTTTTGTCTAATCTAAATGCAAAAGCTTATTGACAGAAGTTACACTGCTAGATGAAATTATGAAAGTAGTAGGAGATAAGAGAAAGAAAAAAGTGTCACTCAAACCAAGACAGAGACAAATGGATTGCTGAGCTGTAAGTGCTGAACATTGGGCTTTATCTTTTTCGTTAGAACAGCAAACATTGAGAGGGTATTTTCGGATACAGATAAAGACACATTAGCTTTTAATTAGCCCTCCACACACATACCAAGATGAAAATGATTCACGGAAGAAAGCAAAGGGAGCAGGGATGATGCATATATAACTGGTAAGAGTGCATGAATTTCAATAAAGATAGATGGAAAACAACAGAGTAGTAGTCTTCAAGGGTGGCCTTGACCAGCCTCTTTAGAATTCTTTTCTCCTTCCTTTTATTTAAGCTGTGTTTTGCTCCTTTTGTGTAGTTTCCCTTGCCCTTTACTTGTGCTCATCCTTCAGGCTTTACATTAGTGGATTTACTTTTGCTTTGTATCTAAATGTTTTCTCTCATGTTATTGTACTAGTAGTCTGTCTACTAGTACTGGTTGTAGTAGATTATGGAAGGCCACACATAGGTTTCGCAACCATAGGATGATATGGCTTCTCTTCCATTCCATTCTCTTGGGCCAAGTGAAAGCAGAAGCAGATACATATGAGTGTATCATGGAGTCGTTGGAAAAATACTGAGGTGCAAAAGCTAGCTTGGATTCTCTCCTAGGGAAGTGCTTCCATGCATGACCATGACCAAACTCCAAAGGAAGTGAGATCACTTGATAGCTCCTAACATGCTTTGATTCTCTGCTTTTGCATATCCAAGAAGAACAGCTCAGGCTTTTAGCTTTCTCCTTAGAACTGTAATCAAGACTGCATAGAACGGAGACAAATCTCCAGCAGTGCTACTACGTGTTTGTTGAGTGGTAGAACCAACACATGACTTAAGCTTTAAAATTAACAGGAAATCTCCAGCTGTGCTACACTACGTGTTTGTTTGAGTGGTAGAACCAACACATGGTAAAAAAAATAACAGGGTTTTAGTTGTGAAGGTCATAGGTTTAAATTTTAAACTAAAATAGCCAAAGTAGAGCCTAAAATACATATCGACTTCGACTAATTGTAGCAGGGTGCATGTGAGCTACTCCCTCCTTTCCAAAATATAGGTCATATTTGTTTTTTCTTTAGTCAACTTTATTTGCGTCTGGCCAAGTTTATAAGAAAAAAAATTGATGTCTATAATACTAAAAATTACACTGCATACTTATACTGATATTGATTAGGTATTGTAGATGTTCTTATTTTTCTGCAGCTTCCTAGATTTTGGAAAATAGAGTAGTTATTTGATACATCCACTTTCTTACGGATTTGAATGTGTCTTAGAAAAACAGCATTTCAACATTACACTACAACATACCTCTATTTGAAAATAAATGCCATCCTAGCACAACTGTACACAAATGCATCTAATGTTAAGTATCAATATGTGGAGATAAATATATCTTGTGAGGAGATATATATTAAAATATTGTGACTAGTTAAAACAAAATAATATCATTAGGTTCTTCGTTTTGTTTTTGGAATCATGTAATTTTAGTATCTTACTAACATATATTCATGTAGAAATTGGACCTCGGAGACTATCCATATCTTGTTTGTTATGGCCAGAAGATCATGCATACTAGTCAAATAGCCATAAACAGGCTTAACGTCTCTTCAACAATAAGACCACATTTTCAACCAATGGTTCAAGACATTAACAAGTATGCACATGTTTCTAGCTTGGAAATGAATCATTAGCTTGGACTCTAGGATTCCAAAGACGGTAATCCAATTCGTGGAGCACACATCTTTCACTGACATGCAAGTCCAAACAAATGCGATGCATGCTTCCCTTTTGAGAGGGCTGTGCCCTGGCCCTCGTAGCAATGAGTCAGCACACGGATGGACACATGTGTCGTAGGAAAACTGCATTTCAACATTACACTACAGTGTACCTCTATCTGAAAATAAATGACGTTATAGCACAACTGTACACAAATGTATCTAATGTTATTAAGTATCGATATGTGGAGATATATATACATATAACTTTGTGAGGAGATATATTAAAATATTTTAACTAGTTAAAACGAAGTAATCATTAAGTTCTTCAAAAAAATGGAATCATGTAATTTTAGTACTCCCTCCATCCCTAAAATATAAGACACGCTTTTTTCGCACGATCTTTGATGCACAATTTTGACCACTAGTATAAATCAAATTATATGTGTTTATAGTGTATAAATGGCATCGAATGCTTGCAAATCTCTTTCATTTCATATATACGTATAGAATTTTTTAGGACGTTTTATAAGTATAAATCATAGTCAATCTTGTATCCCGTTGAAGGACGCCTTATATTTTAGGACAGAGGGAGTATCTTATTACTAACATATATTCATGTAGAAATTGCACCTCGGAGACGATCCATATATCTCGTTTGTTATGGCAGATCATATGCATACTAGTCAAATAGCCATAAACAATAGTGCTGTGCTGTCCCAAGGCCTAACAAATCACCAACAATAAGACCACATTTTCACCCAACGGTTCAAGACATTAGTAAGTATGCACATGTTCCTAGCTTGGAAATGAATCATTAGCTTGGACTCTAGGATTCCAAAGACGGCAATCCAATTCGTGGAGCACACATCTTTCCATCTGGAGATGTACCACTCCCCCTCACTGACATGCAAGTCCAAACAAATGCTATGCATGCTTCCCTTTTGAGAGGCCTGTGCCCTGGCCCCCTTAGCAATGAGTCGGCACACGCACTACCTAAGACAAAGAGCGATACCATAGTGCACACACACTTTAATTATATCGGTGCAGGATGGCGCCATGAGTAAAACGGACATCATGTCATATGTGGTGTTGATGGAGCACACTTGCACTCCTGTAGTTCCTTGACTCGATGACGTAATCGGGCCCTCGACATGGTAAAAGCTAGCTCCAGCCAGTTTGGCTGGCCAGCTTTCTTGTATCCGCTCGATGACGGTGCACTGCATTGCATATCAAGGAGCTGCGCTAGCTAAAGATCTTGGCTCTCGCTTTAAGGTTGGCCCGTCGGGAACACCAAAGCTTTGTGGTGCTGATGGTTTTAATCAAGTTTGGATAGTGCACGGCATGATTCCAGTGATGATGTGCATGGGAGATGACAAGTATTGGTTTCATCTACTTTAGGATTTCGTATGATGGGGACTGAAGATGCAAAATTCAAAGTGTGCCGGATTAAACAAGCTAATAAGCCACCAATGCCTAAAACACAAAAACTTCGGAGCACACAACTTGCTGCCTGAGAACGAACGAGGAGTCATCATCAATAAATAAGAGAATTATTTTTCAGTAAAAGAGGTTGAGTATGCCAAGATGTGTGTTGTGCTCTACTAGTTGCTAGGAAGACTGCAATGGCCACAAAACCCTCGAATCTAGAATCGTCCGCACCCCCACACTGCACAACGTATCGGCGACGAACCAAGCAGCAAAGCACAAACCATCCCAACCTACAACAGATGCGATGGAACACCTGTCGACTCATCAGCGGTACCATACCTAGCACGAATCTCGAAGTACCGGAGCCATCAACCCTGCTCCAAAGTCCAAACCCTACGGAGCGAACGTGACGGCTATCAAACTCGAGAAGACAGGCATGGGGGGAGACCCACGTTCGTCCATTTTCCCAATCCCCGATCCAGCCTCGGGGTTTCTTCCAATCGGTCTATGACCACGACCAGGTACGAACGGAAATCGAACAAAACAAAGGAGCAATTTAATCCAATCCAAACCAACAAGCCTGTGATCTGACGGGACAAAACACAGCGTACGAGAGCGGCGGCGGCGGCAGCGGTAGGGCACGCACCTGATCGAAGAGGCGATCCGGCTCCTCGCAACTGGGAGACGAGCAACGACGATCGGGTTTCGAAGGGGGAGCGGGCACGACGATGAGGAGATCGGGGAGGACGACGAAGGGAGCGATCGATGGATTGATTATCGAGCCGAAAAGGGGGGAGGAGATTTATGAGAATTAAAACCTAGACCTCGGTTCCGTATCTCGGGATTTTGTGTTGTGTGCTCGCCGCAGCACGGCACCGACGTCGAGGCAGGTCAAAGGGTCCGGGCCCGCCTGTCGGCCGCTGCGGGCTGGATATTGGCTGCCAAGTGTCCAGTCCAAGTCCAAACGCTCTTTGACGTGACGAGGGTGTCACTGACATGGGGGCGGTTTGTATCGGTGCCTGGGACACGTGTTTGGGCTCCAGGAGTGCTGCCGTCATCTCGACCGTCTATCGGACGATTGATTGACGTGGGGTGACCCTCGTGGGACGATGCGGCCGGTAAAGGAAACGAGATCGAGCAAATGTTGCTACAATCTCGCGGCTTAAAAACGGCTATAGATCTCTTTGTTTTATGTTTGTTTTCTCGTGTGAAATCCCATCCATCAATCTGTTAAAATCATCTAACAGTATAAAGAGTCTTAAAAGTAATAATTATAAATAGGTCCTTATACCATCTACCTATGGCTACACAGTAGCGCGAGCCGAAGACACACCTTCATCATCGCTTCTCCATCATTGAAGTCGGACAAAACTTGTTGTAACAGAGTTTGTTATAGTAGACAAACAAAAAATTACCGTGCTACCCCAAAAGACCAACACATCGACAACTCTCATATACCAAGTTGTAAACCTTGGAAACAAGTTCTAACTCACAAGCCGGTATAACTCACTCATGGGCATGATGTTACTACTAGGGACCTCTATCGTCCCACAGAAGGCCATAGCAAAATGACAGGTGTGGTATTGCATAAAAGTTATAGATTTATGTGCGAGAACCAGTTTCGACGGGCAAACACACAACTGTCAACGAATGGGTATGTATGTTCTAGCGACCATATAAAAGTACATCGGAGTAGTTTATCTAAGACACAATAAATGGAAATAGAGATACGAAAAGTCAAATAGACAAGATCCAAATAGATAGATATATCAAGCAAAGGACACATGTCCCAACATACACCAAACATCATGTATGGATCATGAGTACAAATGGCACATGATGGCATAAACATAATCACACGGAACCAATATCCAAACGATCTCAGGATTATGTCTAAGTAGGGGTGGGCATTTGGTCTAGACCGAAAATTCGGTCTTTGTGATTCAGACTATTTTAAGTTCGGTCTTCTAGAAATGAAGAGCGAAATATACTTGCTAGTTTTACTACCAGAAAATTTCGGGGACAGAATTGCGGTTTCGGGTTCGGTCTTGACTGGATTGTATAGTTAACATTGTCAGCAAAGAAATTAGGCACTATTCAGTAAGAGTTTGGGCAACATTTCAGTTGTAATTTTGACATTTTTTCCATGCTTATGTTGGTATCAATTAGTAGGAATAAACATTCAACGGTACCCAAGAAAAACCATTGCCACACTATAGTAGACCGATCACCATTTAGCAATTATCGATACGACAATTCACTCACATCACATAATTCATAGGTCTATTAGGTATATTTGGTCTTTTTGCTCTTTAAATTTTACTATCCAATTTTTTGATTGGTCTTTTTGGTTTTGGTACCGGTCTTTTAGGATTCGATTTTTGGTTTTCTGCCCACCCTATGTTCAAAGATCTCCTCAAACTACTCCTCATAGAAGTTCTCAACGATGAAGTCCACGTAGTAAGAGTTGATGTCATCCTCGGAACCAAATGTACCTACTGACGGGCCAAACTGTCTATGGAGAGAGAGCAATTTAATTAAGCTAGTAGTAAAAGTAAAAAAATGAGAGCCATGATACGTCGGAAAGTATCTATAATTTTTGTTGTTCCATGTTTGCTTAGTATTTACTTTGCTTTGCTTTGTCCACACTTTGAGGTGCCTTTCTTATATTTTCTGGTACTAACCTATTAACAAGTTGGCACAGTGCCAGTTGTGTAGGGTTCATAGCATGGAAAACAAAAAATTCTACCGCATGCACACAAACAAGCCAGGATCTATCTACTAGATTGTAGCAACGAGTCGATTAGAGTACTCACCCTCGAAGATTCCAAAGCAGTTAAAAAGAGTAGATTCTGGTGGATGATGTAGTCGTACACTTGTCGATCTCAAGATCGTGTAGACGATCCTTCCGGCGTTGCGTTCCAGCAGCGCTTCCACAGTCGGTCACACGTTCGGTACTCGATAAAGAACTTCCTCTCCCTTGTTCCAGCAGGCAGCGGAGGTTGTAGTTCTCCCCTCGCGATTCCGGAAGCATGACGGCGTGGTGTCGGAAGTAGAGGGAAAATCCTGCAGGGCTTTGCCTAAGCCGGTGCAGGTTATGGTGGATCTAGTGTTTCTGGCGATCTAGGGTTTATAAGGCCGGAGAGGAGGAGGAGGCGTGGCCGACGGCGGCTAGGGCGGTGACGACGATCCAGTGGCGGCACGAGGCGGTGGCGCAGCGGCGGTGGTGGGGGGGAGGGGTTGGTTGTGTGTCTCTTGGGGCACCCCCTCCCCTCTATTTATGAGAGGGAGGACAGCTTGGGAGAGGGGAGTTTGAATCCTTCCCCAACTCCCTCTCCTAGTTGGCTTGTGGTGGAGGGAAAGAAGGATTTTTTCCTTCCTCTACTAGGATACATTGTCTCGGTTTGACTTTTCAACCTTGCCTTTTGACTTTCAATTTGGAGCTTAATTTATTTCTTACAAATGCCCAACCAGGTGACTTAGGACATGATTCAATCATTCCACTTATCCATGACACATTCATGTACCCTTCCCCTTTCGGTCCGGTGAACCTTCTGTTGGAGATATGCCCAATAGGCAATAATAAAGAGGTTATTACCATATCTTCGCGCTTATGATAAATGTTTACATACCATGCTATAATTGTATTAACTGGAAACATTAATACTTATGTGATTTGTAAACATAAAAGAGTCCCTAGTAAAGCCTCTTGTTAAACTAGCTTGTTCGTTAATATATGATCATGGTTTTCTGATCATGAACATTGAGATGTTATTAACAACAAGATCATATCATTAGAAGAATGGTGTGATGGACATACTCCTATAGTTAAGCATAGCATAAAGATCAAGTCATTTAATATAGTTCAGTTGATATAAACTTTCAGATACATAGTAACCTAAATCCTTCGACCATGAGATCATTATAATCACCATCACCAGATGGATGCTTTGATGACATCAAACACCACCCCATATCTGGGTGGCTATAATTAAAATTTGTCCAAGCAAATAAAATAAATTATTTTTGTTTAATAAAAAGAGTAGAAGATTATTTAAATAAAATCATGAGGATTTATTATTATCCAATTTCATTTAGGTAAAGACATTTTCCATTTTTAAATGAACATTAAAACATATGAAAGTATTTTAAATTATATTTCAAAGTGTTTTATTTTTATTAAAACCTACTGAAAAGGTTTGGTAAAAATTTAGATTTCAAATAGAGTTTTAAAACATATTAAATCCTATTTGAAATAAAGACAAATGTCTATTTTTAAAATAAATAATATACCCTAAAAAGAATAAAAGAATTATTCTAAATTTGACTTTAGAATATGTTAAATAACAGTATTAAAATCTACACAAAGTTTGGTAGAAGTTTGAATTCAAATAGTGTTTGAATTGTTTGAATAAAAACCAAATCAGATAAATAGAAAAGGAAAAAGAAAAACATTTTGTACAAAAAAAGAGAATCGAACCCAGCCCATGAATCAGGCCCAGTCCAGCCCAATAGCTAGCCCACCTGCTCTCCCCACAGTGAACCGTTTTTCACTCAGCCGTGAACCCGCGCAGTCGCTGACAGTAGGACCCACCTAACTTTCCCCCACCTCGCTGACGAACGGACCCCACACGACTGTTCTTTGTTTCCACCCGCCGCGACCGTTCCCCTCTTTACACCGACTGTTTCTGGTCGTAACTCCGCGTAGCAAATTCGCATCAACGCCGTGATTACTCCTCGATGTGACCACGCACACTTAAGCGCCTTGCCCTCCTTCTCCTTTTCCCCCAGACGCCACTTCCCCTCTGCCCCTAGGCTGCCTAAATTTCGCGCTGCACTCCACAGTCCCCGACGAGCTACTCCGGCCGATTCCGGCGACTCCGATCCACCCCTTGCCTCTCATACCACACGTGCGTGCTTCCCATCGCCCCCTGCATCTCCCAGTGTCGCTCGCTTGGTCGCGCGTGCACCAGAGCTTCGTCAAGGACATCGCCCGAGTGCCACATCGCCTGCCACTTCTCCGGCGAAGCCCCCTGGTAAAATCTGACCGCCCTAACCCATCTAGCTCACACACGTGTATTCGCCATGACCTTGCGCAGCTAACGACATTGTTTTCTTGTCTTGGCATGACCTGTAGCCCCGCCCCCGTCGACGAACAGAAGCACCCGACGTTGCCGCTAACTCCGACGAGCAATCGTCGCTGCTCCAGTGCGCCCCTCGACGAACTGACCCCACCTCGAGCTTCGCCGCACTCCTGCAAGTCTGGTGAGCATCCTCTCCCTCTTCATGACCTATCCTCGGCAACCTCCCGCTCACTTCGCCGCCCGTCAGCGCTAGCGCCCGGTTCTGGTCGAGCTGCTGAGAGCCGTTGGATGTTGATCCAAGTGACGCGATAGATCCACTTAGCGAACAGGTACGGAGCGTTCTGTGCTGCCCGGTCTAACTTAGATCTAACGATCCACGAAGTGCGATCCGCGCGAACCGGTACGCGCCAGTAAGAAAGCGCCGCGTGTCTAGGGTTTGTTTTAAAACAGAAATTTTGATCTATTAGATATACAAACTTGCAAAATTTATAAATTTTAATCTACATGTCCAAATTTTACAAATTTTATATCATTGGAATCAGCAGAACAAGTACTTTGCAACCATGCACTTTTTTTAATGATTTGCTTCTGGAAACTTAGTTGTTTTAGCAGAAACTTGTGTAGGCATAATTTGAATATAAAAATTATTCTAGAAATATTTTTATGGTAAAATC
Organism: Avena longiglumis; assembly: GCA_030063025.1. NCBI lineage: Eukaryota > Viridiplantae > Streptophyta > Magnoliopsida > Poales > Poaceae > Avena > Avena longiglumis. Next base: position 147,910,482 of record CP125978.1, on the reverse strand, counting down.
TTTGGAAAATGGATTGTTTTGAACCTACTGACCATAGAAACCAACTTATGGATTTAAAAATGTATTTTGTGAAGTTAAATAATAAATCTTTGAATAAGAGCATTTCTAGTCAAATAAAAATATTGTTTAGGTGTTAAAAATACTTTTTGAGTAAAATCTTTGGAAAATGATTTGAATTAAACTCTCTGACCCTAAACACCAAGTTCTGAGATTTAAAAATATTTGATGAACCCTATAAAATTATTACTTTGCAAAAAGGCATTTCTAACAACATAAAATATCACCTTGGTATAATATTTGCTTTATGGGGTGAAACCTTTTGCAAATGGTTTTAATATTAAACACTTGACCTTAAAACACTCACATGTTGTGTTTAAAAATATTTTAAAAACTCTAGGGATTATCATTTTGATTTAAATCATTCCTAGCAAAACAAAAATGACTTAAAGTGGCCATTTTCACCAACTTGAATTTAAATGGTTTTACCACTTATGTAAATGACCAATGGGAACTTTAAAATGTTTAGAGCCTAATAGAAACCACTTTTCCAAATAAAACCATCTTTTGCATGCTTGCATGCATTGCCTTGTTTTTGTTATTTTATGTGGTGATTTGTTTGAATTCTAGTTGAATATATGTTTGCTTGATTGAATTTTAGTGAAGTTAGAAGAGTGTGATATTTGCAAGATCAAGGAGTGAACCAATATTCTCTACTTAAAAAGGCAAGTGACACTATCATCCATGTCCTACTATTTTCACTACACTTCGTGGTATTTTTGTAGCATGCATGATAGGGCTACTATATTACTATGATATGCTATGTACTATTAGGAAACCCTTTATATCTTCCTTAGTGAAAACATTGTAGTTGTAGTATACTTAGCCCTGCTATATACTTGGGGTGGAATACCATGTTATGAATATATGAAGTATTGGAAAAATATATGTTTTATATAATAAAACAAGTAATCAATGAACCACCTGGGTGGAATGAGGATACTCAATTTTGGACAAGGTGGCAACAAAGGGAACCATGTTTATATGGCTATCTTTTTATATGTGCACTAGAATAAAACCACCCAGGAATTTAGAGATTGAACATGTTTCTCGTACAGTGGCTTCCGTGTATAGCCACATGCTAAATGGGCTCTGCCTTAGTCAACTACATAGTGGAAGACCCTTGCATTGGCATCTTCAGGTTAACTAGAATTGTGTATTGGAAATATATCCTTACATTAGTGCCTGGTAGACAAGCTAGCATTGTGTATTGGGAGGACTTCTATGGAAAGACTTTTGTCACATTCTCGATCTGCCGGTACTCCATTTGGTGAGTACTTATCCAGCGGCCACTGGTGGCGTCAAGACGAGATTGTGTCATGTGGGTAAAGTGTACAACTTCTGCAGAAGATCAAATTCTAAGTACTTAGTCGTGTCCCCAGTTACGGAATACTCTAAGCAACTAAGGCCTGAAGCTATGGAAGATCTCGACATTCCAATTTCTCAAAGTAAAACTTGATGGTGTCAACAAGGGATTAGAAGCACTTGGAGTTTCCAAGGAGTTTAGAAAGATTGTCAAAAGATCAAAACTATTTTGAAAAGATAGGATAAAACTATATTGCTTTCTGCAAAAGAGCCTAAACCCTACTTAGCCAAATATGCATATATTGATAGGTTCCACTTATTTCTACATAGTAGTGAAACTTGCCAATACAATTCAAATGTATTGACCCTTGTGGCTGTAACTTTAATGTTGCAGGTTTGTTTGATGTCAGTGAAGTGTGTTGAATAGGATTACAAGTCTACAACCAACTTTAGGGGTTCGTAGCATGGAAAACAATAATTTTCTACCGCATGAACACACAATCAAGATCTAATCTATGATCAAGCCAAGATCTATCTACTAGATTGTAGCAATGAGTCGATAGAATACTAACCCTCGAAGATCCAAAGCGATTAACGAGAGCAGATTCTCGTGGATGATGTAGTCGTACACTTCTGATCTCAAGATTGTGTAGACGATTCTTCCCAAGGCTCCAAAGCGTTCCGCAATCGATCACATGTTGGATCGATGAAGACCTTCCTCTCCCTTGTTCCAAAGAAAGCGGAGGTTGTAGCACTCCTCGTGATTCCCAAAGACGGCAAAGATGGTACCGGAAGTAGAGGGGAGATCTCGCAGGGCTTCGCCTTAAGCCGGAGCGAGTATGGTGGACTATGAGAGAATCCTTGGTGGTCTAGGGTTTAGAGGCACCAAGGGGAGAGGTGTAGCCGGTGGCTAGGGTTTGGGGAAACCCTAACTCGTCGACTTGAGAAGCCCTAGGAGGCGGCAGCACTTGGAGGGGTGGTGGCGCCTAGAGCTAGGGTTTGAGGTGTGTGGGTAGGGGGGCGCCCTACCCCTTCTTTTATAGGTGGGAGGGATGCGGCTAGGAGGAGGAAGTCCTCCTCCAAATCCTCCTCCTTGGCCGGCGGGTGGAGGGAGTGGGACTTCCTCCCCAAGTAGGTTTCCTACTCTCCCTCCACCAAGCAAACTTGAGATTTGACTTTTCAAATTGGCGTTTGACTTTCAAACTTCGATTTGATTTATTCTCTTTATTTTGCCCAGCCAAGTGACCTAGTACATGATGCAACCATTCCACATTGTCATGACACATCCATGTACCCTTCCCCTCCGGAGTGTCGGACCTTCCGGACCCTTCTAGAACATTCCTGGTGAAAACACCAGAATCATTCCCAAACTCCAAAACAGGACTTTCCTTATATGAATCTTATTCTCCGGACCATTCCGGATCTCCTCGTGATATCCCGGATCCCATCCGAGACTCCGAACAACATTTTGTCTCTTACTCATCATTCCATAACTACTCAACAACATCGAATCCTTAAGTGTGTCTCCCTACGGTTCGTGAATTATGCGGACATGTTCGAGACACTTCTCCGATCAATAATCAATAGAGGAATCTGGAAATTCATATGGCTCCCACATATTTCTACGATTACTTTGCGATCGAATGAACCACTTACATACCATACCAACTTCCTTTTGTCTCACGATAGTTTACTTATCCGAGGTTTTGATCGTCGGTATCTCTGCGTACCTAGTTCAACCTTGTTACCGATAAGTACTCTTTTCTTGTTCCCGTGATATGTGATCCCTTGTGAGCCAGTCACATGCTTGCAAGCTAATTGGATGACATTCCACCGAGAGGGCCCAGAGTATATCTATCCGTCATATGGATGGACAAATCCCACTCTTGATCCATGTGCCTCAACCCATACTTTCCGAACACTCAATGCCATCTTTATAGACACCCAGTTACGGTGTGGTGTTTGATGTCATCAAAGCATCCTTCCGGTGATGGTGATTAACATGATCTCATGGTCGAAGGAATTAGGTTACTATGTATCAGAAAGCTTATAGCAAATGAACTATATTAAATGACTTGATCTTTATGCTATGCTTAACTATAGGAGTATGTCCATCACATCATTCTCCTAATGATATGACCCTGTTGTTAATAACATCTCTATGTTCATGATCAGGAAACCATGATCATATATTAACCAACAAGCTAGTTTAACAAGAGGCTTTACTAGGGACTCTTTTATGTTTACAAATCACACAAGTATTAATGTTTCCTTTTAATACAATTATAGCATGGTATGTAAAAATTTATCATAAGTATAAAGATATGATAATAACCACTTCATTATTGCCTCTTGGGCATATCTCCAACAGTCTCCCACTTGCACTAGAGTCAATAATCTAGTTTCAAACCTTTGTGCATTCAACACCTATGGCTTTCCGGTGTTGTATTTACACGATTGCTAGTGGTCAACTGATCTCCGGATCCGACACTTTCAGGTCTGTGTGTAATTGCATGTCTTTGTGTCTCTACGCATCACTCATTCTCTAATGAGATGGCTTTGTATAAATTTGATCCTTTGGTGAGACCTTTAGTTATTTGGGGTTAAAACATGTTGATAATATTGTCGTACAATATATCTTCATAGTACTATCCCGCTGTGAACCACACCTAGTTTGATAACAAACTACTTGACACAAAATGCCCTCTTTTGCTGCTACAACAGCAGTTATATACTTAGCCTTTTGTTGTAGTATCTGTCACAATGTCTTAACTTTGGAACTCATCCAAATTCATTATGGAACTTACTTTCCATCATATTGTGCCACCCTTAGTTTAGATTGAGATAAAATTAATTGGTACTTTGTGACAAAACTAGTATCAATGTAGTACTTTTACAATGAACTAACCATCTATTTGTCACTTCTACAAAATAATATATTCTTAGTTCTTTAAAAGATCATAAGGATATCTTTACTATCGTCCAATAATCATCTTATGAATCTTTCTGGTATACGCTCATAACATTTAGAGCATAGGACATATCTGGATTTGTACACATCACAGCATGATTGATAAAATACTCTTTGTGATCAAGTATCAAAATACTTAAATATTTATTCAACCCTTCCTGTGCAACAAGAACCTTTCTTGTAATTTCTATATTGAACTCATTCAATATCTCATCTATGTACTTCTAGCACAACCATATTGGCGTCACAATTTATCCTTATAGACATTGATGCCAAATATTCGGGTTCTGCCTAAGCCTTTCATCGGATGAAATTCTTAATATGTGTTAATAAAAGATATATCATTTCCAATCAACAATATGTCTTCCACATAATGTATTAGAAACATGTCTTAGCGCTCCCACTTAATTTCTTGCAAATGCAAGCATCTTCATCGTCTCCGACGAATTTAAACTCCTTTAACAGTTTCATCATAGTGAAGATTCCAACTCCGCAATGCTCACTTCAGCCATTGTAGTTTGCATACGTTTTTTTAGTATCCTTTGAATTAACAAAACCCTATGGACCGTGTTATGCACACGTCCTAGGTAACAATTATATTAGAAGAACTTGTTTTGTTTATTCAACTACCACATAACAAAATTATATGTAGTGATTTCTACATTAATCCGTCTAGACTAAATATTGCTATGAAAGATCAAATCTTGTCATATACAACCTTTGAACATTGTTGTGAACTCTTTTGGCCTAAGAACGAAGTTTTAATTATCTCTAGGAAAGTTTCACAAGCGTCATTTGATCAAAAATCAAAAAGACTCTAAAATTCCATCCACATGGAGTTTCTTCATGTTTTCTTTCCAATATAATTTTAAACGGAGATGTCACTTCCTAAGTGATCTTTCGATCAATTTATCCTTCGAAATTTTAGCACTAGTTTTATGGATGTGATTTCTCCAACGAGATTTGTGAATCATCCATCTTTTATGGATTATGACAATTATTTGAACAACCCTTTTGTTCTCATAATACCTGATAAAACAAATCTTGAAGGCAAGCTTTGATGTTTAACGAGCAACACAATAACCCTTTATTTGTTCTCGATGAACATCATCACATATTCTTTTGCTAGTTACTTAGGCCATTGTAGTTCAGAATTCTGTTGTTTCGTATGACGATTCATACCAACAAATTCAGTATCAAATACTTAAGAACCACATTGTTTAATAAGCAAAGAATATAGCCATAACATGTATATCATCTATATACTTAAGCTGAACAATTCTAGTCTTTTTTTTCTGCCATATATTTATGAGATTTTGTTTCAGTATTTCCTTTTCTGTTTGAAAGAATCTATCAACATCAATAGTGGATCCATATACATGACACGTAGTCCAAAGCGTGTATAGTTAAATACCAATGTCTTTGGACTTGCACTTTGAAGTAGATTACCATCATCAAATGTTTGGTGTTCTTTCAAATTCCTTTCTTTAGTAATCTCTTGGTGTAGTAAACATTTTACCTACATCAAATATTCACCCTTATCATGGGATTATCCATGATCAAGCTACTTTTAGCTTATAACGGTGAATCGCGAGTATAATGTTGATCTCCAAATCCTTTTGGAGGATTAGGACAACTAGTGTCTCCAACCTTTTGCAAATTCTCATCAAATATGAGAACATGACTTTTGCCATATTATACTCTATCATGTTGCAACCAAAACTTCGTTTCAGATATCACAATATCTTCCACACATCATGGTTTCTGAAACAACTCTTTCAGATCCCAGATAACCTTGATATTAAGACAATCCTTTGAATATCAAGAATCATGGAGACAAACATGATACTCATACACTAAAACTTGGAATTGTCACTCTTGATTTAATACCAATTATTAAACTTCATAGAGTAATCGAAACTTACTGAAAGTTTGCAATGGGACTTTTAAACTTTAGATTAACACTTCAAAAACAATACGATACCAGTTCGTAAAGTAACTGACCAGAATTCTATAGTTCTATTATCTCAATTATAACTAAGCGCAAGGTGGTAAACGGATGCCAATGACTACAACAACTATGCAAATTCACTTTGATTTAATTTATGATAAATAGTGTTCAACTTTTAATCATATTGCCGTTGAACTCCCACTAAAAACAATATCCCTCACATTGTTTTAGTGATCACACGAACCAAATCCACCACATCAAAAACGATCATCACGAGAGTTGATGTAGCTTCAATGGCGAACAATAAACATGTTCATCATATCTACTATATGACTCATGCTTTACCTTTAGGTGATCCGTGTTCCGAGACCATGTCTGTACATGCTAGGCTCGTCAAGATCAACCTTAGCTTCCGCATGAGCAAATCTGGCTTGCTCACGTTGTATACACTCGCAGAATCTGACACACCCGATCATCACGTGGTGCTTCGAAACAACGAGCTTTAGCAACGGTGCTTACTAAGGATGAACACTTTAAAACTTGAAATTGTGTGCTTGAGGGATCATCTTATAATGCTACCGTCGTGAACTAAGCAATACAAGATGCATAAAAGGATTAACATCACATGCAATTCATAATATGTGATATGATATGGCCTTTCTTCTTGTGCTTCCGATCTCCATCTTCAAGCACGAACATGATCTCCATCATCTCCGGTGTGGCGTCAAGGTCAATAGCGCCGCCTTCTTGGTTGTCATCCACCAGCATCAACTATTACAACTACTTTGAATAATAGACACGTGGGTCTTAACGGAATTTAAAACACAACCATATGGCTCCTGCCGGTTGCCGACTTACAATAAGGAACATTGCATACATCATATATAATCACAATCATGGCCATATCACATCACAGCACACCCCTGCAAAACAAAGTTAGACGCCTCTAATTTTCTTTGCATGTTTTACGTGGTTTGGGGCTTTTAATAAGTGTCGTTCTAACTTACGAACAAGAACCACAACATTGATACTAGTATTTTCAATCACCCGTTGTAAATTGAATCTTAACTATGTTGGGAGAAACAGGCACCCGCAAAGCCACTTATGCAATACAAGTTGCATGTCAAGCGTGGAGCAAGTCTCATGAACGATATCATGTAAGGTTAGCCCGGGCCTCTTCATCCCACCATCCCGCAAGATGCAAAGTACACAATAAGCAATCGACAACAAAAGCATCAACGCCCACAATGACCATTGTGTTCTACTCGTGCAACAGATCTACATATAGACACGGCTCTGATACCACTGTAGGGGTTCGTAGCATGGAAAACAATAATTTTCTACCGCATGAACACACAATCAAGATCTAATCTATGATCAAGCCAAGATCTATCTACTATATTGTAGCAACGAGTCGATAGAATACTAACCCTCGAAGATCCAAAGCGATTAACGAGAGCAGATTCTCGTGGATGATGTAGTCGTACACTTCCGATCTCAAGATAGCGTAGACGATCCTTCCGGCGCTGCATTCCGGCAGCGCTTCCACAGTCGGTCACACGTTCGGTACTCGATGAAGACCTTCCTCTCCCTTGTTCCAAAGAAAATGGAGGTTGTAGCACTCTCCTCGTGATTCCGGCAGCACGACGGTGTGGTACCGGAAGTAGAGGGGAGATATCGCAGGGCTTTGCCTTAAGCCGGAGCGAGTATGGTGGTCTAGGGTTTAGAGGAACCAAGGGGAGAGGTGTAGACGGCAGCTAGGGTTTGGGGAAACCCTAACTCGGCGACTTGAGAAGCCCTAGGTGGCGGCAACACTTGGAGGGGTGGTGGCGCCTAGAGCTAGGGTTTGAGGTGTGTGGGTAGGGGGGCGCCCTACCCCTTATTTTATAGGTGGGAGGGAGGCGTCTAGGAGGAGGGAGTCCTCCTACAACTCCTCCTCCCTGGCCGGCAGGTGGAGGGAGTGGGACTTCCTCCCCAAGTAGGTTTCTTACTCTCCCTCCACCAAGCAAACTTGAGATTTGACTTTTCAAATTGGCGTTTGACTTTAAAACTTCGATTTGATTTATTATCTTTATTTTGTCCAGCCAAGTGACCTAGTACATGATGCAACCATTCCACATTGTCATGACACATCCATGTACCCTTCCCCTCCGGAGTGCCGGACCTTCCGGACCCTTCTAGAACATTCAAGGTGAAAACACCGGAATCATTCCCAAACTCCGAAACATGACTTTCCTTATATGAATCTTATTCTCCGGACCATTCCGAATCTCCTCGTGATATCCCGGATCCCGTCCGAGACTCCGAACAACATTCGGTCTCTTACTCATCATTCCATAACTACTCAACAACATCGAATCCTTAAGTGTGTCTCCCTACGGTTCGTGAATTATGCGGACATGATCGAGACACTTCTCCGATCAATAATCAATAGAGGAATCTGGAAATTCATATGGCTCCCACATATTTCTATGATTACTTTGCGATCGAATGAACCACTTACATACCATACCAATTTCCCTTTGTCTCATGATAGTTTACTTATCCGAGGTTTTGATCGTCGGTATCTCTGCATACCTAGTTCAACCTTGTTACCGATAAGTACTCTTTTCTTGTTCCCGTGATATGTGATCCCTTGTGAGCCAGTCACATGCTTGCAAGCTAATTGTATGACATTCCACCGAGAGGGCCCAGAGTATATCTATCTGTCATATGGATGGACAAATCCCACTCTTGATCCATGTGCCTCAACCCATATTTTCCGAACACTCAATGCCATCTTTATAGCCACCTAGTTATGGTGTGGTGTTTGATGTCATCAAAGCATCCTTCCAGTGATGGTGATTAACATGATCTCATGGTCGAAGGAATTAGGTTACTATGTATCAGAAAGCTTATAGCAAATGAACTATATTAAATGACTTGATCTTTATGCTACGTTTAACTATAGGAGTATGTCCATCACATCATTATCCTAATGATATGACCCTGTTGTTAATAACATCTCTATGTTCATGATCAGGAAACCATGATCATATATTAACCAACAAGCTAGTTTAACAAGAGGCTTTACTAGGGACTCTTTTATGTTTACAAATCACACAAGTATTAATGTTTCCTTTTAATACAATTATAGCATGGTATGTAAACATTTATCATAAGTATGAAGATATGATAATAACCACTTTATTATTGCCTCTTGGGCATATCTCGAACACCAACATGATTGCCTGTGGCACTTTGAAGATGAAGGACTCCATGCTATAGTTATTTCTACTGCATTGTAATGAGATAGCCAAATGAGCTATGTAAGATGTAATGAATTATTTTACTCCTGGTTATAAAGTTATATTATGACCTTTGTTTCTTGATATTACATCTTAACTGTGGATGCTAGTTATTGATGCAAGGACTAGCATTGTAAACACAGGGATCTCTACCTTATTAAAGCTTGGGACCTCTACACAAGTGTTGGGCGCCATCACTCTCCCTTGTTCCAGCAGGCAGCGGAGGTTGTAGTTCTCCCCTCGTGATTCCGGCAGCACGATGGCGTGGTGTCGGAAGTAGCGGGAAAATCCTGCAGGGCTTCGCATAAGCCGGTGCAGGTTATGGTGGATCTAGGGTTTCCGGCAATCTAGGGTTTATAAGGCTGGAGAGGAGGAGGCATGGCCGACGGAGGCTAGGGCGATGACGGCAATCTAGCGGCGCCGCGAGGCGGCGGCGCGGCGGCAGCGCTGGGCGGTGGTGGTGTGGGGAGGGGTTGGTTGTGTGTCTCTTAGGGCACGCCTCCCCTCTATTTATGAGAGGGAGGGCATCTTGGGAGAGGTGAGTTTGAATCCTTCCCCAACTCCCTCTCCTAGTTGGCTTGTGGTGGAGGGAAAGAAGGATTCTTTCCTTCCTCCACTAGGATACATTGTCCCAGTTTGACTTTTCAAACTTGCCTTTTGACTTTCAATTTGGAGCTTAATTTCTTTCTTGCAAATTCCCAACCAAGTAACTTAGGACATGATTCAATCATTCCACTTATCCATGACACATTCATATACCATTCCCCTTCTGGTCCTGTGAACCTTCTAGACCCTTCTAGAACCTCTCCGATGAAAACATCGAAATCATTCCTGAACTCCGGTATTGGACTTTCCTTATATGAATCTTATTCTCCGGACCATTTCGGATCTCCTCGTGATATCCCGGATCCCATCCGAGACTCCGAACAACATTCGGTTTCCCTACTTACATTCCATTTCTACTAAAAAACATTGAATCCTTAAGTGTGTCTCCCTACGTTTCGTGAATTATGCAGACATGACCGAGACACTTCTCCGATCAATAACCAATAGAGGAATCTGGAAATTCATATGGGTCCCACATATTTCTACGATTACTTTGCGATCGAATGAACCACTTACATACGATACCAACTTCCCTTTGTCTCACGATAGTTTACTTATCCGACGTTTGATCGTCGGTATCTCTGCATACCTAGTTCAACCTCGTTACCGATAAGTACTCTTTTCTCGTTACCTTCATATGTGATCCCTTGTGATCCAGTCACATGATTGCAAGCTAATTGGATGACATTCCACCGAGAGGGCCCAGAGTATATCTATCTGTCATATGGATGGACAAATCCCACTCTTGATCCATGTGCCTCAACACATACTTTTTGAACACTCAATGCCACCTTTAGCCACCCAGTTACGGTGTGGTGTTTGATGTCATAAAAGCATCCTTCCAGTGATGGTGATTAGCATGATCTCATGGTCAAAGGAATTAGGTTACTATGTATCTGAAAGCTTATAGAAAACGAACTATTGAAATGACTTGATCTTATGCTACGCTTAACTATAGGAGTATGTCCATCACATCATTCTCCTAATGATATGACCTTGTTGTTAATAGCATCTCAATGTTCATGATCATGAAACCATGATCATATATTAACCAACAAGCTAGTTTAACAAGAGGCTTTACTAGAGACTCTTATATGTTTACAAATCACACAAGTATTAATGTTTCCGTTTAACACAATTATAGCATGGTATGCAAAAATTTATCATAAGCATGAAGATATGATAATAACCACTTTATTATTGCCTCTTGGGCATATCTCCAACAAGTTTCCTATTTTCTGCTGTTTTTGGTTCTAGAAAAGCTAGTAAGGAAATATTCTCGGAATTGTACGGGACAAAAGCCAAAGTCAATATTTCATCGAGGAGAACACGGAGTCCAGAGGAGAGACGCGCGGGGCGCCATAGGGTGGCCACCCTCCTAGGCGTGGCCTAGGGTGGGCCTGCGCTTGGGCACGGTGTGGGCCCCTTGGCCGCCTCCCAGCCTCACCTCTTCGCCTATCAGAAGACCCCGATGCATAAACCCTAAGTACCCGGTCAAAATTCCACGAAACCATTTGTAGCCGCCGCCACCATCATTAGATCAGAGGGAATCTGAAGCTCTTCCCGGCACCCTGTCGGAGGGGAGATCATCTCGGAGGCCTTCTTCTTCATCATGCAAGCCTCCAGTATGAAGCGTGAGTAGTTCCACCTTGGACTACGGGTCCATATAGTAGCTAGATGGTTGTATATCCTCCTTGTGATTTCATGTATAGATCTTGTGAGCTCCGTTCATGATCAAGATCTCATCTATTTGTAATCATGCATGTTGTGTTTGCAGGGATCCGATGGATATTGAGATTACTATGTCAGATTGATTAATGGTTTTGTATTATTGATTCTATCATGTCTGTGTTGTTTGTGATCTTGCATGCTCTTCGTTGTTAGTAGCTATCTTGGCCAAATAGTTGCTAGTGACTCCAAGAGGGGGTATTTATGCTGATAGTGGGTTCATGCATCTACTTAATAAAGGGAAGTGACAGAAATCTCTACGGTTGTAGATGTGTTGTTGCCACTAGGGATAAAACAATGGTCTCTTGTTCATGGAACAAGTGTATTGTTTACCTTACACACTTTGCTTAAAGCAGTTGTCTGTTGCTTGCAACTTAATACTGGAGGGGGTTCGGATGATAACCTGAAGGTGGATTTCTAGTCATAGATGCAGTTGGATGGCGGTCTATGTATATTGTTGTATTGCCCAATCGAATCTCATAGGATCTTTTTATCTAGTATTGCATTGTTATGCCTTGCTCAGTCTTGTCAATTGCCCTGGCTGTAATTTGTTTACCCAGTATGCCATGTTTGTTTATCTAAGGAGAGAACCTCTAGTGAACTATGGACCCCGGTCCAATATTTACCATTGATACATCTTCTATTGTTACCGTTTACTTGCTACAAACTATCATCACCTTCCACACCATACAGTTAATCCTTTGTTACATCAACCGGTGAGATTGACAACCTCACTGTTAGTTGGGGCAAAGTCTTGAGTTTGTGTTGTGCAGATTTCCATGTTGCTTGCAACACCTTTGAGACATTTCATTCATCCTACTGGTTTGATAACCTTGGTTTCTTACTGAGAGAAAACTTGCTACTGTACCGCATCATACCTTCCTCTTGGGGTCTCCCAACAAAGTGTTGCTGCACACATCAAGAATTTTTCTGGCGCCGTTGCCGAGGAGGCTAAGGACGTCTTCACAAGGGGAGTCCTCCTCAACCTTTCTCTTTACTTTTTGTTTTTAGTTTGGTTAGTTTTTTTTGCTTGGTTTTGTTTGCTTTTTTTTATCAAAAACTCAAAAAAAATTAGTTTGATTTGGTTTGCTTTATCCTATCAAAAACATAAAAAAATTAGTTCCTACTCTAGTTGTCACCTCGTTCTAGCTCACCATGTTGTTCCCCAAGTTCGCCCTGAAGGACCTTTTGATAGGTAGTGGCTCCATAATTGGAAAACATAATATTGAAGAATTCTTTAATCATGTTAGCAAGCATGAGGACATTGAGGATAAATCTATAGCAGAGCTTGCTCCTAATTATGAAATTGTTGCAGCTTCTTTAGTTCATATGTTGGAGGCTAGGTTTGTTAGCCTTAACCCCATGATGCAAATTTTGTTCCTAAAACTAAAAGAAGAAAAGAATGCTGAAAAGAGATAATTTATTCTTAAAACTCTACTAAAAGAGTTCCATGATGTTGCTAAGGAAGCCAAAAAAGTTCTTTGAGCATTTTAATATGCTAGGCTCATGTGTATAAGTTGTGGGTACTTCATATAAAACCAAGCCTAGAGAGGAATTTAAGATACCTATACCCTTTAAGCTTGTTGGGATGCATGAGGCATTTGAAAAGAATTTTGATTGGATTGTTCCTGAAAATCCTTTTGATGAAAGTAGTAAACCAAAGAGAGATGATAAGGGATCCTCCAAAACTCATTTGGGAGAGATACCTTTCATAGTTGAAGACTTTGCAAGTATTGATGTTAATTCTTCTTCATTTGAAAATACTTGATTTCTTGCTTCTTGTGCCTAACTTAAAGGCGTTAAAGAAAAGTACTTGTTGAGAGATAACCCAAGAGTTTCCTTCAGTCTTGGAAGTTATTACTTCAGTAGTGACCTCTTCTTATCCTTTTTGTTTGATTTTTGTGCCAAGAATGACCTCTAATGAGAGGTAAGTAAGATTTGGGGAGTTGCTGCCCCGAAACAGATTTGTATCATCCACCATAAAAATTCGTGAGGACTCTTTGTAAATCGGATTGAGCTGAAAATTTATAAATAAATCCCTCAGTATGTTAGATAACTTTCGTTAGTTCAACACTTTTTTATTTGAGCAATATAAGGTCTTCGAAAAAATCGGTTTATACCTGCTGGTCTGTTTTGACAGATTTCTGCCATTATTTGCATTTGCTTCTTATTGATTTCTTTTTGGGTTCTTTTTGGAAAATTGAGCTTTTTGAAGGAGTTGCTACAGTAGCTTGTGTTTTTAGTGAAAGAAAATTCTGTTCTAAAGCTAAACCCAAAGGTCTATTATCTTTTGAATACACTAATGTTGCTAATGAAGATTGTGTGAAGTTTTGTATGAGGAAAATTTCAGGTGTAGAGAGAGAATGATGTAATGATATGAAGAATGGACAAAATCTAAAGCTTGGGGATTCCACCCCAAGAAATATCCAAGAGGTACAAGAGTCAAAGCTTGGGGATGCCCAAGGCATCCCCTTCTCCATCAATAAAAATCTCAGGTCTTTCTAGACACTTCGTTTTTATTGTTTTATGCACTGTTGTGTTATTCTTGGAGCGTCTTAGTTTTTGTTTGCTTTGCTTAGTTTATTTAGTTCGCTTGAATAAACTAGTTTGGACCCCCGTTCTTGTTGTGTTGTTTCAAATAAGTCGACTGGTGTTGGAAAGGAGTAGAAAGTTCTTGCTTGAAAGTGCAAGAGGAGCTTGCATTGACTATGACTTAGACTTTAGCATGACATGCTAGGTGTTGTTTTGACCTTATGCTTAGTGATTATTGCTGTAGCATGTTTTGTTCCAAACAATTGGGATTGCTTAGTGTGCCTTCAAGGAATCATGTGTTGTTTTAGCATACAAAAGAATAGTATTGTGGTATTCTCCATTGATGCTTTGTTTGGGTTGACTTGGCACATGCTCCCACCATGTTATGACTATGAACAAGTCACTATATCCTCTATGATCATTTAGTCCTTAACTTATAGTACCACTGTATGCTTTGATGTAATGTTTTATCGCTCTGCATGATTATAGCCAATATTGCTCTCTTAGTTGGTTGCTCCCAGTATTTTTCTACCCTCCACTTGTATGAGTAATCTATACTCATGCTTCCAACTCCCAAGAAACCAAGTTATTCCAAAGTGTCCACTATAAATTCCTATGCATGGTGTGTTACATCATTCCAAGTATATTATTGTTTTCAGTTATCTTCCAATTAAAAAGTATTTTGTTATGTGAAAACTTAGTGATTAAAGCCCTCACGAACTTGATGGCACACTTTATATTCCTTGCCCCTAATAAACTTGAACCATTGTGTCATCTATGTTGTATATACTTGCACTTATACGTTCGAATTAGCACAACCATGTTTTCATGGGGAATGTTTTCAACATTGCACTTGTACTTTGTACACAGTTGATATCATGCTCTTTTGTTTATGGATGTCGCCGGTGTAAAATAAAAAGGGAGCTTGTAAGTCCATTGAGTTTTGTATCTTGTGTTAGAGAAACGCCTAGGCCGCTTGCCTAAGCCATGCCTAATCATGGTGGAAATTTGCAACATCACCATAATGAGCAATCTGTGAAGCATCCTCAATAAAAAGCTATACAAATAGTAAATAAAAAGATCGCTGAGATGCTCATTGCCTGCTTGCCTTGTCATTTTGGTTATGGGAAAGCTCCTGTACCATGTGCAAGGGATACCCCGTTGGCGGTTATCTATGATACACATGTACTTACTATGAAAAGAACTTACAGGTGACCAAAGTTGAGTAGCATGAGGTGCGACCCTCGTATTCAAGGGACATGAGATTGCCAACTTATACTTTGTCAAGCATTTACTCCATAGTTTGTTCACTTTAACCTTAATAACTTCAAGATGGTTATGATAGGGGCAATTGTTGGAATTATGCCCTAGAGGCAATAATAAAGATGTTATTATTATAATTCTTGTTCATTGTAAAGTTTATATTCCATGCTAGAATTGTATTAAGCGGAAACTTTAATACTTGTGTGGTTTGTGAACAACACCGTGTCCCTAGTACGCCTCTATGGACTAGCTCATTGATCAATGATGGTTAAGGTTTCCTAACCATAGACATGAGTTATCAATTGATAATGAGATCATAACATTGGAGAATGATATGATGGATAGACCCAAACTAAGCGAAGCAATTAGATCGTATCATCATGTTCATCTTTGCGAAGCTTTTCCTATGTCAAATATTGTATTCCTTAGACCATGAGATAATACAACTCCCTGGTATCGGAAGAAAGCTTTGAGGTCATCAAACGTCATCCTATGAGAGGGTGATCATAAAGGTGTCTCTCAGGTGATCGGAAAGTATCTGTTGGGTTGTATGTATCGAGATGGGATTTGTCCCTCCCAAGTTGGAGAGATATACTTCGGGACCACTCGGTAATCGATATCAACACCGCTTGCAAGCATGTGGTTAAGGAGTTAATCACAAAGTGATATCGGATTACGGAACGACTAAGTACTTGCTGTGAACGAGATTGAACTAGGTATGACAGTACCAACGATCGAATCTCGGGCAAGTAAAATATCGCGAGACGAAGGGAATATATATATGGGATTGATTGAATCCTGGCATCGTGGTTCATCCTATATTATCATCAATGAATGTGTGGGAGTCAATATGGGTGCCCAGACCCCGCTGTTGATTATTGATAGAAGATCATGTCTGCATATTCTCGAACCCGCAGGGTCACACACTTAACGTGTCTCGACGCTAGGATAAATTGGATAATTGGTTTATGAATTTTTGTTTGGAGTCTCGGATGGGATCCGGGACATCACGAGAGGTTCCGGAGTGGTCCGGAGAATAAGATTCATATAAGGCAGTGCAGTTTTTGGAGTTCTAATTGTTCGTGTTAATCGGTATTGTCGGAAGCTTCTAGAACCTTCCGGAAGGGGACCAACGTGGCCCCACCTTCCGGAGGGGCATGGGCCTATGAGGAGTGTCCTGGCCGCTTTGGGCCAGGGCACAAGGCCCCATAGGGCCCAGCCGATCCTATAGGGTTTAAATCGTTTAAACTAGGGATAGAATTTCTAGAAGGAGGAGAGTCCTTGCCTCCTCCCTCCCTTGGCCGCCGGCCCAAGGCTTGGAGGAGGGGCAAGGGCTGGCCGCCCCCCCCTCTATAAATAGAGGGCTGGTGCGCCCCCTCCCCCCCACACCTTGCCTCCAACCCTAGTAGCCCTGCTGCCTTCCTCTCTCCCTCCCGACTGTTTGTAGGCGAAGCCCTGCAGCAGAAATTCTCCACCATATACACCACGCCGTCGTGTTGTAGATCCAATCTATCTCTCCACCATACTTGCTGGTCCGAGGAAGGAGGAGACGTCGAGGTGCTGCATGTGTGCATCTCACGGAGGCACCGCCACTTGTGGTGCTAGATCGGATCGGATCGCGAGGAGGAGAAGCGAGTACGACTACATCACCCACGTTCCGACGAACGTTCCGCTGTGCGAATCTTCAAGGGTATGAAGATCTAATCCAATATCTCTCGTTGATTGCATCTCCTAGATTAGATGTTGGCTTTCCCTCTGTTCGCATCCGTAGAAAATTTTGATTTACTATGCCGCGAAACCCTTCAGTGGTATCAGAGCTAGAACTATGCATAGATGTGTTTCACGAGTAGAACGCAACATGGTTGTTGCGGGCGTTGATGTTTTCTGTTGCAAGCCTCTTGTTTGTGTTCTTCTTATGACGCGGGATAGTGATATTGAAGCGGTCCAGGCCAACCTTACACGACGTCGTTCGCGAGACCGGCTCCGCACTTGACGTGTGGCTTGTTCCACACATGCGGCTGGTGGATGTCAGTTTCTCTCACTATAGTTGTCATGGGATTAACACCGGAGTTTGGCAACCATAATATCACCGTTGTGGCTTTCCGTAGGTAAGAATCGTTCTTAGCATCTACTCCCATAAGCCACGTAAAACATGCAAAAACAAAGTAGAGGTGTCTAACTTGTTTTTGCAGGGAGTGTTTTCTGTGATATGGTATGGACCAAGATGTGATGTGTATATTGTATGCGATGATCATGTTTTGTAATGTTTCACGACTTGCATGTCGATAAGTACACAACCGGCAGGAGCCATATGGTTGTCTTTATAATTGTGTATGACCATGAAGTCAACTTCTTATATGCCATGTAATAGCTTTACTTTATCGCTAAGTAGTTAGCAATAGTTGTAGTTGCTATTCGTGGTGGAGGCAATCATGGTGGAGTGATGGAGATCATGCCGAACGCACAAGATGGAGATCATTGCGAAGATTGGCTATACCATGTCACATAAAGTTATATGCATGTGATGTTTATCCTTTTATGTATCTTATTATGCTTAGATCGTGACGGTAGCATTATAAGATGATTCCTCAAAGATCAAGATAAAAACTGTGTTCTCCCCAAGTATGCACCGCTATAAAGTTCATCGTGTCCAAGCATCACGTGATGATCGGGTGCTATAGACTCTACGCTCACATACAACGGGTGCAAGCCAGTTTTGCACACGGAAATACTTGGGTCTAGCTTGACGAGCCTAGCATGTATGAGACATGGCCTCGGAACACAAGAACCGAAAGGTTAAGCATGAGTCATATGAATGATATGATCAACACTTTGTTGTCCACCATTGAAACCACATCTCTTCTCGTGATGATCGGATTAGGTGTGGTGAATTTGGATTGTGTTCACTAAACAACTTGAGGGATGTTGAATTTGGTGGGAGTTCATCTAGTAATTTGATTAAGTTGAACTATTTATCATGAACATAGTCTAAATTGTACTTGCAAATCAGTAGATCACATGGCCAAATCCAACTTCAACTTCAACGTTTTCTTTGAGAAGGAAAAGCTTAGAAACAATGGGTCTAACTTCACCAATTGGTTCCGCAATCTAAGAATCATCCTGTCTGGAGGTCAAAAGGACTATGTCCTTGGGAAAGCGTTAGGTGACCCCTAGCAATCGCTTACCGATGAGAAAGTTGTCTATCGTCGCAAGAAAGATGATTATGGTGTGATTAAGAGCACCATGTTGTTTGCTATGGAACCGAACTTCAAAATCGTTTTGAAACCTATCCGGGCCCTTTGAGATTCTCGAGGAGCTGAAAACCATGTTTGAGACTCAAGCCCGTTAAGAGATATGAGATCTCGAGAAGTTCTTTAACGCAAGATGGAGGAAGGAGTTCATTGGTGCACGCCATAAAGATGTCGGGCTACACTCAACGCCTTGAGCAACTGGAATGCACGATTCCAGAGGAGCTCAAGATTGACAGAGTTCTGCAATCACTCCCTCCCAGCTACAAAAGTTTTGTAGTGACTCATAATCAGATTGGTTCCACTGATACGATCACCGAGCTCTTCGCAAAGCTGAAGGCTGCGGAGGTGGACATCAAGAAGGATAATCATGTGTTGATGGTCAACAAGCCCTCCTTTAAGAAAGGTAAGGGAGCAAAGAAGCCCTTCAAGAAGGGCGGCGGCAAGCGCAATGCTCCTGCTGAGAGGAAGCTCAAGTCTGGTCCTAAGCCGGACACTGAGTGCTTCTATTGCAAGGACAAGGGTCATCGAGCGAATCGTCCAAGTACTTAGCGGACAAGAAGGCTGGCACCATCAAAGGTATATTTGATATACATGTTATTTATGTTTTCCGTACTATCCCTCGTTGTAGTGCCTGGGTATTTTATACCGGTTCAGTTGCTAATATTTGTAACTCAAAGAGCTACGGAATAGATGGCTTGCGAGGATGAGGTGATCTTGCGTTGCAACGGATCAAGAGTTGATGTGATGGCCGTCAGCACGCTCTCCTTAGTTTTACCTTGGGATTAGTTTTAAACCTTAATAAATGTTATTATGTGCCTCGTTGAGCATGAACATCATTTCGGATCGTGTTTATTGCAAGACGGTTATTCATTTAAATCGGAGAATAATGGTTGTTCTATTTATATGAGTAACATATTTTATGGTCATGCACCTCTTGTGAATGGTTTATTTCTTCTAAATATCGACAGGGATGAGACACACATCCATAACATTGAGGCTAAGAGATGCAAAGTAGATAGTGAATACTAATTATTTGTGGCATCGCTGCCTAGGTCATATTGGTGTAAAGCGCATGAAGAAACTCCATTCTGATGGACTTTTGGAGTCTCTTGATTTTGAATCATTTGACACATGCGAACCATGCCTCATGGGCAAGATGATCAAAACCCCGTTCTCCGGTATGATGGAGCGAGCAACGGACTTGTTGGAAATCATACATACCGATGTATGCGGACCGATGAGTATTTCGACGCGCGGTGGATATCGCTATTTCCTCACTTTTACCGATGACTTAAGTAGATATGGGTATATCTATTTAATGAAACATAAATCTGAAACATTTGAAAAGTTCAAGGAATTTCAGAATGAAGTGGAGAACCATCGTAACAGAAAGATTAAGTTTCTACGATCCGATCGTGGAGGTGAATATTTGAGTTATGATTTTCTCACGCATCTTAAAGCAAGTGGAATCGTTTCACAACTCACGCCACCCAGAACACCACAACGGAATGGTGTGTCTGAACGCCGGAATCGAACCCTATTAGATATGGTCCGATCAATGATGTCTCTTACTGATTTGCCGTTATCATTTTGGGGTTATGCATTAGAAACCGCTGCATTCACTTTAAATAGGGCTCCATCTAAATCCGTTGAGACGACACCGTATGAACTGTGGTTTGGTGCTAAACCTAAGTTGTCGTTTCTTAAAGTTTGGGGATCTGCGCTTACGTCAAGAAGTTGATGCCGACAAGCTCGAACCCAAAGCGGAGAAATGCGTCTTCATAGGATACCATGAAACTATTGGGTATACCTTCTATCACATAACCGAAGGCAAAGTGTTTTATGAAGAACGGTTCCTTTCTTGAGAAGGAGTTTCTCTCGAAAGAAGTGAGTGGGAGGAAAGTAGAGCTTGACGAGGTTATTGAACCTTCTCTTGAATTGGAGAGTAGCGCAGACCGAAATTGTTCCAAGTTACCGCACTAACGATAGAGGAAGCTAATGACAAGGATCATGAAGCTTGACGATGTCGCCATCGAACGTCGCAGTCGACAAGGTCGCGTGCCCTCGAGTGGTACGCAACCCTGTCTTGTTGTCTTGTTAGTAGAAGCGGTGAACCTACGAACTATGAGGAAGCGATGATGAGCCAGACTCGAGAAATGGCTAGAAGCCATGAAATCCGAATTGGGATCCATGAGCGAAAACCAAGTATGGACTTTGGTGGACCCTCCTAGCGAAAGGCCGTTGAGTGCAAATGGATATTCAAGAAGAAAGCAGACGCGGATGGTAATGTTACGTCTATAAAGCACGGCTTGTCGCAAAAGGTTTTCGACAAGTTCAAGGTGTTGACGACGATGAGACTTTCTCTCCCGTAGCGATTTTTAAGTCCATTCGGATTTTATTAGCTATTGCTGCTTTTCATGATTATGAAATATGGCAGATGGATGTCAAGACTGCATTCCTCAATGGCAACATTGATGAAGAGTTGTATATGATGCAACCCGAAGGTTTTGTCGATCCTAAGGATGCTAATAAAGTATGCAAACTTCAGCGTTCCATTTATGGATCAAGCAAGCATCTCGAGTTGGAACCTTCGTTTTGATCAAGTGATCAAGAGCTTTGGATTTGTTCCAAATTGCTCTGGCTTGCATCTACAAGAAAGTGAGTGGGAGCTCGGTGACGTTTCTGGTACTATATGTGGATGACATATTGATTATTGGAAATGACATCAATATGCTTAACGATGTGAAGAGTTATTTGAACAAGTGTTTTTCAATGAAAGACCTAGGTGAAGCTGCTTATATATTGGGCATCAAGATCTATAGAGATAAACAAAGACGCCTCGATAGCTTTAAGCGGTACATACCTAGACAAAGTTGAAAAGGTTCGAATGGATAAGGCAAAGAAAGGTTCAATGCCTATGTTGTCGTAAGATATTGAGCAAGGCTCTGTCCATTCTGGTAAATGATAGGGAAGCTATGAGCAAAGTGCCTTATGCCTCGGCCATAGGTTCCATCATGTATGCCATGTTGTGTACTAGACCGGATGTGTCCAATGCTCTTAGTTTGACGAGCAGATATCAAAGTGATCCAGGAGTGGAACACTGGACAGCCGTGAAGAACATCCTAAAGTACCTAAATAGGACTAAAGAAATGTGGCATCCCGCAAAACCACTACTAGAAAATCGCGTCGAATTTGTGCATTGCATCGTCATCATCATGTGTTGTTTGTCTAAAACTATTTTCGCAAAGCCCATTTTGTTTTATAAAACGCCCCATCTTTAATCAAATATCAAACCCCGGGTCTCCGGATGATTTTTGTTTGTCTGCTGTCGGTTTGCAAACGGTGTTTGTAAAACAAATAAAAATATTTATTATTTTAGTGAGGCAGTCGAACGGGCCGAATGACCCGAACGACCACCCCAGAAAAATATAATCGGTCCACCCCAAACACCCCAACAAATCCTACAGCTACCTGTTAAATTACCCACACACCCCAGCCACATCACCCGGGCCAATCAGCTCTCGCCACCTCACCTCTCCTCTCTCCCCCACCCAATCCCTACCGCCACATCAAGAACCTCTCTCTCCTCTCTCCCATCCCACCAACCAGCCCCACTTACATGCAACGACGACGCCTCAACACACACTCGGCAACGCCTGCAGCCCCCCTGACCGACCGACACGCCACCCCCGCGGGACCCACCCTCTGGACCCACCTCAGCCCGCGTGCCCCCCTGTTCTTCTTCCTCCCCTGGCTCTCTCTCCCCGCGCCCTTCCTCGCCTTTCCCCTCACGCTGCCCCTCTCCGGCTGCCTCGGCCGCCCGCAACCTCCTCTCCGCCACCCCGGCTCGACCCCCTCTCTCTCTCCTCACAAGTGGCGCTGCCGCCCTCTCTCTCGCTCCTCAGCCTCACGGCGCCGCCAAGCCCCGCCCCAAGGCCAGCCGACCTCCGCCGCTTCCTTCCTCTCCCGATGTGGACATCCCTACTATTGATACAACGTTGTACCTACAAGAACACACATACAAGGACCCATCACAAGAGCTCGTGCCAAACAACGAACTATCGTGTACTTTCGCTTTGGAACTATTCCTTACATACATGAAAATATGATGCTGCATAAATCGAAATGTTTCTTACTCTTAGGAATGATGGACCAGCATGGATGAGAGGGACAAGCATTGGAGCATGGCCATGCATGGTGATGGCAAAAGCATGTGATGATCCAAGAGAAGGCCACGGATGAAGATTTCAGAACTTTGAGGCCACCATAATGAAGAAAGAAGGCTTGGACGAAATATTCAAGATCAATACTTTACAATTCGTCCATAGCATAATATGGTGTCATGCGACACCTTTATTTTGGGCCAGGCCCATGTAATTTTCAGGATTTTAATTAGCCACTTTTTAGAGTCCGTATTTGAGGAAAAGGACTTTAGGGTTGGATTCGCCACCACTTCCATGGCTGGCCGAAACCCCACCTTAAATACGCCCCATAGCCGAACCTTTAGACTCGGATTTTGTTTAGACATTGTTAGCCATAGTCGCAACTTCGCCAAGGCTCGGCGTCGCAGAGGCCTCTTGTACTTCGCACCTATTCAGATCCCACCTCTTTCAATAAAGCTTTCCTCTTAATCCGCAATATCTTGATTGCAATATTGGTTCTTACTTGTTCTCGATTTCGTAGGAATTAAGACCTCATTGGTCAGCCGATCGTGTTCACGCAGGATCGGTAACCTCCGAGATTGGCCTAGCGATTGCATTGGCGCGTGCTGCACGCACGTAGTCGGATCGTCAAGCCCGAACTCCACCAAATCGATTATCGCCATCTCATCGCAAGATCGGACACCTTTGCCCTATCAAGTGGTATCGATTTCAGTTGCTCGGTGAGATTTTACTGTTTTCAGAGATTAGATCTGTTTTACCTATAACCCACGAAAAAGCCAAAAACACGCTTAGAGTTTAGATCCATCCCATAACCAATCGCCTCGCATTATCTTTTCAGTTTTGCATTGTTGAATTTGTGTCTACATCGTCGCGTCGAGTTGTTGGTCTTAGTGTCTCGTCCCTTAGAGTTTCGAGTTCGATCATACTAGTCACCACCACTCGCCGATCACGCCGCCATATATACCCGCCACCATATTCCGCCGCCATATATACCCGCCACCATAAACCTAATACTCCGCCACCGCCTCCCTACCGACACGATCCGATCGCTTTTTTCTGCGTGGTACGAGTCCGAGTAGAGTTACTGTTTCCTCGTTATTTCTTTTGACTTTCCTTCTTTGCTGTTTCCGTGTTCAGCTAAAGTCCGTGTCGAGCTAAGAGTCCGGTCGTAAGTCCAGAAGGAGAGCAAAAAAAAAAAAAAAAGAGTCTGGAACCGCCTCCGAAAAAATTTTCTGGCTATACTATTTTTCGACCCCGGGGATCACTTTTCTCCATCGGCCGTTATAGCGATATTTTTTTGGCGCCTGCGCGCTTTCCGGAGCAAAATAAAAAATTTCGAAAAAATTTTTGGGGGCTAACCTCTTTTTAGACCCCGTAGATCAGTTCTAGACACTCGCCATCATAGTGATTTTCTGCATCTCGGATCGCTTTTCAGGGTGCTATATCATCATACAGTGCTTGTTGTGTCGCGTCGTGACATCGTTGGTGATCTAGGCTCGCGTCTCTAGTACGGTCTAGCCTAGGACCAGCACAGTACCGTCGTTGAGCATTCTTTCAACTTTTGCATTGCTGTTTTGATAATTGCTAACCCCCTTTGCTAAGCCTTCCCAGAGCTCCACAGATACTCTCCACGTGCGGTGTTTCGACTCCTGGTAATCGCTTGGTTCAATCTCTGGACCCACTGATCCTCGTGGTTGCACATCGCCTTTTCCTGCTGTTTGGTAAGAACTTGTAAGAGCTTATTATATTGACGGATTACGCGTGACTTCCACCATATTCCTGTAGTATATACCGTGCTTTTAAGGACTAACCATGATGATACTTCATGAACCGCCACCATGACGAACGAAGAACTACATGCCCACTTCTCCGCGCTCACCGCGGGCCGAAGACGTGGACACGCCTAGGGAGTTTGACACCAAGCTCACCAACGCCGTGGACAAGATCGATGGACTCGAAATCCTTCAACGCCAAGCTTGACGCTCGGTTCAAGGAGCTTCGAACATTGCCCGCACCGCAAGCACCACACATGGTGCACGCATTCCGATCACGGCTCTGGACTGCTGATGCGGCCGCCGCCGCGGCTCTGCTGCGATCGACGCCTCGGACTTCGCCGTGGCTGCTGCTGCGACATTGGGGCATTTACGGGTACTACTACGACCCGACGACGATCTGCTTGACGAGGAGGTTGAACAACCTCCACGTGTACCGCTGGTCGTCCCGACATTACTACCGCAACGCCGCCCACCGATGCGTCGATGATGATCATGTTGCAAAGCTTAAATTAAATATTCCATCTTTTGAGGGTAAATATAATCCTGATGCATATCTTACATGGGAGATGGAAGTAGAACAACGCTTTGCATGCTTAAAATATCCCGAGAATATGCGTGTTAGTGCTACATGTGAATTTACTAAATTTGCTTCCCTTTGGTGGTCCGAGTATTGTCGTTTAAATCCTACTACTATTCCTAGTACTTGGACTGCTTTAAAACTGCTATGCGTGTTCGCTTTGTACCTCCCACTTATCAACGTGATTTACTAAAGAATCGACACGCTTAGAGCAAGGGAAAAATTCAGAGAAGAGTATTATCGAATTGCAAACGGGATGGTTAGGTGTGGTCTTGTAGAATCTAATGAACAAATGCTTGCACGTTTCTTTGGTGGATTAAACAAGGACATTCAGCACATATTAGATTATAAGGAATATAATTCTATCACTGCTTGTTTCATCTTGCTTGCAAAGCTGAACGTGAAGTGCAGGATCGCCAAACACCATGGAGGAGGACTAATAATTCTGCAGGCACATCCACTTGGACATCCCGACAATCAGCGCCTCCGTGATTCGCCTACTACCACATCCAAGGCCACCACAAGATTTCCAGTTGCTCCTCCACCATCATCCAATGCTCCTTTCGTAGTGCATCTTCTATGGCTTCCAGGTAAGACTAAGGATATACAATGCCGCAAGTCTTTGGGTTTTGGTCATATTGAGAGATGCTGCACAACACAACGTGTGATGATGGTGCGAGAAGATGGTGAATACGATTCAGCGAGTGACTTCGATGAAGATACACTAGCCCTTATTTCTGCTCGAGATGGAGACAATTCTGATGATGATGACGAGCCAGAGGTAATGGGAGCTGAAGCTGCTGATCAATACAAGAGTTTAATTACACAACGTGTGTTGAGTGTGCAATTGAGCAAATCTGAGCAAGATCAACGCCACAACCTGTTCCAAACACGTGGTGTTGTCAAGGAAAGAGCTATACGGATCATCATTGATGGAGGGAGTTGTAATAATCTGGCCAGTGTTGACATGGTAGAGAAGCTTGCGCTTCCAACAAGACAACGCCCACATTCATACTACATCCAATGGTTTGAGAGTTCTCGCAAGATCAAGGTAACAAGAACGGTACGCGTGCATTTTACTATTGGTACATATTCTGATTTTGTTGATTGTGATGTTGTACCTATGCAAGCTTGTTCTTTGTTACTTGGTAGACCATGGCAATTTGATAGAGAATCTGTTCATAATGGCAAAACTAACCATTATTCTCTTATGCATGATGGAAAGAAAATTGGTCTAAAACCTATGACTCCCGAACAGATTTTAAAAGATGATCTTGCTAGAGCTAGTAGAGCTAAAACTGAGGAGAAAAATAAAAGTGAGAATCAGATTGTTGCTGCAGATTTTATACCACCAAAGAACACTAAATCTGATTCTACACATGCTAACAAATTGCTTGAAGAGTCCATGTATGCTTGCAAATAAAATTGATATTGCTGAGCTTGATGTAAACAATTCTCAATGTTATGCAATTGTATGCAAAGAGGTTTTGTTTTCATTTGAGGATATGCCTCCTTCTTTGCCACCGCTATTGCTAACCTTTTGCAGAATATGAGGACGATTTCCCACTGAGTTGCCACTGTGACTACCTCCTATTAGAGGAATTGAGCATCAAATTGATCTAATTCCTGGTGCCA
The DNA here is from genome assembly GCA_030063025.1 of Avena longiglumis. Lineage (NCBI taxonomy): Eukaryota > Viridiplantae > Streptophyta > Magnoliopsida > Poales > Poaceae > Avena > Avena longiglumis. The sequence goes on along the minus strand of CP125978.1, from coordinate 147,883,381 downwards.
CGTTGCCCAACCGCGCCATATAGAACCAATCCAGAGGAGACAAAGGAGATACAACGCCAAATTCGTGAACTACTCGACAGAGATCATATTCGTGAGTCCCTTAGCCCTTGTGCTGTTCCTATTATTTTGGTGCCTAAGAAAGATGGTTCTTCGCATGTGTACTGATTGTAGAGCTATCAATAATATTACTATTCGATATCGCCATCCTATTCCACGCTTAGATGACATGCTTGATGAATTGAGTGGCTCTACCATGTTTTCTAAAGTTGATTTGCGTAGTGGTTACCACCAGTTCGTATGAAATTAGGAGATGAATGGAAAACATTTAAAACTAAGTTCGGTTTATATGAGTGGTTAGTAATGCCGCTTGGTTTAACTAATGCACCTAGCACTTTCATGAGATTAATGAACGAAGTTTTACGTGCTTTCATTGGACGCTTTGTGGTAGTCTACTTTGATGATATTCGATTTATAGCAAATCTTTAGAGGAACATTTGGACCATTTACGTGCTGTTTTCAATGCTTTACGTGATGCACGCTTGTTTGGTAACCTTGAGAAGTGCACCTTTTGCACCAATCGAGTTGCGTTTCTTGGCTATGTTGTTACATCACAGGTATTGAAGTGGATCCACCAAGATTGAAGCTATTAGAATTGGTCAGCCCAAGACGGTCACACAAGTGAGGAGTTTTCTTGGCCTCTGGTTTTATAGGCGCTTTGTCAAAGACTTTGATCAATTGCATACCGCTGAATGAGCTTACCAAGAAGGATGTGCCCTTTGTTTGGGGCGATGCACAACAACAGGCCTTCGTCATATTGAAAGATAAGCTAACACATGCTCCCTTACTACAACTTCCTGATTTTACTAAGACTTTTGAGCTTGAATGTGATGCTAGTGGAATTGGTTTGGGAGGGTTGTGATTACAAGAGGAAAACCTGTTGCATATTTTAGTGAGAAATTGAGTGGGGCTAGTCTGAACTATTCTACTTATGATAAAGAATTATATGCGTTGGTTCGGACATTAGAAACTTGGCAACATTATCTATGGCCTAAGGAATTTGTTATTCATTCTGATCATGAATCTTTGAAGCATATTCGTAGTCAAGCTAAGTTGAATCGTCATCATGCAAAGTGGGTTGAATTTATTGAGTCTTTCCTTATGTTATCAAACACAAAAGGGTAAAGATAATATTATTGTTGATGCTTTGTCACTTGCTATGCTTTGTTATCTCAACTTGACTTCAAAATATTTGGATTGGAAACTATTAAGGAACAATATGTGCATGATGTCGACTTTAAAGATGTGTTGCAGAATTGTAGAGATGGTAGAACTTGGAACAAGTTCGTCTTCAATGATGGATTTGTGTTCGTGCTAACAAACTATGCATTCGATAGCTGTTGTCTTTTGTTGTTACAGAGGCGCATGGAGGAGGATTGATGGGACACTTTGGTGTCAAGAAGACGGAGGATGTTCTTGCTACACACTTCTTTTGGCCACGTGTCGTCGAGATGTTGAGAGATTTGTGGCACGCCGCAATACTTGTCAAAAGCTAAGTCTCGCCTTAATCCACATGGTTTGTATATGCCTCTTCCTGTTCCTAGTGTTCCTTGGGAGGATATTTCTATGGACTTTGTTTTGGGATTGCCACGAACACGTAGGGGAGGATAGTATTTTTGTTGTTGTGGATCGGTTTTCTAAGATGGCACACTTTATTCCTTGTCATAAACGGATGATCTTGCGCATATTGCTGATTTGTTCTTTCGTGAAATTGTTCGTTTGCATGGTGTGCCAAATACTATTGTCTCGATCATGATACTAAATTTCTTAGCCACTTTTGGAGATGTTTATGGGCTAAGTTGGGGACTAAATTGCTGTTTAGTACTACATGTCATCCCCAAACCGATGGTCAAACTGAAGTAGTAAATAGCCCTTTGTCTACTATGTTACGGGCTGTTTCAAAGAAGAACTTAAAATTGTGGGAAGAGTGTTTACCTCATATAGAATTTGCTTATAATCGTTCATTGCATTCTACCACAAAGATGTGCCCATTTGAGATTGTGTATGGTTTTGTTCCTCGTGCACCTATTGATTTATTGCCTTTACCTTCTTGATTGCAACATAATTTGGATGCTACACAACGCCTGAAATGATATTAAACTTGCATAAGACTACTAAAGATAACATTGAACACATGAATGCTAAGTATAAACTTGTTTGGGGATAAAGGAGAAAGCATGTTGTGTTTGATGTTGGCGATCTTGTTTGGTTACATTTGCGTAAAGATCGCTTTTCTGATTTACGCAAGTCTAAGTTAATGCCACGTCTCTGGTCCCTTTAAGGTGTTAGAGAAAATCAATGATAATGCATATAAACTTGAGTTGCCTGCAAACTTTGGTACGGTTAGTCCTACATTTAACATTGCAGATTTGAAGCCTTACTTTGGTGAGGAAGATGAGATTGCGTCGAGGGCGACTTCAATTCAAGAAGGGGAGCATGATGTGGACATCCCTACTATTGATACAACTGTTGTACCTACAGAACACATACAAGGACCCATCACAAGAGCTCGTGCCAAACAACTGAACTATCAGGTACTTTCGTTTCTTGGAACTATTCCTTACATACATGAGAATATGATGCTGCCTAAATCAGAAATGTTTCTTACTCTTAGGAATGATGGACCGAGCATGGATGAGAGGGACAAGCATGGCCATGCATGGTGATGGCAGCAAGCATGTGATGATCCAAGAGAAGGCCACGGATGAAGATTTCAGAACTTTGAGGCCACCATAATGAAGAAAGAAGGCTTGGACGAAATATTCAAGATCAATACTTTCTTAATTCGTCCATAGCATAATATGGTGCTGCGACACCTTTATTTTGGGCCAGCCCATGTAATTTTCGCAGGATTTTAATTAGCCACTTTTAGAGTCCGTATTTGAGGAAAAGGACTTTAGGGTTGGATTCGCCACCACTTCCATGGCTGGCGAAACCCCACCTTTTCGCCTTAACACGCCCATAGCCGAACCTTTAGACTCGGATTTTGTTTAGACATTGTTAGCCATAGTCGCAACTTCGCCAAGGCTCGGCGTCAGAGGCCTCTTGTACTTCGCACCTATTCAGGATCCCACCTCTTTCAATAAAGCTTTCCTCTTAATCCGCAATATCTTGATTGCAATATTGGTTCTTACTTGTTCTCGATTTCAGGTAGGAATTAAGACCCTCGCTGGTCAGGCTGATCGTGTTCACGCAGGATCGGTAACCTCCAGGAGATTGGCCTAGCGATTGCATTGGCGCTCGTGCTCGCACGTGTAGTCGGATCGTCAAGCCCGAACTCCACCAAATCGATTATCGCCATCTCATCGCAAGATCGGACACCTTTGCCCTATCATCTCCCCTCTTGGCTCTGTCGCCGGACCGCCTCGAGCTCCACCCCCGTGCTCGCCGAAGCCGCGCGACCTCCGGTCCTCCTCCGCCCCGCCCGCGCCTCGTCGCCGGTTCCTCCTCCCCGTGCCTCGCCGTCCCTTCTCCCGGCCTCCACCGCCCGTGCCGCCGCGGGCCCCCCTGGCGTCGCCGGAGCCGCCCGCCGTCGCCTCCGCCTCGGCAGCCCGTCTCACTTCTGGGCCTGCGGCGTCCGGCCTCCGCCGCTGCGGGCCCGACCGCGCCGCCCTGGACCCTCCTCCGCCTCACCGCCGCCGACGGAGACCTTCCCCCGAGCTTCCTCGCCGCCCGGTCTGATCCTGCCGCCTCCCGGCGGCCCGTCCCCGGCGCCTCGTCGGCCTGCCGCCCGCCGACCTCGCCCATCTGCCCGCCTCGGCCCGTCCTCGCCGACCGAGCCCACAGCGAAGTTCTCTTCCTCCAACAAAGGCACGATTTCGTTGTAGTACCAGGTTGGTACTAAGCTGATGTGGAGACCGCAAACCGCAAGATCTTCGGGCGGTTCAAGTTCTGAGGCCCCAAGATCGACAAGACCGGGCGTTATGCGAAGAAGGTACAAGGTGCTCAAGACCACGACACCATACCGCAAGATCGCCCGGGCAAGACCGATCCGGGATGTCAAGGTCTTCTTCACGGATGCGAGTCCGGACCGAACCCCAAGATCGCCTCTCGGACGCCAAGTGCTTGACCCGGAAAACCGGCGACATGCCGACCCATGCGACAAGTCCTCCTTCCCGGACGCCAAGCTCGCCAGACCCGTTCGATTCCGATTGTCGAGCCGGACCCGTGGAACCCGAACCGGTGGACGCAAAGATCGCCACGAACGACGAGCACTTCACCCCGAAGCCAGGACCGACTCGACGGCGCGGACCCGGCAAGAGCTTCACCACGACAAGACCGACAACATGGCCGACCACCGCGGATACGACAAGATCCACCCCAGTAATCCGAGAACGATCCCGGAGTCCGAGAACGTTTCCGTCGAACCCTGGACCCTGAGACCGACCCCGAACCCCGGAACCCCAAGATCTGCCGAACCCTAATGTGTGACCCTTTCCTCGATACCCTATTTTATAAATGATATCAACTTGTGCATTAAATCATTCATCTCGCATGCACATCTGTGGTTTGGGGGCCTTATGCCGTTTCACCTCATAATTAAATATGGGGCCCATATGCGGGCAAAGCTAGTCTCATATTGGCCTCATTTAAATTTGTGTAGCGAACCCGGTACTATCTTCTGCCTGCTAAACAACATTTAAATTGCGGGGGTTTTAAACAACTTGAACCACCTAATTAATCGCCGGGACCCGGATCCGCTTAATATGACCTAATTGCACGCATCTTTGCCATGTCATGCATCATATTATAAGCATGCCGATCTTTTGCCATAGCATTAAATATCGCATCGGTGTTTCTTCTAGAGTTTTGCTTCTTCGCCGGATAAGGCCGTTGAGTTGATGTGAGCTTCCGATCTTGGTTGAACCTTTGGCAATGTTTTCAAGCAGCATCTCCCCTTTTCTACCTATCTTACTTTTATAGTATTTATTCCTCCTTTGATCTATTGTTATCCGTGTCGCGATGCTCTAGTTTTCGCATTCGTGATATCCCTTGCAGTATATTGCCTTGGACACATCCTATTACTTGTTGTTTGGTAGATAGTTGGACTTATGCGTCGTAGTCGCTTGCTCAAGTGTTTATGCGTGTCGTCAAGTACCACGATTGTTGATATATTGCCGCATGTGATGTTGGAGATGATCCTGCTTTAATTATCGCTCACTTTAATTCTGTTTAACAACTAAAATTGAATTAAGCGAGGCATCGGTGGGTGATAGGTAAGTTTTGGTTTACGATCGCCCACTTGTGTCCAGTGGGACCGAGTTCTTGACACTGTTCCGAGATCGAGCGCTAACCACGGTGGGAGATATGGGCCCCATTGATTATTACCTGATTTCAAAGTATTGTCTGGGGCCACAAACTAGTTTGAGGTTTTATTTACTATCTGCACTTATTCCATGTTTACCGCTTTATTTACGTTTGTCGAGGAGCACCTTTACTGCTTAGGCAAGCGGAATGTTTTCATGTATCGACAGTCCCGATTGGGGATCTCTTTACTGACCATTGACGAAACCCTAAGTCCGTCTCGAGACCGGCCGACTTCTTGGTGTACTTAGTGGGGTGGCCCCTGCTTGCTTTGTCCGGACGCCACGACTTAGGCCCGCCGACATACCGATGGGTGTATGTTAACCGATCGCAAAAGGGTCGTGCCGTGGATACTGGTGCACCCTAGGTTAAATCTTTTCGAGAAGCTGTGTCCGCGGTTATGGACGACTTGGAGCACAGTGCTTGATCATAGACAACTATAACTAAAGTTTACTATTATAAATGGACTTGTATCCGATATGATTAGTAATCAGCTTCACTACAACGGAATAGCTACCAAAAAGTACCAACAACTGCTGGGTTTTGGGGTTATCTCATGCTAATTGTGTCTGACTAGTAAGAGTTGCAACTATCATGGAATGGTTAACTAAAAGTGCCCACTGCTTACTTTATCAGGATGATTATCTAAACCTGACTAGTAATTGCTGCAACGATAACTGAATAAGTAAACTGCCAACCGTGTGAGTTCCTCGGTTGACTTCCTCGTTTGGTCTCGAGGAAACGCCAGATGGGTTTGCTTCTTTGGTAGAATCAGTTATCTCCGAATAGGTCTTTCTTATCCCCCGATATCCGCCAGCATTGTATCGTCTCTATATTGTTGTTAGCGCATGCCGCTGCGCCACCCACCATACTACCTATGTGGCGAGGACGATTCTAGCCGTACTGCTCGCTGGCCTCGCTTGACGCCTCTCTTTTTCTTTTGCCCTTTTTTCCCTTTGTTTGCTTTGTTTTGATTGACGCCGTTAGCGATGGTTATCCTCCTTCCGCTGGGCGGTTATGGGCGCCATTGGTTATTCTTCGTGGTTATTCTTGCTATTTGTCTTGTCCGTAGTCGGACGCTCTACCCTTTTCAAGGTGATTTGGATCTTGTATATTATATCTGTATTCTTGACTCATGGAGTCGCTGTTATATATATCTGTTCTGTGGGTTCCATCGAGGACTGTTGTGTAATGTTATTACTTCGTTTTCCACCCGCACGAAAGTGCCTGGTGGGCACCTTTGGATCGTTTCTATGCGGGTTTGGCGGTTTTCGCCAAAACTTGCATAGGTCCGATTCTGAGGGTGTTACAAGAAATGTTCTTAGTCTATGGGGGTGATAAGCAGCTTGTCGTAAAAGGTTACGTCGATGCTAGTTTTGACACCGACAAGGATGATTCCAAATCTCAGACAGGATACGTTTATATTTTGAATGGAGGAGCCTGAGTCGAGAAGCGCAAGCAAAGCGTGATCGGGATCTACAAAGGAAGCGGAATACATGGGCTGCAAGCGTCAAGTGAAGGAGTTTGGATCGAAACTTCATCAGAGCTTGGCGTGGTTCAAGTGCATTGGACCCACTGGAGATATTGTGTGACAACACTGGTGCCATAGCACTTGCTAAGGAACCAAGATATCATCCAAAGACCAAGCATATCAACCGCAAGTTTCATATAATCCGAGATTATATAGCAGATGGAGATCTGAAGATTATCAAAGTACATACAGATCTGAATGTCGCATCCATTGACTAAACCTTTTCACGTGTAAACATGATCGGCACCTCGATTGCCATGTGTGTGAGATTGTTGCCAAATGTAAACTCGATTATTGACTCTAGTGCAAGTGGGAGACTGTTGGAATTATGCCCTAGAGGCAATAATAAAGATGTTATTATTATAATTCTTGTTCATGATAAAGTTTATATTCCATGCTAGAATTGTATTAAGCGGAAACTTTAATACTTGTGTGGTTTGTGAACAACACCGTGTCCCTAGTACGCCTCTATGGACTAGCTCATTGATCAATGATGGTTAAGGTTTCCTAACCATAGACATGAGTTGTCAATTGATAATGAGATCATAACATTGGAGAATGATATGATGGATAGACCCAAACTAAGCGAAGCAATTAGATTGTATCATCGTGTTCATCTTTGCGAAGCTTTTCCTATGTCAAATATTGTATTCCTTAGACCATGAGATAATACAACTCCCTGGTATCGGAAGAAAGCTTTGAGGTCATCAAACGTCATCCTATGAGAGGGTGATCATAAAGGTGTCTCTCTCGGTGATCGGAAAGTATCATTGGGTTGTATGTATCGAGATGGGATTTGTCCTCCCAAGTTGGAGAGATATACTTGGGCCCTTTCGTGTCGATATCAACACCGCTTGCAAGCATGTGGTTAAGGAGTTAATCACAAAGTGATATCGGATTACGGAACAGTAAAGTACTTCTTTGTGAACGAGATTGAACTAGGTATGACGGTACCAACGATCGAATCTCGGGCAAGTAAAATATCGCGAGACGAAGGGAATATATATATGGGATTGATTGAATCTGGCATCGTGGTTCATCCGATATGATCATCGATGAATGTGGGAGTCAATATGGGTGCCTGCACCCGCTGTTGATTATTGATAGAAGATCATGTCTGCATATTCTCGAACCCTTGGTCACACACTTAACGTGTCTCGGCTAGGATAGATTGGATAATTGGTTTATGAATTTTTTGAGTCTCGTATGGGATCCGGGACATCACGAGAGGTTCGGAGTGGTCCTAGAATAATATTCATATAAGCGATCTGATTTTGGAGTTGAATTGTTCGGGTTAATCGGTATTGTCTAAGCTTCTAGAACCTTCGGAAGGGGACCAACGTGGCCCCACCTTCCGGGAGGGGCATGGGCCTATGAGGGAGTGTCCGGCCGCTTTGGGCTGGGGCACAAGGCCCCATAGGCCCAACCGATCCTATAGGGTTTAAATCGTTTAAACTAGGGATAGAATTTCTAGAAGGAGGAGAGTCCTTGCCACTCCTCCTCCTTGGTCGCCGCCCAAGGCTTGGAGGAGGGGCAAGGGCTGGCCGCCTCTATAAATAGAGGGCTGTGCGCCTCCCCCACACCTTGCCTCCAACCCTAGTAGCCCTGCCTTCCTCTCTCCCTCCGACTGTTTGTAGGCGAAGCCTGCGTGAAATTCTCCACCATATACACCACGCCGTGTTGTAGATCTAATCTATCTCTCCACCATACTTGCTGGTCCGAGGAAGGAGGAGACGCCGAGGTGCTGCGTGTGCATCTCACGGAGGCACCGCCACTTGTGGTGCTAGATCGGATCGGATCACGAGGAGGAGAAGCGAGTACGACTACATCACCCACGTTCAACGCGTTCACTGCGAATCTTCAAGGGTATGAAGATATAATCCAATCTCTCTCGTTGATTGCATCTCCTAGATTAGATCTTGGCTTTCCCTCTGTTCGCATCCGTAGAAATTTTTTGATTTACTATGCCGCGAAACCTTCAGCAATGAGGGATGAAAGCTAACAAGAAACATAATTTTTGGAAGCTCTTTTTGAAACCTGAAATCCCTGCTTCCCTTTATGAAGGGCCTTTCTTCCACTATTATATTGAGTCTCCACCTTATACTTTTAGGCACCAGTTAAAAGAGCATAGTTGCCCTTCTTAGTTCTATGTGCAGTGTCCTGATACGTCGGAAACGTATCTATAATTTTTGATGCTCCATGCTTGTTTAGTATCTAGTTCGCTTTGCTTTGTCTACACTTTGAGCTGCTTTTTACATGTTTTCTGGTACTAACCTTTTAACAAGTTGACATAGTGCCAGTTGCCTGTTTTCTGCTGTTTTTGGTTCCAGAAAAGCTAGTAAGGAAATATTCTCAGAATTGGACGGGACAAACATCAAAGTCAATAACTTTTTGTGGGGAACAAGAAGTCCAGAGGGCAGACGGAGAGGCGTGCCAGGGCAGCCACACCCCTAGGCGCGGGTGGGCCCTGCCCCATGCCTAGGCAGGTGTGGGGCCCCTGGCCACCGCCTCGGCCTCCCCCTTCGCCTATAAGAAGCCCCTGATGCAGTAACCCTAAGTACCCGATCAATATTACATGAAACCTTATATAGCCGCCGCCACCGTCGTCCCTAGATCGGGGGGGGGATCTGAAGTTCTTCCCGGCACCCTACCGAAGGGGAGATCATCCCGGAGGCCTTCTCTCCGGTATGATGCGTGAGTAGTTCCACCTTGGACTATGGGTCCATGTAGTAGCTAGATGGTTGTATCTCCTCCTTTGTGCTTTCATGTATAGATCTTGTGAGCTCTGTTCATGATCAAGATCTAATCTATTTGTAATCATGCATGTTGTGTTTGTGGGGATCCGATGGATATTGAGATTATTATGTTGGTTCGATTAATGGTTTTGTCTTTATGATTCTATCATGTCTGTGTTGTTTGTGATCTTGCATGCTCTCCGTTGTTAGTAGCTATCTTGGCCAAGTAGTTGCTAGTGACTCCAAGAGGGAGTATTTATGCTCGATAGTGGGTTCATGCCTCTAGTTTCCAAGGAAAGTGATAGAAATCTCTTCGGTTGTATATGTGATGTTGCTACTATGGATAAAACAACGGTCTCTTGTTCATGGAACATGTGGACGGTTTACCTTACACACTTTGCTTAAAGCAGTTGTCTGTTGCTTGCAACTTAATACTAGAGGGGGTTCGGATGATAACCTGAAGGTGTACTTCTAGTCATAGATGCAGTTGGATGGCGGTCTATGTATATTGTTGTATTTCCCAATCGAATCTCATAGGATCTTTCTGACTAGTATTGCATTGTTATGCCTTGCTCAGTTCCTGTCAATTGCCCCGCTGTAATTTGTTTACCCTTCATGCCATGTTGTTTATCTAAGGAGAGCACCTCTAGTGAACTATGGACCCCGGTCCAATCTTTACCATTCATACATCTTCCACTGTTACTTGTTTACTTGCTGCAAATCACCATTACCTTCCATACCATACGTTTAATCCTTTGTTATAGCAACCGGTGATATTGACAACCTCACTGTTAGTTGGGGAAAAGTCTTGAGTTTGTGTTGTACAGGTCTCCACGTTGCTTGCAACACCTGTGTGATGTTTCCTTCCTCCTACTGGTTTGATAACCTCGGTTTCTTACTAAGGGAAGACTTGCTGCTGTGCTGCTTCACACCTTGCTCTTGGGGTTCCCAACAGGCTACTCATCAACTGAGCCATCATGTCCCAAAACTTATTGATTGATGCATATTTTTTATATTGCTTGTTCTTGTTCTATTTGTATCTAGTCACTCTTATGAACTTTGAAGGTGTCCTTTGTATCTATTTGCTACTCTATGAGGGACAAGTTGAATGCCACTATCCCATGTTTTCTGTATGTGAAACAAAGAAATGTTTTTCAATGCATGTTTTTCATGATCTTTGTTTGTAGCCTTTCATGTTGCATGCATAGTTACTTTGTCTTATTGTTAAAACTCCATCTTTCATGCACATGTTTTGAGTTCTTTGATCCCAACTTTCAATGCTTCCAAATGGTTTGATCTTGGTTTTGATGGTGCATGTCACCTCAAAAACTATTCTTTTATCACTTACCTACTCGAGGACGAGCAGGAGTTAAGCTTGGGGATGCTTGATACGTCGGAAACGTATCTATAATTTTTGTCGTTCCATGCTTGTTTAGTATCTATTTTGCTTTGCTTTTTACACACAGGTGCTTTTCTTATGTTTTCTGGTACTAACCTATTAACAATTTGCCACGGTGTTAGTTGCCTGTTTTCTGCTGTTTTTTGTTCCAGAAAAGCTAGTAAGGAAATATTCTCGGAATTGGACGGGACAAAAGCCAAAGTCAATATTTCACCGAGGAGAACACGGAGTCCAGATGAGAGGCGGAGGGGTGCCACAGGGTGTCCACACACCCCCAGGCGCGGCCTAGGGTGGGCCCGCGCCTAGGCAGGGTGTGGGCCCCCTGGCCGCCTCCTAGCCTCGCCTCTTCGCCTATAAGAAGCCCTCGATGCCTAAACCCTAAGTACCCAATCAAAATTCCATGAAACCGTCTGTAGCCGCCACCACCATCGTCCCTAGATCGGGGGGGATCTGAAGCTCTTCCCGGCACCGTGTCGGAGGGAAGATCATTTTGGAGGCCTTCTTGTTCATCATGCCAGCCTCCGGTATGAAGCGTGAGTAGTTCCACCTTGGACTACGGGTCCATGTAGTAGCTAGCTGGTTGTATCTCCTCTTTGTGCTTTCATGTCTAGATCTTGTGAGCTCCGTTCATGATCAAGATCTCATCTATTTGTAATCATGCATGTTGTGTTTGCGGGGATCCGATGGATATTGAGATTACTATGTTAGATTGATTAATGGTTTTGTCTTATTGATTCTATCATGTCTGTGTTGTTTGTGATCTTGCATGCTCTCCGTTGTTAGTACCTATCGCCAAGTAGTTGCTAGTGACTCCAAGAGGGGGTTATGCTCGGTAGTGGGTTCATGCCTCTACTTAATCAAGGGAAGTGACATAAATCTCTACAGTTGTAGATGTGCTATTGCCACTAGGGAGAAAACAATGGTCTCTTGTTCATGGAGCAAGTGGATTGTTTACCTTACACACTTTGCTTAAAGCAGTTGTCTGTTGCTTGCAACTTAATGCTGGAAGGGGTTCGGATGATAACCTGAAGGTGGACTTTTAGTCATAGATGCAGTTGGATGGAGGTCTATATATATTGTTGTATTTCCCAATCGAATCTCATAGGATCTTTTTTTCTAGTATTGCATTGTTATGCCTTGCTCAGTTCTGTCAATTGCCCTGCTATAATTTGTTTACCGAGCATGTCATGTTTGTTTATCTAAGAAGAGCACCTCTAGTGAACTATGGACCCCGATCCAATCTTTACCATTGATACATCTTCCACTGTTACTGTTTACTTGCTGCAAACCATCATCACCTTCCACACCATACAGTTAATCCTTTGTTACATCAACTGGTGAGATTGACAACCTCACTGTTAGTTGGGGCAAAGTCTTGAGTTTGTGTTGTGCAAGTTTCCACGTTGCTTGCAACACCTTTGGGACGTTTCCTTCCTCCTACTGGTTCGATAACCTTGGTTTCTTACTGAGGGAAAACTTCCTGCTGTACCGCATCATACCTTCCTCTTGGGGTCTCCCAACGAAGTGTTGCTGCGCGCATCAAGCCATATGAGAAACAACGTTACTAAGCATGCACTAACACTCGCAAGACCAACTACTCAAACATGGTAATAGGATAACAAAGACATATATATAAGCTGCAAGAAACAATAATGGTACGATAAATAAAAACACAATAAGGATAGCAATAGAGATAGAGGCCAAGCGACAAAAACTAAATAGTTAGAAAAGATGATTGCTCCCCTGGCAACTCAAATGAAGGTGGTACAAAATCATAAGTGTGCTCGGGAACATAGTCGAAGTCCTTCTAGTTCTAGTACTCCTTGGAACCATCCTCTATCAAGAAGAACCAAACATAAATGGAAGGAAAATAACATAATCAACATAAATAAAGTGCAATACAATCAAGATATGATGCATGACAAGTTAAAATGATGCAATATGAATTTAATACAACTAGTGGACCACGTTTAAGTGGCCACTTGCAATAATTAAGCAAGAATAAAATTAATGGGCCACATTTGCTTAATGTTTGCATGCATAACATTTTAAATAGATTCGATACATTGTTCAAATGGCATGTATGAATGCAGATTTGGATACCTTTCATTTTTTAGTCATTTTAGATATAGTATTTATTGAATTTGGAATTATAAATCAAAATATATGAACTTTCCAAGTTTAATAGTCAAAAGGTCAAAATGTTAATTGTTTGCATATTTATAAAAATCAAAATAGAAAACAAAGTTTATGTTCAGAATATTGGACGATTTTAAGCAACTTTTATCTTCATAACCTTTTGAAATGAGTTTGTATTTGAAAGTTATTTAGATTTGAAAAAACAGGGGTTTATGAAGGCACCGTGAAGCTACATTTGTCGTTTGGAGCACAAGCATGAAAATGCCAAGCAAACAACTGTCGTTTATGAAGGCTTTTATGCCCTCCAACTATCCGGGGAAATTTAAAGGCAACCTCGTTTCCAAATTAAGCTTTGCTAAAAACGTGGGAGGGTTGTGAACCATTCTAACCGGTTGAAAATCCTGGACTTCAGTCGACAGTCGTGTGCGACTTCTTCAGGAAGAGTGAGATTAACACTTGCTTAATCGAGACGTCTTTCCAAAGAATAGTTCAGCTATCATACAAACCAAGTCCAACAACATACAACACCATTAAAATTTAACTACACAGCCGCCAAGTTGGCCCAAAAACACCGTCAAAGTCCAGCGATCATCATACAAGCCAAGCGATCAAATGGAGGACGGCTTGTGCCAATGCTTCAAGAGTTGGCGATGCGGTTGTCATTGCTGATACCGTCGTTGTAGCCTCCTCCAAGATGCGAGTACGGGTGATCGCATACCATGCCTTGGCCGTCTCGTCCATGTTGGCGGTGTTGGCCATAAGGATGGTGGCCTCCTACGTCATTTTGGCAATTGCAACCTTCGACGCCTTGTTCCTCATGTGGCTAGCATCACGGCCTGGACGGTGACTTTGGTTGTCGCAACTTTCTCCTCGTTGAGCTTTATGTCAGAATCTTCCATCTCACCTTTGATTGTTCAACTCTACCATTTTTGTTGGTTAGACTTGGAAAGAGGCTGCACCAGCAGTCGCGGCTTCCTGATCAAAGTCGTTGCGTGCCATTGTTTCCGGTCAGCTATCATGAGCTTACGGTTGTTAACCTCCGCCTACCAAGCATACTCATCCATGTTCCCCGGCTTCATCGACACATGCTTCTTCTTGCGTGGTTTGCCAAGATGCCCACTAGTCGTTGGTAGCGAGGCAAGAGTGCGGCGAGGGGTGGGGGTAGGGTGGGGGAGGGGGCATCCAGGCAGGAACGAAGCAACATGCGAGAGGCAGGAGCTATGGAATGGGGGATGAATTTTCAGTTGAAATGGGGAAAGTAATATACCTCCTCTACGCGTCGTTGCTAATGCGGCCCCACACAACGCATCCAATGTGGCAACGGTTGCTGGCGCCCCGGTTCACTCACTTTTCATAGGGGCCGACATTGGCCTCGCGTGATGCCGACGCCCATCAAGGGCTGCCGGTGCGGGCCGATTTTGTCCAGCACCCCAAAGCATGTTTAGGGGCGCCCTGGTGAAGATGCTCTAAGAGGCATGTAACATCAGGTTTGGGGTAGGATTTGGACGTTCACAATAAAACCCAAACACCAAGGCCAAGTTAGATTTCGGGCAAGTCGAGTGATACCAACCACAAAATGATATCATGATCCTAGTCCTCAAAACAAAATTTCAAGTTAAAAAAATAAAAATAAAGTGAGTGTTCATAATACTATATGTTTTAACAATCCCTAGAATTTTCATAACCAAATTCTAGACGCATGCAGAGAAATGAAAATGACAAAACCAACATGAGTAGTGCACAAAAAGACAACAAAAGATGGCAGTATTCACATGTCAATTTGTCTTTTTTGTTTCTCTCTGTTTGTGTATTCAGAAAATTTTGTACTGAAAAATCCAGGGAATTTTTTTGTTCTGGAAGTTCCAGGGATCGCGAAATCAGCACATATAGTGAACATTCATATTTTTTTCAAACTTTTTAGAAACATGAAAATATAATTTTGATAAATGGTATCATTAGAGGCCAGTATCACTATACATTCACACATGTGAACAGTCGCGGCCACATTGCAAGTTATTTCCAAAATGCCAAAATTGCACAAAAGATATCCCCTATGGCCTATGCACAAAAACCTCTGGCAATTCGGGTAGTCCGTCTAAGGGATAAAATGGAAGTGGACAAAGGCCATACTACAAGGAACAAGATCCAGCCTGGTTGCAATTTGCCTGGGTCCGTGGCTCAAAGAGCCCTGTTAAGAATGCTACTAGTACCGAATTTTCCCTTTCCATGAAGCGAAAACATACAAGTTAGGGTTGAAAACAGTAAGTAGATTTTTCAAGAAAACGGAAATAGAGTAGTAAAAAGGAAATGGAAATGGCATTTTGCAGAAAAGGAACGAAAACGGAAAAGAAAACAAGAAAGCCATTTTCAATGAAAACGAAAACGGTAAGAAATTTTTGGATAAACAAATACAAAAAGTTTCTGAAAATATAACCAGCAAAGCCCATATATAAAATAGTACTTTGTGTAAGTGATTTTCCTTACTCTTGTCGGGTCATAGAATATATGCATAGTTTACATAATTCATGCACCCGACTCAGTTTACATACTAATCTAGTGTTTATATAAAATTATTTATGTGAACTTATGTGCTTGTCAAAGTATTTGTGTTCAATTGTGGTTTCTCGAAGTTGTGAGATATTCTTTGATTATTGTATGTTTTTTGGTGTACAAGACCATGATATTATGCCACTATTATATTCCCACAAATATCTTTTTTCGTGTCATATCCGTCCCCGTATCCATACCATATTCGTTTTCGATGATTTTCGATTCCGTAGTCGTTTCTGGGGTTTTTTGTTTTGTTTCAGATTCCGGCAACACAAGAGGAAACAAAAACGATAATGCATATTTCTATCCGTTTCCATTCCGGTTTCAACCCTACATATGAGTACAAGCCAACCCCAAACCAGGGCTTCTTCAGTCCTGAATGGCTAAACCATAGAGAACAGACACGCTGGCGATAGAGACAATAGATCACCAACCTGATGTATCCTGGTTCTTCCAGCTCTGACTATCCTCGGCTTTGAAGAGTGAGTTTCTCCTTTACCTGCAATTAGTAGTTACAGCAATAATCCATGATAGTGAAGAGATGAACCTCCCGACTCGCTGAACACTGGCATGTCGACATGACCAATAAAGCGTTACGACATGCCAGTAAAGCCTTGTTTACTTCTCTTGTATTCACTAATGTATTTACGAGGATTGGAGTGGATTATCCAAGTCCCGCAAAATTCCCGTAGTCCGTTTACCACGTCCGGTTTGGACGGGATAATCTCGAGATATCTCCATAAATCCTCTTATTTTTGTTTAGATTAAAAACTCTCCACAACACTAGTGTATTTTTGGAAAGAGTATTTGATGAGATTAGAGGGGATTGGATGCACACCAAATCCCCTCCCATCTCCAAACCTCTTGGGATAAAAATAGGAGAAGTAAACAAGGCCTAAGGCGGTAACCACGGAATATAATCTCCCTGGCAGACTATATGGTCAAAGCTTCCAAATTAAGACATGCGCGTGCTTCTAGGTTCAAGAACAAAAAGGCGCAAACAAGGGGCAACCTAAGTTGAAGGAGATATTCTCACAGCAGGGCAAAGAGGGGCACAAGCTCACACATGCAATTTCTTCCCTTTTTATAAGATGAATGAAAACGTCAACATAGATGTGAGTAGGATCGAAGGGCAACACCCTTGCAACATCACAAATAATATGAACAGAAAATAAACACTCCATTATTTACAAAGAAATGCTTAAAGGCATGCATTACTACCAAGAACGCAACGAGACTCAAATATATACAAACGACTATGTGTTGTCCTATAAATGAATGTAGATAGGGTGGCAAGCTAGCAAAATTAATGAAGGATTAGTTAAAAAGTAGTGCCGCAACCCGCCCCGCTTGACACCCTAATGGTAGACATGGACTGAGTAACCGTGCTACAGAGACACCTTTAACTAGTTCTCCTTTGCACAGTACACAGTAGCAAATCATCCATATAGTTGTTCTAGTCTTCTATACACGAGAAACATATTATTGCCTGAGCTCTAACAGAGAAAATATACCATTATCTAGAACACAGCATATCTCAATAACAATAAAATACCACATGTCAGGTTTGTCAAATAAGAAGTCTGATGCCAAACTAATCCAAGTTAATGCTTCACCTGGGAAATTCATTTTCTGTTGATACTATCCCTAGATTGAGGAGGAAGCCAAATGATATCCAGATGATCACCCTCACAAGTTCCACACTTCAGCTGAACATGTCAATATCATCGTAGATTTAATTATGCAATTGTTATGGTGTTTGATGTAAGGTGCAGCATCACAAATATTTACAACTTCAGAATTTAGATGCTTCGAGAACTGGCTCTGTTTTTTTACTTTCTACTACTGATGGATTTATAGAAATACAGTTGTGATAGCCATCTGTTGCATGCCACCCACCCAATGCTTCAATTAAAATGGATTATATCTGCCGTCTTGTATTCAGTTATAATTTCAGCCTTCTTGCATTGTTATAGAGTTAGACCATTATTAAGTACAGTAATTACTTATCCTATAAACTATCGGGTGTTCAAGCGTGCTGCTATTTGCATTTCTTTCCTTTGATTATTTTATCCATTTTCTATTTCATGGTTATGTTGTTTCACTAGCAATGAAATATGTATTGAGCTGGTCAGATGCTCTCAAATGTCAAAACATGTACTACCTCCTGTCCATATTAGTGTTCTCAATTTTGTCTAGATACGAATGCATCTAGTCTAAATGTTTAACTAGATACATACGAATCTAGACAAAGTTGAGAACATTAATATGGACCGGAGGGAGTATCAATACCTTAAAATGATAGTTGCATCTCTATCTGTTTTTTGCAGTGCATCTAAATAGGATCTAATAATGTACTATGACTGCAACAAACCTGTCGATTGTTGCAAAGCATGTCTACATGGAATGTCAAACTAACTACTAACCCAAAAATAACTTTTGAAAGTAGGAAACTAACACATACCAGGAGCAAATAACTCTGATTTTCCTAGTATCTATCGACTATAGAATCCATAGAAACCAGGAGCCTGGACAGCATTCTAAAGGGACGGGGGAGAGGGTGATAGCCTGATATGGCATGTTTGAGCTCAGCTGATAGTCAGCGTAGTCAAGAGTCAAGACATAAATCATATCTCTGTTGTACTAAAATAGCATATTCAGTTAACCAACAACAGTGGACCGTAAGTAACACACCTTCAAGGTAACAAACTAGAGCAAAGCCACACGGCGTTATACATGACACATTTACCATTTTTGTTCTTCAAGGGAATCGTTCACTCCACCCCAAAATATACAACAGTAGTTACAAATGCTCGCCCAACAACAGGTCCTGGAAAGAGGGAAACATTCAATATTTCAGTGTCCAATGATCTAACCAATTTCGTCTACATAATGCCTAAAATCACTGCACCAAGGTAACCTCTAATTGCTCTCTTTGCGTTTGTGGAGCCTGTTATCTTTAAATTTGGTGCATAGATATGATTCACCCAAAACATACTTTGCAATTGACAAGTCCGAGGTAAGTTTTGCTTACATCAGTCACTCTCGTTGCCTTCGCTGCCTCCGCCTGTCCGATGGAGGCCGTCGCGCGCAGTAGCCAGAGATGGATCAATGGACGCCGCGGTCTTGAAGGACTTCCTGGCTTCGGCAGCGAGGCTCTTCCTCTCGTAGCATTCGCCAAGCAGAGCATGAGCCCGTGGGTTCTCGGGGCTAAGGCGGACTGCCTCGGCGAGATCCGCGGCGGCCTGGTCGAGGCGGCGGCGGCGATTGAGCGCTAGCGCAAGCTCAGCGCGCTTGGCGAGCGCGTCCCCGCGCTCCCGCGGCTCGAGGGAGCGCGCGAGCGGCGGCGCCAGGGCGAGGTCGAGGGTGCGCAGTGCGGGGAGGCGGTGTCCCTGGAGGTCGAGGGCGAGGGCCTTGAGGATCAGTGGTGCGGCGTCGCGGGGGTCGAGCGCGATGGCGCGGTCCGCCTCCGCGACGGCCGCGCGGGCAAGTGGGCCCGGGGGCTTGGGCGCGGCGGCACGCGCGCGGGCGAGGAGCTGGGCGCCCAGCGCGAAGTGCCGGCGCGACTGCGCAGCGGAGGAGCCGCCGGCCCTGCGGCGGAGGCGGTGAGCAACGCGACGGGGGAGGGAGTGCAGGGCGACGAGCATGCCCGCGGCGAAGATGAAGAGGAGGCCCTGGACGACGGCCTCCTGCCAGGTAGCGGCGGCGCCCAAGGTCAGGACTGACATGGCTGATGGCCGGGTCTTTGGGGAGCTTCCGTCTTTGGTGCGGCACTAGAGGAACAAGTAAAAAGTTGGGAAACTACAAGTCGCTAGAAACGAACGAGTTTGGGATCATTCAAAGACATTTCAAAATTCCAGATCTAAGTTAATTTCATTAAAAAAATCATATTTCTAAGGGCATGTTGATTCCAGATCAAAGGATATTTCTGATGGTGGGAACTAGTTTGGAGTAGGATTTCGATCTATAGAATTTCTTTTTGTTAGAATATAAGACCGTAATTTTCTGGTGGACGTAGCGGGTCACTCTCGTTTTCGTCGAGCCGTTGTCGTCGGCTTTGTTTTCTTTTATTTTTTTGTTTATTTTCTTTTTGTTTTGTCTTTTTAGCGTTGTGCTGTCTGCCCAGCAACATTATCAATCGTGGTTGTTATATTAATATAGTTGGGCGCATGCCTGTTTCGAGGAGAATATGTGACCGTATCGTATAGGTATACGGTCATATTGTGTATTCCTTTTGTACGTGTCCATATTGTACGAGACTAGGAATTCATTTATAATCCTTCTATATAATGAGCAATACAAGGCACCATTACGTGTGTTTTTCCATGTCTTACATGGTATCATATGCAAAACCCTAGCCAGACCGCGTCGGCCCCTGCTTCCGCTGCCGTCGCCGATATGCAAACCACCCACCTCCCCCCTTCTCGTCGCGTTGCCTCTCTTAGAGCCATGGGCAACAACGTTACACGGGTCGCGCAGGCTGCGAAGGAGAAGGAAGATCATGAGGCTTGCAGGTCCGGCGACAAGGCCAAGCCCTCGCCATCGCTCACTCCGGTAGCGGGGCCTTCGCCACCTCACTGCATGCCCAAGCCATCGGCCTCCACTCCATCAAGGGGCACATACCAGTCGAGCTGGCCCTCGACACCGGCGTTCATCGCCAATGGCACACATTCTTCCACGCCGTCCTCCGCAAGTACGAGCTGCTTGACCATGTCGACGCACCCGCTCCGATCGATCCAACTGCGGAGTGGTCCTTGTTGGATGCCATGATGATCTCGTGGCTCTATGGATCCGTCTTCCTCAGCCTCCTCGACCCCGTCATGACGCCGGGTGAAGATCCTCTTGTCGTCGATTCACACTCCTCCTATGGATAGGCTACGGCTATGCGCCCATATCCCCTGCTTACGGCTACGACGCCGCTCCTTCGTCACTGGCAACGTCATCACCGGCTTCGTCAACCGCCTCGTGGGATCGGTCCACGCTCATGCACTAGTTCCAGACGATGGGCTTACAAGCACCCACTAAATGGGTAATGGACATTGGAGCCTCCTCCCACTTCACGGCCAAACCCGGTATGCTCACCTCCGTGTCTCCCCTACCTCTTCTCGTGTTGTTGTTATCGGTAATGGCTCCACTCTTCCGATCACCGCTACCGGACATGCACGTTTTCCTATTTCCACCTTCGAGCATCCCCTTCATCTTCGTAATGTTTTAGTTGCTCCTAACATAGTTAAAAATCTTTTGTCGGTTCGTCAGTTCACCATTGATAATCGTGTTTTCGTCGAATTTTACCCTCTTGGTTTTTCTGTGAAGAATCTTCAAACCAGGAACGAGATTCTCATATGCAATAGCATCGGAGCTCTCTATCCTATTTGTGCCTCCTCCACATGTCTCCCACATGCCTTCCTCATTGTCGATCCCGCTCTATGGCACCAGCGGCTTGGACACCATGGACGACCCGTCATGGAGTCTTTAGCTCGCTCTTCGGTTATTCCTAGGGATAAGAATAAATCTAGTTTGTGTGATGCTTGTTCAATTAGGTCATCATGTTCATCTTCCTTTTTCTTCTACCAATCATGTAACATATTCTCTGTTTCAAATTATTCACTATGATTTATGGACATCACCGGTTGAGAGTATTTCTGGCTTTAAGTATTATCTTGTTTTCCTCGATGATTTCACTCAGTATGCTTGGGTTTATCCTCTACATGCCAAGTCAGAAGTTTTCTCGCACTTATCGTCCCTTCACACCTTAGATCGTACTCAGTTCTATGCAAACTTGCAAGCTATTCAGTGTAACAATGGTTGTGAGTTCGATAATTCCCTCCTCCACTCTGTTGCCCAATGCCATATAATAGCACTCCGCTTTTCATGTCCATATACCTCGCAACAGAACGGTAAAGCTGGTAGGATTATTCGCACCCTCAATGAAATTACTTGCACGCTTCTAATTCAAGCAAGTACGCCACCACGCTTTTGGCCCGAGGCTCTTCATACAGCCATATTATTGCATAACCGTCTGCCTTCCAAGGCAATCTCGGGTCGCATGACTTTTTGAGCTCTTAATGGTGTTGACCCTGCGTATGTTGGTCTTAGGGTCTTCGGATGTATTTGCTACCCCAACACCACTACCATTGCACCGCACAAGCTTGCGCCTCGCTCCGTGTCCTATGTGTGTTTAGGGTATCCATCCCAACATCACGGCTATCGTTGTCTTGATCGTTCCACCCAAAAGATCATCATCTCACGCCATGTTGTATTCGAAGATTATGTCTTTCCCTTTGCCCCCACCGCGTCCGCCACATCTCCTACTCCTTCCCTACACACTTATGATTTTCTGCAGGTTGAGTAGCCGATGTTGTTGATGTCGTTCACCGTTCAAGCCACGGGAAGCTTTACCGCGCGGCGGCCTTGCCTGGCGCTCTGTAGCGCCGCTTCTTTGTCTTCCTGCGCATGTCGCCTCGCCATGTACGGCCGCCTCTCCCATCGTAGACCCCTCGTTGTCTATGACTGCCCCATCGCTCGCCTCGTCACCCGCCACGTCTACTCAGGATGATTCCTCGCCACGTGCGGCTGTTGCACTGACTCCGCCGCCTCCACCACCTCCGGTCTATCGACCGCGCCCTCTGCCTCCGCCACCTTCACACCGCATGCTTACGTGTGTGAAGACAGGCGTGGTGCAGCCGAAGACCATCTTCGATCTTCATGTTGAGGGGTTATCTCCTCTCCCGAAGACGTATCGTGGAGCTCTCAAGGACCCTAATTGGCATGGAGCGATGGTTGATGAGTATAGTGCTCTTCTCTCCAACAACACTTGGGATCTAGTTGATCCACCTCGCAATGCAAATATTGTCACAGTCAAGTGGATCTTTCATCACAAGTTAAACTCTGATGGTTCTCTTGATCAGTACAAGGCATGGTGGGTCTTGTGAGGAATTACGCAACGTGAAGGTATTAATTTTTATGAAACTTTTAGTCTGGTTGTTAAACCCGCCATGATACGGACAGTTCTATCACTTGCTCTTTCCAGTGATTGGCCTATTCATCAGTTGGATGTCAAGAATTCTTTCCTCAACGACAAACTTGATGAGACGGTTTATGCTTGATAGACCTCAGGTTTCATTGATCCCAATTCTCTTGAGAAGGTGTGCCACCTGAAAAAATCCTTGTACGGGTTGAAGCAGGCTCCACGGGCATGGTTTCGGCAGTTTGCCTCCTATATTGCATCTCTTGGGTTTCTAAGTGCCAAGACTGACAACTCATTGTTTGTCTATCGTCGTGGCTCTGATATGGCTTATCTCCTGCTCTATGTGGATGACATCATTTTGACTGCGTCTTCCTTGACACCGCTACACAGTTTGATTGCTTCACTTTGTTTTGAGTTCACCATGACGGACATGGGTGATTTACATTACTTTCTGGGCATCTCCGTCAAGTGTAGCAAAGACTGTCTCTTTCTCTCGCAGGAGAAGTATGCTATGGAGCTCCTTGACTGCACCGGTATGTTACAGTGCAAGTCTATCCCCACACCAGTTGATACAGCTTCTAAGCTTGAAGCTCAGTCTAGTGATCTCGTGGATGATCCTAAAGAGTATCGCAGTATTGCAGGAGGTCTCCAGTACCTCACTTTTACTCGGCATGATATCTCCTATACAGTACAGCAGATATGTCTTCATATGCATGATCCACTGGCTAATCGCTTGCTCCTTGTGAAGCGTGTTCTATGCTACATCCACAACACCACCGACTATGGTATCACTTTGTATCAACGCACCTCGATAAAACTGATGGTATACTCTAACGCTGACTGGTAGGTTGTCCAGACACTTGACAGTCTACTTCTGGCTATTGTTGTTGGTGTTCGGGGAAGAAAATCAAAAATTTACTACGCGAAAGACCCCAATTTTCCAAGATCTATCTATGAGTAATGTAGTAAGGTTTCGGATAACTACCATTGTAGTCCAAAAGCGGTTAACATTTTGAGGGGAATGTGGTTGTAGTAGTCGTGCTCGTAGCCAACCTCAAGGTTGCGATGCTCCTCACAGGTCACCGCTTTCTCTATCACCATGCAGTAGTCCAGATTACGACATCCAAAGAGCCCCAAGTGTTGCACCTCGTAGGTTTATACACATACAGTGTATGACGAGAACCTCAGTATCCCAGATCACGCCAGGAGTACGTTGTGGAAGTATATCTTCGGCTTTAGAATCCCCACAGCACAACGGTGTGCTGCGGATGCGTCGTCTCTTGTGCCAATAGCCCTGGGCCGTGCTAACGCGTGGAGACAACTAGAGGGAGAGAGATTGGAGAGGAGGAGGAGTTCCCAACTATGGGATTTGTGTATTGGTTTATCCCTCCAAGGGGAGAGCGGGGCCTCTTTATATATGGGGGAGGGGAAACCCTTACCCCTCCACCAAGGCTACCAAGCGGCGGCCCAAAGGGGTGAAACCTTGCCCCAAACCCTAACCCTAGCTGCCGGCCAGGGAGGGGGCAGCCCTAGGCGCCAAAACCTAGGCGCATGGGCCCTTCTCCCTTTCCGGTTTCCATCATGGGGCATTTTTTCCTAGGGAAATTGGCCCATTAGTGGAATAACCCTTCAAATTAGATTTTAATATTATATTTAATATTTGTTAAATTAATTAATATGTAAATACATATTACCAAATTTGATTCAACCCGAAACACCTTTCGGTTCCCCTTCTATATCATCGAACAGCTTCCGAACATCCCGGAACAATTCTGGTCCTGTCACCCTAACTTTTCTGGTTTCCTTTCTTTCTCCGAACAACTTCGGATATTTCTCCTTGGAAAAATTCCATCTTTATCTATCTCATGTATGATTCCAATTACGGATGATCTCCAGCTCGTTGCACTCTTAAGTGCATCCCCTCACGGCTCGGGAATGATACAGACATGACCAAGACTCTCTTGTGTTAATGATCAACATCGGGACTGTGATGTCCATAATGACCACCCGTCCATTCCTAATTGACGATGTTGTTTGAACTGTAAACTTCAATGATGATGGCTCAGATCACTATAGAGATTTGTTGGGAAACCCTAAGAGGAAGGTGTGATGAGTACAGCAATAAGTCTTCCCTCGGTAAGAAACCAAGGTTATCGAACCAGTAGGAGGAAGGAAACGACTCAAAGATGTTGCTAGCAACTTGGAAACCTGCACAACACAAACTCAAGACTTTGCCCCAACGAACAGTGAGGTTGTCAATCTCACCGGTTTGCTGAAAACAAAGGATTAAACATATGGTGTGGAAGGTAATGGTGGCTTGCAGAAAGTAAACTGGTAATAGTGAAAGATGTATCAATGGTAAAGATTGGACCGGGGTCCACAGTTCACTAGAGGTGTTCTCCTTAAGATAAACAACATAACATGCTGGGTAAACAAATTACAGCAGGCAATTGACAAGACTGATCAAGGCATAACAATGCAATACTAGACATTCATGATCCTATGACATTCGATTGGGCATTGCAACAATATACATAGACTGCCATCCAACTGCCACAGTTTCACTTCCCTCCCACTGCTTTCTGTTTTTTTTTCTGTTTTTTTGATATCCGAGGTTCACGATCGTTGGTATTCTCCGCATACTCGTTACCGATAAGTACTCTTTTCTCGTTTCCGTATATGATGATCTTGTGACCAGCACATGCTTTGCAAGCTCATCTATGACTAGTAATCCACCTTCAGGTTATCATCCGAACCCCCTCCAGTATTAAGTACAAGCAACGGATAACTGCTTTAAGCAAAGTGTGTAAAGTAAACAATACAATTGTTCCATGAACAAAAGATCGTTGTTTTCTCCCTAGTAGCAACAACATATCTACAACCTTAGAGATTTCTGTCACTTCCCTAGATTCAATAGAGGCATGAACCCACTATCAAGCATAAATACCCCCTCTTGGAGTCACTAGCATCTACTTGGCCAAGATAGCTACTAGAAACGGAGAGCATGCAAGATCTCAATGAACACAGACAAAATCAATAAGATAAAACCATTAACCAATCTGACATAGTAATCTCAATATTCATCGGATCCCCGCAAACACAACATGCATGATTACAAATAGATGATCTTGATCATGAACGGAGCTCACAGGGTCTAAACATGGTAGCACAAAGGAGGAGAAACAACCATCTAGCTACTGTATGGACCCATAGTACAAGGTGGAACTACTCACGCATCATACCGGATGCTTGCATGGTGATGAAGAAGGCCTCCGGGATGATCCATCCCCTCGGCGAGTCTTAAGAGCTTGAGATCCCCGATCCGAGGGGCGATGGTGGCTGACTCTGGGCTTCGTGGAGATCTGATCGGGTAATGAGGGTTTAGGTATTGGGGGCTTCTTATAGGCGAATGGGGAGACCGAAGGGGTGCCCAAGGCAGCCACCCCACCAGGCGCGGGCCAGGCCTGGCCGCGTGGCCAGGGGGTGTGGTCCCCTCGTGGCCCACCTCCGTCTCGTCTTCTGGCTCCGTGTTCTCCTCGGTGAAATATTGACTTTGGCTTTTGTCCCGTCCAATTCCGAGAATATTCATTTTATGGCTTTTCTGGAACCAAAAACAACAAAAAACAGGCAACTGGCACTGTGGCATCTTGTTAATAGGTTAGTTCTATAAAACGTATAAAAATACCTCAAAGTGTAGACAAAGCATAGCAAAGTGGATGCTAAACAAGCATGGAACATCAAAAATTATAGATACGTTTACAACGTATCAAGCATCCCCAAGCTTAACTCCTGCTCGTCCTCGAGTAGGTAAGTGATAAAAAGAATAATTTTTTAGGTGACATGCACCATCACAATCAAGATAAAACCATTTTATAGCATTGAAAGCATGGATCAAAGTACTCTAAACATGAGCATGAAATATGAAGTTCTAACAGTAAGACATAGTAACTACGCTGCAACATGAAAGGATACAAACAAAGATTCATGAATAACAATGCATTGAAAGACGTTTGTTTGTTTCACATATAGAAAACATAGCATAGTGGCATTTAGCTTGTCCCTCATGGAGTAGAAAAACATAAATGCATAGGACACCTTCAAAGTTCATAAGGGTGACTAGATACAAATAGTTCAAGAACAAGCAATATCAACAATATGAATCAATCAATAAGTTTTGGGACAATGCACATAGAACTAAGAATGGCAACTATGCTCTCTTAATTGGTGCCTAAGGATAGAAGGTGGAGACTCAATATAAAAGTGGAAGAAAGGCCCTTCAAAGGGAAGCAGTGATTTCAAGTTTCATAAAGAGCTTCCAAAAATTATGGTACTTGTTAGCTTTAAGCTCTCATTGCCCCTATCATAAGCATCTTGAAGTGGTTAAGGTTAAAGTGAATAAAATATGGAGTATATGCTTTACAAAGTATAAGTTGGCAATCTTATGTCCCTTGAGTCCTGTAACACCCTCAGAATCGACCCTATGCAAGTTTCGGCGATTCCCGCCAAACCCACATAGAAACGATTCAAAGGTGCCCACCAGGAACTTTCGTGCGGGTGGAAAACGAAGTAATAACAATACACAACAGTCCTCGATGGGACCCACAGAACAGATGTATATACAACACGACTCAATGAGTCAAGAATACAGATATACGGTACAAAGATCCAAATCACCTTGAAAACGATAGAGCGTCCAGCTAAGGACAAGATGCAAATGGGGCTAGGAGCCCTGAAGAATAACCAATGGCGTCCATAACCCCGAGCCAAGCGGAAGGGTAACCACCTTAACGACGTCGATCTCAAAACCTGCTTAAACAAAGGGGTCGACAAAGGGCAAAGGAAAAAGAGAGGCGGTCGATCTGAGGCCGATGCAGCGAGGCTAGAATTCGGCGGTCCTCGCCTACATAGGTATGGTGGACTGAAGCGGCAGCGCAGCATGCACTAAACAACCTAGAGATACTCGATACAACTGGCGGCTATCAGAGAGGGGTAAGAAATACCTATTCGGAACCAACCTGATACTACCACCAAGCATACCAATCCTGGTGTTTCCCCCCTCGAGACCAATCGAGGAAGTCAACCGAGGAACTCACACCGTTGGCAGTTTTATTTATTCAGTTATCGTTGCAGAAATTACTAGTCAGGTATAGATAGTCATCCTGATATAATAAGCAGTGTGCAATTTTAGTTAACCATTCCGTTGTAGTTGCGACACTTACTAGTCAGGTACAATTAACATGAGATAACCCAAAACCCAGCAGTGGTTGGTACTTTTATTTAGCCATTCCGTTATAGTTGCAATACTTACTAGTCAGGTACAATGGTCGCAAGCGACAACCCAAACAAGCAATTGTTGGCAGTTTTATTTGGCCATTCCATTATAGTGAAGCTGATTACTAGTCATTATAAAGTCAAATTTATAGCACTACTTTAGTTATAGTTGTCTATGATCGAGATACTGTGCTCCAAGTCGTCCATAACTGCGGACACGGCTTTGAAAGTTTTACCTGCGAGGGTGCACAAATAACAACACACACTCGATCAACCTCGGAAAAACCAAATCAAAACCCAACGAGGCCTTCACGACAAAGCAATCACGAGTTCAGAAATATTTGAGGCCACCCATTGAGTACACCATAGCGAAGTTAGCTGACTCCGAGACGGACCCAAGGTTTGGGTGGACGGCTGTAAACGACTGGGAACCCAAAACTGGGCTTGTCGATACCGCGAAATCGTGTCCCGATCCTAAACAGTACATGTGAAGCAGTAAAACATGGCATAAGTATAGGATAGTAATAAAACCTCAAACTAGTTTGTGGCCCTAAGAAATAAGAATGAATCAAGCTCTGGCTCAGGGGGGGTCCCATAATCCTCCCGGATGTGGATAGCGCGAATATTCAAGGAACAGGTATCAAGTACTCGGGGTCCTACGGGACACAAGTGGACGGTTAACAACCAAATAACATCTATTGCCCACCTGTGCCTCTGTATTTACCTACTTCAATTTTAGTTGTTTAAACAGTAATTAAAGTCTTGATCATCTCCAACAATAAACACACGACAATACTCCAACAACTGTGGTACTTGACGACACGCAACAGCACTTGAGCAAGCGACTACGACGCGCAGGTCCAACTATCTACCAAACAACAGGTAATAGGAGGTGTCCAAGGCAATATAAGGCTGCAAGGGATATCACGGGTACGAAAACTAGAGCATCGCAACACAGATAGCAATAGATCAACAGGAGGGAAATAAATACTATAAAAGTAAGATAGGTAGAAAGGGGGAGATGCTCGCCTGAAAACACTGCCGGAGATCATATCCGGAGAACTTGTCGATACTCGCATCAACTCAACGGCCTTATCCGCGAAGAAGCAAAACACTAGAATAAACACCGGATGCATTATTTAACACAACGGCAGAAGATCGGGCATGATGCATGTATGATGTATGGCATGGCAAAGATGCGATGCAATTAGGCCATATTAAGCGGAACCGGGGTCCCGACATTTAATTAAACGGTTCAAGTTGTTTAGATACCCTGCAATTTAAATGTTGTCTTAAAAAGGCAAAACATAGTATCGGTTCGCTACACAAATTTAAATGGGGTCAATATAAGACTAGATTTGCCCGCATATGGGCCCCATATTTCATCATAAGGTGAATCGACATAATGCCCCCAAACCACATGACAAATGTGCATGCATGATCAATTTAATATGCGACAAGTTTTATATAAAGCATTCATAAAAATAGGGGCTCGGGAAAAGGTTCACACATTAGGGTTCGGCGATCTTGGTTCCGGAGGTTCGGGGCTCGACAGGGGCTCAGGGTTCGACGGAATCAGTCTCGGCAGAAACATTCTCGAACAACGGAGCATATCTTGTCGCATCCGGGTTCTCGGCGAGCTCGGCGTCCAGGAAGGAGTACTTGTCGTATCCGTGAAGGAGATCATGTCGGTCCACGGGGTCGGGCTTCGAAGCCAGGAAGGAGTCCTTGGCGTTGCCGAGCGGAAGTCTTGATGATCCTCGGGTCCGAGAAGAGCTTGTCGCACGGTGTCCGGGTAGGCGAACTTGTCGGTTCCGTGGTTTTGATTGTTGGTGTCGAACTCGGGTCTCGGCACTAGGAGATCTTGGTGTTTATGGGGTTCTGTTGTTGAGGGTGAACTTGAGTTGGGCGTCGGTGACCTAGCGCAGATCTTTGGGTTCGCGTTTGGATGGTGCCGACATGATGACAAGCTTGGTGGCAGCCTTGGAGTGCCCCAAAACACACAAGCGGAAACACTCATGACTAAGACACATAGCAGAAACACATCCATGGCGAAAATACACGCACGGGACACAGGTGCCGGTGGACGGTCGGAGGTCGCAGGGGCATGGAGGGGAACCCGGGCGGTGGCCGGAGCTCGGGTCGAGAGGAACAGTGGCGGGGCCGGCCCGCAGCGAGGGTGGAGGCGGCCTCCGGTGAGCTGAGGCGGGGCGGCCGGAGGAGGTTGAACGGCGGCGAGGCGTCTTGCAGGAAGGCGTCGGTGGCGGAGGACATGCAGCAGCGGCCAGCGGGCGGAGAAGCGAGCTTCGAGGCCGGCGGCGGGCCAAGCGCCGGGCGGCGTCGGTCCGTCTGGCGGCGTGGGGGCGCTGAGCAGGCAGCATGAGACGGTCATGGCGGCGAGGAGCCCGGCGTGGCGGGATGAGGGGTCGTCGTCGGGGGAGGGGGAAGCGCGAGGAGGACCCAACGGCCGGGCGAGGAGGGCAGGGTGGAGGACCGGGCGCCATGGCGTCGAGGGCGCGGAGAGCGGGTCTTGGCAGGAGGAAGGGCAGGATCGGGTGGCGGCGGCGTGGGGCTAGGAGGCGCCAGAAGCAGGAGGGAGGAAGAAGGCGCAGGGCGCGTGGGGAAGACGCGCTCGGGAGAGAGAGAGGGGGTTGGTGTGGAGAGCGGGAGCGGGTGGGGCCGGCTGGGTCGGTGGGACCGGGTGTCAGAGAGAGAGGGGTTGGGGAGGTTGGGGACGCGGGGCAGGTGGAGGTGGGAGGACGCGTGAGGGACGCGGGGCGGTGAGAGGTGGGCCAGAGGGGGTGGGTCCAGGGCGGTAGGTGGGCGTGGGGCGTGTGGGGCAGAGGGAGTTGGGCAGCTGTGTGGGGAGGGAGGTGAGGTGGCAGGCTAGGATAGGTTGGGGGAAGGGGCAGGGTGACGTGGCGGCCAGCGATTGGAGGGGGTGATCTGGAGGGGGTTTGGGTAGATTAGGACTGGGTAGGAAAAGAATATAGGTGGCCCGATTTTGTACTGGGGGTGGCCGACTGGGTCGGATCGGCCCGGTTGGCTGCCCCCTAAAAATAATTAAATATTTTATTTATTTAAAACAGGGCTTTTGCAAACCGTTAGCAGACAAAACGAAATAATCCGGAGACCCGGGTTTTAATTTGAAAACAAGACGGGACGTTTAGAAAACAAAAATAGTTTTTTCTGAAAATAGTTTTATGCAAGCGAATGCAAGATGATGACGATGCTCAAATGCAATGTGTCATGATGACATGAGCATGCGGTCATGATGATGCAATGCACAAAAACAACGCGATTTTCTAGTAGTGGTTTTTGCGGGATGCCACAAGTCCGAGGGCCGCTCCTCATTCTACTCAACTTTAGTCACCCGTAAGTTCTTGTCATAGTAAGTACATGTGTATAATAGAGAACCGCCAACGAGGTACCCCTTGCCCAATGATACATGAGCTATCCCATATCAAAATGACAAGGCAAGCAGACAATGAGCATCTCAGCAATATTCTTATTTACCATGGGAAAATGGTGCTTTTTTCTCTCTTTCCTCTTTTCTCATCTTTTTTTTCTCAATCTCTTTTTTCTATCTCTAATTTTTTATAAGAAGAATGCCTCATAGATTGCTCGCTATGGTGATGCTGCAAGTTTTCACCATGATTAGGCATGACTTAGGCTAACGGCCCAGGCGTTTCTCTAACACACATACATAACTCCATGGACTTACAAGCTCCCCTTTCATTTCACACCGACGACATCTAAACAAAAGAGCATGATATCAACTGAGTAGATATTTACAAGTGTTGAAAGCGTTCCCCATGACAGCACGGTTCTGCTAATCCCATCTTATAAGTGCAAGCATATACAGCATAGATGACACAATGGTTCAAGGTTATTAGGGGAAAGAAAATAAAGTGTGTGATGTCTACGCAATTCTATTCTTGTAGATAGTTGTTGGGCCTCCAAGTGCAGAGGTTTGTAGAACAGCAACAAGTTTCCCTTAAGTGGATTACCCAAGGTTTATAGAACTCAGGGAGGAAGTGGTCAAAGGTATCCCTCTCAAGCAACCCTGTAATCAAGATACAAGAAGTCTCTTGTGTCCCCAACACACCCAATACGCTTGTCAGGTGTATAGGTGCACTAGTTCGACGAAGAGATAGTGAAATACAAGTGGTAATGGTGCCAGAAAAGAGCTTCTGACTTGTTATTGACGTGGGAGAGACTAAAGGCAAACTGAAATAAAGATGGAAGCAAGAAAACATGCAACAGATCGAGATGCAAAGGTGTTTCAATGCTTATAAATAAGGCCTAGGGATCATACTTTCACTAGTGAACACTCTCTCATATAAATATATTCTCTTCATGATACTACTCTTAACCACTCTCCGATTGGACACTCTAATCCAAGGTAGGTCTACAAAAGCACACCTCAAAGTCTGCATTCCCCATCTAGATAACCCCACACTGTCACCTTGAGCGCTAGATGGTTCCAACAAACACCGAAATTTTATAGAGACATACAAATCCAAATATAACTCATGATAAATATGTACGTAACCTAGATTAAGTTCCACACACGGTGTGCACACTGTAACTTTCACACACGTGGGGAAAAGCATAGATCTATTAAAGCACGATGAGTATTTATGTAGACTCTAGCCTAAGTGCCACCATGGCGTGCACGCTGTCACTTTCACACACATGGGGAGAGCAGAGATCTATTGAAGCACTTGAGTAGCAAGGTAGATCTACTTGATTACAAAGCTCATGACCACACGATCATGCATAAGGAGAGAGATGAACACATAGCTACCGGTAGAGCCCTTAGCCTCGAGGAAGAACTACTTCCTCATCATCATGGGAATTAGCAACGGTCATGAAGATGGCGATGGAAATCGATGGAGATGGCTCTGGGGGCACTTACCCGTCCCGGCAGGGTGCCGGAACAGAGACTTTCTGTCCCTCGAATCTCTCCTTCGATGGCGGCGGCGCAACGGAACTTTTCGTGGCTTTTTGGTCGATGATTTAGGGTTTTTGGGTCAGAGGCTTCTTATAGGCGAAGGAGGCAAGGTCGATGGAGGGCCAGGGGGCCCACACCCACTATAGGCGCCACCAGGGATTGCCCGCACCTGGGGGGTGCGGCCACCCTGGTGCCCTACTCCGTCTCTGCTTCGTGGTTCCGTGTTGGTCCGGGAAAATAATGACTTTGGCTTTTGTCCCGTCTAATTCCAAGAATATTGATTTTCTGCCTTTCTGGAACCAAAAACAGAAGAAAACAGGCAACTGGCACTATGGCATCTTGTTAATAGGTTAGTACCAGAAAACATATAAAACACCTCAAAGTGAAGACAAAACAAAGCAAAGTAGATACTAAACAAGCATGGAGCATCAAAAATTATAGATACGTTTTCGATGTATGAAGCATCCCAAAGCTTAACTCCTGCTCGTCCTCGAGTAGGTAAGTGATAAAAAGAATAATTTTTGAGGTGACATGCACCATCACAATCAAGATCAAACCAATTGCAAGCATTGAAAGCTGGTATCAAAGAAATCTAAACATGAGCATGAAATATGGAGTTCTAACAGTAAGACAAAGTAACTATGCATGCAACATGAAAGTCTACAAACAAAGATCATGAATAACATGCATTGAAAAACATTTGTTTACTTCACATACAGAAAACATGGCATAGTGGCATTCAGCTTGTCCCTCATAGAGTAGCAAATAGATGCATAGGACACCTTCAAAGTTCATAAGAGTGACTAGATACAAGTAGCATAAGAACAAGTAATATCATAATATGCATCAATCAATAAGTTTTGGGACACTGCACACAAAATGGAACTATGCTCTCTTAATGGTGCCTAAAGGTAGAAGGTGGAGACTCAATAAATAAGTGGAAGAAAGGCCCTTCATAAGAGAAGCAGGGATTTTAAGTTTCAAAAGGAGCTTCCAAAAATTATGGTACTTGTTAGCTTTCAGCCCTCATTGCCCCTATCATAAGCATCTTGAAGTGATTAAGGTTAAAGTGAACAAACTATGGAGTAAATGCTTAACAAGGTATAAGTTGGCAATCTCAAGTCCCTTGAATACGAGGGCTACACCTAATGCTACTCAACTTCAGTCACATGTAAGTTCTTGTCATAGTAAGTACATGCGTATCATAGAGAACCGCCAACGGGATACCCCTTGCACATGGTACAGGAGCTATACCATAACCAAAATGACAAGGCAAGGAGACAATGAGCATCTCAGTGATCTTTTCATTTACTATGTGCATAGATTTTTATTGAGGATGCTTCACAGATAGCTCATTATGGTGATGCTGCAAGTTTCCACCATGATTAGGCATGGCTTAGGCTAGCGGCCCAGGCGTTTCTCTAACACAAACTACATAACTCCATGGACTTACAATCTCCCTCTTTATTCCACACCGGTGACATCCATAGACAAAAGAGCATGATATCAACTGTGTACAAAGTACAAGTGCAATGTTGAAAACGTTTCCCGTGACAACATGGTTCTGCTAATTCCAACGTATAAGTGCAAGCATATACAACATAAACGACACAATGGTTCAAGTTTATTAGGGGCAAAGAATATAAAGTGTGCCATCAAGTTTGTGAGAGCTTTAATCACTAAGTTTTCACATAACAAAAAGACTTTTTAATTGGAAGGTAGATGAAAACAAGAATATACTTGGAATTGTGTAACACACCATGCATATGAATTTATAGTGGACACTTTGGAATAACTTGGTTTATTGGGAGTTGGATGCATGAGTAGAGCTTACTCAATACAAGTGGAGGCTAGCAAAAGACTGGGAGCGACCAACTAAGAGAGCAATAATGGCCATAATCATGAAGAGCGACAAAACATTACTAATCAAAGCATAAAGTGGTACTACAAGTCAAGGACTAAATGATCATAGAGGCTATGGTGACTTGTTCATAGTCATAACATGTTGTGAGCATGTGCCAAGTCAACCCAAACAAAGCATCAAAGGAGAATACCACAGTACTATGCTTTTGTATGCTAAAACAACACATGATTCTTTCAAGGCACATTAAGCAATCCTAATTGTTTGGAACAAGTCATGCTACAACAATAATCACTAAGAATAATGTCAAAATAACATCTAGCATGACATGATAAAGCCTAAGCCATAGTCAAAGCAAGCTCTCTTTTGTACCACTATAAGCATGAAGCTTCCTACTCTTTTGCAACACCAATCGACTTATTTGAAACATCTCACAAAGATAATAATCAATAAAGATCAGCGAGATTGTCTCACAAATCACAAAGAAGAACTAAAAAGTTCTAAGCTGAAAGCACAAGAAAACTAAGGCTAAACACAGTGCTAGCAAAAGAGAACACTGCTAGAACAATAAGAGTGAAAACTATAGTGTTCTAGGCAATGAAAATAGAGTGTGTATCTCTCCAAAAGAAGTGTGTTGTGATCCAACCAGCTTACTCAAGAAAACTAAGCAAAATAAAACCAAAAACGAAAACAAAGACGCTCCAAGAACAACACAACTGTGCATGAAACAATAAAAACGAAGTGTCTAGAAAGACCTAAGCTTTTTATTGATGAAGAAGAGGATGTCCAAGGCATCCCCAAGCTTTTAAGCTTGTACCTATTGAATATTTCTTGGGGTTAAACAGGGTGGCATCCCCAAGCTTGAGCTTTTGTCCATTCTTCATCTCATTACATCATTCTTTCTCTACACCTGAAATTTTTCCTTCATACAAAACTTCACACAATCTTCATTAGCAACATTAGTGCATTCAAAAGATAATAGACCTTTAGGTTTAGATTTATAACAACAAAAATTTCACTAAAAACACAAGCTACTGTAGCAATTCCCTCAAAAATCTCAATTTCCCCAAAAGAACCCAAAAAGGAATCAATAAGAAGCAAATGCAAATAATGGCAGAAATCTGTCAAAACAGACCAGCAGGTAGAAACCAATTTGTTAGAAGATCTTATGTTGCTCAAATCAAAAAGTGTTAAACTAACAAAAGTTAGCTAACATACTAAGGGATTTATTCGTAAAATATAAGCTCAACACGACTTACAGAGGTTCCTCACGAATTTTTACGGTGGAGCACAAAAATCTGTTTCGGGACAGCAACTCCCCAAATCTTACTTCCCTATCATTAGAGGTTATTATTGGCACAAAAAGCAAATAAAAAGGATAAGGAGAGGTCATTACTGAAGAAATAACTTCCAAGACTCAAGAAAACTCTTGGGTTATATCCCAACAAGTACTTTTCTTTACCGCCTTTAAGTTAGGCTTGATAATTTGAGAAGATGCTCACATGAGAAATGTGAATCTAAGTAAAAGAGAGCATCAAGAAGCAAATTCAAAACACATTTAAGTCTAACCCACTTCCTATGCATAGGAATCTTGTAAATAAACAAGTCATGAAAGCACAAAGCAGCAAGCATAGGAAAGCAAAACAAATGCAACTTCAAAATCTTCAACATAAAGAGGGGAAACTTAATATTATTGAGATACATAAGACCACATTTCCCTCTCGCATAATAACTTTCAGTAGAATCATGAATAATTAACAATATAACTATCACATAGAACATTCTTATCATGAGCCACATGCATATAATCATTATTACTCTCCACATAAGCATAGTCATCCTTATTAATCATAGTGGGATCAAATTCAACAAAATAGCTATCATTACTATTCTTATCACCATAATCATAAAATATAGGAGGCATATTGTAATCACAATAAACTTTCCCCTCAATAGTAGGTGGACTGAA
Organism: Avena longiglumis; assembly: GCA_030063025.1. Taxonomy (NCBI): domain Eukaryota; kingdom Viridiplantae; phylum Streptophyta; class Magnoliopsida; order Poales; family Poaceae; genus Avena; species Avena longiglumis. Next base: position 147,846,641 of record CP125978.1, on the reverse strand, counting down.
AATATCATATTCATCATTGTAATCATCATATATGGGAGGTATAGTATCATCATAAACAATAGAACAACTATCTTCCAAAGCTGGGGAACTAAAAAGATCATTTTCATAAAAACTAGCTTCCCCAAGCTTAGAATTTTCCATAGTATTAGCAATAATGGTGTCCAAAGATTTCATACTAATAACATTGCTATTAGCATGCAAATAAAGTTCCAGAGGTTTTTTAATTTTCTCTTCAAACACTTCATGTCCAAACTCAAGATAAACACTATAAAGATCTCTAATTTTGTTGTTGTTTTCCATTAAGCCTAACTAGTGAAAACAAGAAACAAAAAGACAAAATTGCAGAATCTAAAGGAAATAACTTTGAGCACTCACACCGCAGGATGTGAGTACCTTTTACCTTACCTCCCCGGCAACGGCACCACAAAATAGCTTGATGTCTATGCACTTCTATTCTTGTAGACAGTTGTTGGGCCTCCAAGTGCAGAGGTTTGTAGAACAGCAACAAGTTTCCCATAAGTGGATTAGCCAAGGTTTATTGAACTCAGGGAGGAAGTGATCAAAGGTATCCCTCTCAAGAAACCCTGCAATCAAGATACAAGAAGTCTCTTGTGTCCCCAACACACCCAATACACTTGTCAGGTGTATAGGTGCACTAGTTCGGTGAAGAGATAGTGAAATACAAGTGGTAACGGTGCCAGAAAAGAGCTTCCGACTTGTTATTGACGTGGGAGATACTAAAGGCAAACTGAAATAAAGATGGAAGCAAGCTAACATGCAATAGATCTAGATGCAAACGGTGTTTCAATGCTTAGAAATAAGGCCCAGGGATCATACTTTCACTAGTGAACACTCTCTCATATAAATATATTCTCTTCATGATACTACTCTTAACTACTCTCCAATTGGACACTCTAATCCATGGTAGGTATACAAAAGCACACCTCAAAGTCCACCTTCACCATCTAGATAACCCCACACTGTCACCTTGAGCGCTAGATGGTTCCAACAAACACCGAAATTTTATAGAGACATCCAACTCCAAATATAACTCATGATAAATATGTATGTAACCTAGATTAAGTGTCACACACGGTGTGCACGCTGTCACTTTCACACACGTGGGGAAAAGCATAGATCTATTAAAGCACGATGAGTATTTATGTAGACTCTAGCCTAAGTGCCACCATGGCATGCACGCTGTCACTTTCACACACATGGGGAGAGCCGAGATCTATTTAAGCACTTGAGTAGGAAGGTAGATCTACTTGATTACAAAGCTCATGACCACAAGATCATGCATAGGGAGAGAGATGAACACATAGCTACCGGTAGAGCCCTTAGCCTCTAGGAAGAACTACCCCCTCATCGTCATGGGAATCAACAATGGTGATGAAGATGGTGATGGAAATCGATGTAGATGGCTCCGGGGGCACTTCCCCGTCTCTTCAGGGTGCCGGAACAGAGACTTTCTGTCCCTCGAATATCCCCTTCGGTGGCGGCGGTGCGACGGAACTTTTCGTGGCTTTTTGATCGATGATTTAGGGTTTTCGGGTCGGAGGATTCTTATAGGCAAAGGAGGCAAGGTCGATGGAGGTCTAGGGGGGCCACACCCCTGTAGTTGCCACCAGGGATTGCCCGCGCCTAGGGGGTGCGGCCACCCTGGTGCCCTACTCCGTCTCTGCTTCGTGGTTCCGTGTTGGTCCGGGAAAATAATGACTTCGGCTTTTGTCCCGTCCAATCCCGAGAATATTGATTTTCTGCCTTTCTGGAACCAAAAACAGAAGAAAACATGCAACTGGCACCGTGGAATCTTGTTAATAGGCTAGTACGAGAAAACATATAAAATCGCCTCAAAGTGAAGACAAAACAAAGCAAAGTAGATACTAAACAAGCATGGAGCATCAAAAATTATAGATACGTTTCTGACATATCAGTGTGCCATCAAGTTTGTGAGAGCTTTAATCACTAACTTTCACATAACAAGTTTAATTTGGAAGATAGGCAAAACAATAATATACTTGGAATGGTGTAACACACCATGCATAGGAATTTATAGTGGACACTTTGGAATAACTTGGTTTCTTGGGAGTTGGATGCATGAGTAGAGCTTACTCAATACAAGTGGAGGCTAGCAAAAGACTGGGAGCGACCAACTAAGAGAGCAATAATGGCCATAATCATGCAGATCGAAAAAACATTGCTAATCAAAGCATAAAGTGGTACCACAAGTCAAAAACTAAACAATCATAGAAGCTAAGGTGACTGGTTCATAGTCATAACATGGTGTGAGCATGCGCAAAGTCAACCCAGACAAAGCATCAAAGGAGAATACCACAATACTATGCGTTTGTATGCTAAAACAACGCATGGTTCTATCAAGGCACATTAAGTAATCTCAATTGTTTGGAACAAGTCATGCTATAGCAATAATCACTAAGCATAAGGTCAAAACAACATCTAGCATGACATGATGAAGTCTAAGTCACAGTCAAAGCAAGCTTCTTCTTGTACTACTAAAGCAAGAACTTCCTACTCCTTTCCAACACCAATCAACTTATTTGAAACAACACAGCAAAAGCGGAGGGTCCAACTACTTTATTCAAGCAAACTAAGAAAACAAAAACCAACAACGAAAACTAAGATGCTCCAAGAACAACACAACAATGCATGAAACAATAAAAACAAAGTGTCTAGAAAGACCTGAGATTTTTATTGATGAAGAAGGGGATGCCTTGGGCATCCCCAAGCTTTGACTCTTGTACCTCTTGTATATGGCTTGGGGTGACACGGGGTGGCATGTAAGAAGGGGATGCCTTGTTGCAACTTGTTAATAGGTTAGTACCAGAAAACATGTAAAAAACACCTCAAAGTGTGGACAAATAAAGCAAAGTAGATACTAAACAAGCATGGAACATCAAAAATTATAGATACGTTTCCAACGTATCAGTACCCCTTGCACATGATACAGGAGCTATCCCGTGATCAAAATGACAAGGCAAGCAGACAATGACCATCTCAGCGATCTCTTTATTTACTATGTGTATAGCTTTTTATTGAGGATGCTACATAAATGCTCATTATGGTGATGCTGCAAGTTTCCACCATGATTAGGCATGGCTTAGGCTAGCGGCCCTGGCGTTTCTCTAACACAATGTATAGACTCCATGAACTCACAAGCTCCCCTTTTATTTCACACCGTCGACATTCGCAAACAAAAGATCAAGGTATCAACTGGATGAGATATCCAAAAAGTGTTGAAAGCGTTCCCCATGACAGCATGGTTCTGCTGACTCCCAGCATATAATTTGCAAGCATATAACTTTCATGGACAGGTCACAGTGGTTCATGATTATTAAGCGCAAGGAATAAAGTGTGCCATCAAGTTCGTGAGAGATTTACTAACTAACTTTCTCAAAAGATACAAACATTTTATTTTGGAAGAAAACAAGGCATATTGAATATGCACTGAAGTAGCAAATGATGCTGATAGGTAGGTATAGTGGACACAGCTGGCAATATTGGTTTTTGGGTGTTGGAAACACAGGTAGAACTCATATTCAGTGCAAGTGAAGGCTAGCAATAGAGAGGGAGCGACAAACAAGAGAGCAATAAATGTCATAATCATGCTTGCAACAAAACAAGACTAATTATGGCATGAAAGTGATACAAGAACGTTGGGGCGAAATAAATCATCGAGGCTTACTGACTATTGATTAGTCATATGCATGTGTGAGCATGTGCCAAGTCGATTCATATGAACAGTCAGAGGAGGATACCACAATATCATACCAAAGTATGAATAAAACAATGCAAGCAAACATTCATAGGACATGCTACAAACTATTAGCAAGATGGAGCTAATCACAAACAAGCAAGAACTACTAAGCATCCATAATGACATACACCTTACACAAATAGGCTAAGCATGCTCACAATGATGAGTATATGTACAAAAAATGAAACAAATAGAGTTTGTTACCAGCCTCTTACCACACCTCAAGTTGTCTTAATCTTCATTATTGCCCTTCACTTGTGTGACTTGAATAATAACATGGAACCAAACTCCACTGGGAACGACTGAAACCTGCAAAGAACTCACAAAACCAGAGAAGAACAAGAAATATTTTTGGTGTTTTCAATTTTTTAGAAACAAGAAAACAAAGGAAAATCAAACAAAGAGAAAGCAAACCAAACAAAAAGCAAACGAAGCAAAACAAACAAAGCAAAATATTTTTGGATTTTTTTCTTTTAAGGCAAACCAAAACAAAGAAACAAACCAAGAGAAACAACGAAAATATTTTTGGTATTTTTGTGTTTTTGAGAAAGAAGCAACAAGAACCAAAAGAAAGTGAAATAATGGATATACAAATAACTGACCGAACATGATATATATATATATATATATATATATATATATATGAGTGTGATGTCGGTATACCTCCCCCCAAGCTTAGGCTTTTGGCCTAAGTGGGGCTCAATCCCATGGTGCCCAAGTAGATGCACCTCCGTAGTATGACGAGGAGGCTCCCTCGTCCTGGTACGAGCTCGAGGACTCCCCTGTGTAGTGTACAACGGGATCATATGAGGGCGCTTCCTCCTGATAGTGCCCATCAAAGTTAAGGAAATGCAGCTTGTCGTCCATCTCTTCCTTTGAGCGTGACCAAGATCCCTGGGCAATACTGAACAAAGTGGTTTGGGGGAGAGGGATCTCTCTCTCTTCCCCGTCAATAATCAGCATTCTATAAACCAAGTTCTCAAGGGTAGAGCTAGTGGTGACAAAGTGATGCGCCTTCATGGAAGCAAGATCAAGCCTCTCAGGAGCCAAGACTGTATCATTTGGATCAACACAATATCCAAGGCAGCAGCAACACGCGTAGCAATAATTCCCCCATAAATGGGTCCCTTAGCAGTTAAGCGACGGGCAATGAGAGAACCAAGATTATACCCGGTTTCATTGTTGAGCGCAGCAGCTAAGAAAGCCAAATGATAGCTGGAAATATTACTAGTGTTCTCCCTACCAAGAACACTAGTGGAAAGATAGTAAGCGAAGTACCTGATGGCTAGAAGCTGAATGTTTCTTATCTTTCCCCGTTGAGATCTACGGCTATCATCATTGGTTATTCCTCGGTAAAGCTCCAACAAATCAGCGGGTTGATCTGGAATCTTCTTTTTGCTGACCCAGCTGTACCAAGTCCCAGAGCCCCACAAAATTTCTTCAATGTCATATGGTAAGACCTGCCATAAACTTTGAAAGAAACATCTAGATGGAACACATTGTTAGTAAAGGAGAAACTCTCCACAAATGTTTTGGTGAGCGTAGCATATTGCGCGCTCTAGTCCTGCATAAGGCTTGTTAGTCTAGCCCTCCGAACCAAGGTCATAAAATCATCAAGAATCCCAGCAGCCCGCAAGAAAGTTTGGCAAGGAAAGGTGGAGGGGTGCGCATCCCCCTCATCTCCCTCGTCACCAAATCACAGAGTAATGAGATCCTCATTATATGAGGGCCTGACACTGGTGGATGATCTTGGAAGCCTTGCCCTTCTAGGTGCATCACCCTCAAATATTTCACCAAATGTGTGGTGGTCCATTACTTCCCTTTTCTGAAATTTTAGACAAGGATCAAACCAAGTGATTTCTAAGTTGATAAACGGTGAGCAACTACTATAGGAACTTGCTAGAGGACTACACATGCATAAAAATAAAGTTTCTAAGCATAGAATAAGCATGCAAGCTCAAACAACCTAACACCTATAGCAGAAAAATACTCAAGATACAATCTACCAATCACAAATCTATTTGGACAAGTGGAGGAGGCACATACCAAGGAGCTATCCCTCCAAAAATCAGCACTTAAGATGGGCTAAACAAGGAGATCGAAAATCGCGAGCAAGAACAACAAGAACTCGAGCTTGAGCAAGTTTTCCGGTGTTTTTCAGGAGAGAGAAATAATATGGCTTTAAGGAGGCAGCCTGGAGGGGCCCAGGTGAGCCAGACCCCCCAGGCGCCGCCAACAGGTAGGTCGCGCCTACCATGGGTGTGGTGGCCTGGGGTGGCCCCTGGGTCACTTCATGTGTCCCTCTGCCCCTTTTTTCGAGGAAAAATTTATTTTGAACTTTCCATCATGAGACTTCCCCATGATGAAAGGAGTAGCAGTGAACAATAATAGATCCAAGTGAACTTACAAATAAAGCTATGCTCCTCGGCAATGGCGCCAGAAAAAAGTCTTGATGACCCACAATAGGGGATCGCAACAGTCTTCGCGGGTAGTATTACCCAATTTATTGATTCGACACGAGGGGATCCAAAGAATACTTGCAAGCCTTAACAATTGAGTTGTCAATTCAGCTACAGCTGGAAATAGTTTATCAGTAGAAACAATTTATAGTAGCAACAACAAAGCAACAACAATAATGAAACAAGAGCAATAGTAACAGTAACGGTAACAGTAGGATTCGAGTGCGGTACGCATAGGGATGGATGGACGGGCGTTGCATGGACGAGTCTAAACATGTAACTTTAAGATCTAGGGCATTGCAGATAAATAATAACAAGCATCCAATTACTAAACAATCCTAGGCATGTGCTCCAAATATAGTCATACATGCTCGCAATGAGAACTTGCACAACATCTTCTGTCCAGCCAGCCCGTGGCAGCGGGGCCTCTAGGGAACTACTGGCAATTAAGGTGCTCCTTTTAATAGAGCACCAGAGCAAAGCATTAACACTCCGTGAACACATGTGATCATCACACCACAGCCATCCCCTCTGGTTGTCCCAATTATTGTCACTTTGGGGCCTTTGGATCCGAACAATGATATGTGTACACAACTTCCAGATAAGATCACAAACAATACTATCATAATGATTCAATAATAAGTTCAGATCCGAGAACATGACACTCGGGCCCTAGTGACAAGAATTAAGCACAACAAGTTGCAACAAAGTCAAATAACACTAATAGAGAAACTAGGCACTATGCCCTAACAAATCTTATTCGCTTACATGATAGAACTCATCCAATCCCTACCATCCCCAAGCCTACAGCGGGGGATTACTCACTCATGGATGAGGGAAACATTGATGGTCGATGGATATGCATTGGTGATGACAATGGCGACGATCCTCTCCAAATTCCCCGTCCCGGCAAGGTGCCAGAACGGAGTTTCTGGATTCGAATCTTGGTTTCTGGTGGCGGCGTCGGAGCGGAACTCTTTCTGAAAAACTATCGAACCCCCATAGATTTTTAGGTCGAGAGGCAACTTATAGGCGTAGAGGAAGGCCGAGGGGGTGCCTGGGGTGGATGCACCCCCTAGGCACGGCCAGAGGTGGGCCCGCGCCTGGCAGGGGTGTGGGCCCCCCAGTCCCCTTCTCCGTCACGTCTTCTGGCTCCGTGGATCTTCTGGTGAAATATAATTTTTGGCATATTTTCCGGGATTTTTCCTAATAGTTCATTTTCTGCACAAAAACTAGACACCAAGGTAATTCTGCTAAAAACAGCGTCAGTCCATGTTAGTTGTATCCAAATCACACAAGTTTAGAGGAGAAACAATAGCAAAAGTGTTCGGGAAAGTAGATACATTTTGGACGTATCAACAAACTATGGAGTATATGCTTGACAAAGTATAAGTTAGCAATCTCATGTCCCTTGAATACGAGGGTCGCACCTCATGCTACTCAACTTTAGTCACCTGTAAGTTCTTGTCATAGTAAGTACATGTGTATCATAGAGAACCGCCAACGGGGTACCCCTTGAACATGGTACATGACCTTTCCCATAACCAAAATGACAAGGCAAGCAGACAATGAGCATCTTAGCGATCTTTTTATTTGCTATTTGCATAGGTTTTTATTGAGGATGCTTCACAGATTGCTCATTATGGTGATGCTACAAGTTTCCACCATGATTAGGCATGGCTTAGGCTAGCGGCATAGGCGTTTCTCTAACACAAAATACATAACTCCATGGACTTACAAGCTCCTTTTTATTTCACACCGGCGACATCCATAGACAAAAGAGCATGATATCAACTGTGTACAAAGTACAAGTGCAATGTTGAAAACGTTCCCCATGACAACATGGTTCTGCTAATTCCAATGTATATATGCAAGCATATACAACATAGATGACACAATGGTTCAAGTTTATTAGGGGCAAGGAATATAAAGTGTGCCATCAAGTTCGTGAGAGCTTTAATCACTATTTTTTCAAATAACAAAATAATTTTTAATTGGAAGATAGCTGAAAACAAGAATATACTTGGAATGGTGTAACACACCATGCATATGAATTTATAGTGGACACTTCGGAATAACTTGGTTTCTTGGGAGTTGGAAGCATGAGTAGAGCTTACTCATACAAGTGGAGGCTAGCAAAAGACTGGGAGCAACCAACTAAGAGAGCAATAATGGCCATAATCATGCAGAGCGACAAAACATTACTAATCAAAGCATAGAGTGGTACTACAAGTCAAAGACTAAATGATCATAGAGGCTATGGTGACTTGTTCATAGTCATAACATGGTGTGAGCATGTGCCAAGTCAACTCAAATAAAACATCAAAGGAGAATACCACAATACTATGATTTTGTATGCTAAAACAACACATGATTACTTCAAGGCACACTAAGCAATCCCAATTGTTTGGAACAAGTCATGCTACAACAATAATCACTAAGCATAAGGTCAAAACAACACCTAGCATGACATGCTAAAGTCTAAGTCACAGGCAAAGCAAGCTCCTCTTGCACTTTCAAGCAAGAACTTTCTACTCCTTTCCAACACCAATCCACTTATTTGAAACAACACAACGAGAACGGAGGTCCAAACTACTTTATTCAAGCAAACTAAACAAACTAAGCAAACCAAACGAAAACTAAGATGCTCCAAGAACAACACAAATGTGCATGAAACAATAAAAACGAAGTGTCTAGAAAGACCTGAGCTTTTTATTGATGAAGAAGGGGATGCCTTGGGCATCCCCAAGCTTTGACACTTGTACCTCTTGGATATTTCTTGGGGTGACACCGGGGTGGCATCCCCAAGCATGAGATTTTGTCCATCCTTCATCTCATTACATCATTCTCTCTCTACACCTGAAATTTTTCCTTCATACAAAACTTCACACAATCTTCATTAGCAACATTAATGTATTCAAAAGATAATAGACCCTTGGGTTTAGCTTTAGAACAACAAAAATTTTCACTAAAAACACAAGTTATTGTAGCAACTCCTTGAAAAAGCTCAATTTCCCAAAAAGAATCCAAAAATGAATCAATAAGAAGCAAATGCAAATAATGGTAGAAATATGTCAAAACAGACGAGCAAGTAGAAATCGATTTTTTCGAAGACCTTCTATTGCTCAAATAAAAAAGTGTTTAACTAACTAAAGTTATCTAACATACTGGGGGATTTATTCGTAAGTTTTCAGATCAATCCGACTTACAGAGACTCCTCACGAATTTTTATGGTGGAGGACAGAAATCTGTTTCAGGACAACAACTCCCCAAATCTTACTTCCCTCTCATTAGAGGTCATTCTTGGCACAAAAATCAAATAAAAAGGATAAGGAGAGGTCATTACTGAAGTAATAACTACCAATACTCAAGAAAACTCTTGGGTTATCTCCCAACAAGTACTTTTCTTTAAAGCCTTTAAGTTAGGCACAAGAATCAAGAAATCAAGTATTTTAAAATGAAGAATTAAGGTCAATACTTTCAAAGTCTTCAACTATGAGAGGTATCTCCTCCAAATGAGTCTTGAAGTATGCCTTCTCATCTCTCTTTGGTTTACTACTTTCATCAAAAGGATTTTCAGGAACAATCCAATCAATATTATTTTGAAAGGCCTCATGCATCCCAACAAGCTTAAAAGGTATGGGTATCTTAAATTCCTCCATAGGTTTGGTTTTATCTAAAGTACCCACAACATGTACACATGAGCCTAGCATATTAAAACGCTCAAAGACCTTTTTGGCTTCCTTAGCAACATCATGAAACTCTTTCAGTAAAGTTTTAAGGATAAATTCTCTCTTTTCAGCATTCTTTTCTTCTTTTAGTTTTAGGAACAAAATTTGCATCATGGGGTTAAGGCTAACAAACCTAGCCTCCAACATATGAACTAAAGAAGCTGCAGCTATTTCATAATTAGGAGCAAGTTCTGCTATAGATTTATCCTCAATATCCTCATACTTGATAACATGATTAAAGAATTCTTCAACATTATCTTTCCCAATTATGGAGTCACTACCTATTGAAAGGTCTTTCAGGGTGAACTTGGGGAACAAGATGGTGAGCTAGAGCAAGGTGGCAACTAGAGTAGGAACTATTTTTTTGTTTTTTATAAGAAAAAGCAAACCAAACTAAACTATTTTTTTGGAGTTTTGATAAAAAGAGGCAAACATAACCAAGCAAAAGAAACTAAGCAAACTAAAAACAAAATAAAGAGAAAGGTTGAGAAGGACTCCCCTTGTAAATACGTCCTTAGCCTCCCCGGCAACGGCACCAGAAAAATTTGATGGCGTGTTGTTGACGTGGGAGCTTCTTCTTTTTTTATTCCCCAGCAACGGCGCCAGAAAACTTGTTGATGGCGCCTGGAAGCGCTTAGACGGGAAACCCCAAGAGCAAGGTGTGATGCAACACAACATCAAGTCTTTCCTTATTAAGAAACCAAGGTTATCGAACCAGTAGGAGGAAGGAAACATCTCAAAGGTGTTGCAAGCAACATGGAAACCTGCACAACACAAACTCATGACTTTGCCCCAACTAACAGTGAGGTTGTCAATCTCACCGGTTGCTGTATCAAAGGATTAACTGTATGGTGTGGAAGGTGATGATGGTTTGCAGCAAGTAAACAATACCAATGGAAGATGTATCAATGGTAAAGATTGGAACGGGGTCCATAGTTCACTAGAGGTGTTCTCCTTAGATAACAAACATGGCATGCAGGGTAAACAAATTACAACAGGGCAATTGAAAGGAATGAGAAAGGCATAACAATGCAATACTAGACAAAAAGATCCTATGAGATTCGATTGGGCAATACAACAATATACATAGACCGCCATCCAACTGCATCTATGACTAGAAGTCCACCTTCAGGTTATCATCCGAACCCCCTCCAGTATTAAGTTGCAAGCAACAGACAACTGCTTCAAGCAAAGTGTGTAAGGTAAACAATCCACTTGTTCCATGAACAAGAGACCGTTGTTTTCTCCCTAGTGGCAATAGCACATCTACAACCGTAGAGATTTATGTCACTTCCCTTGATTAAGTAGAGGCATGAACCCACTATCGAGCATAAATACCCCCTCTTGGAGTCACTAGAAACTACTTGGCCAAGATAGCTACTAACAACGGAGAGCATGCAAGATCACAAACAACACAAACATGATAGAATCAAATAGACAAAACCAATAATCAATCTGACATAGTAATTTCAATATCCATCGGATCCCCGCAAACACAACATGCATGATTACAATAGACGAGATCTTGATCATGAACAGAGCTCACAAGATCTAGACATGAAAGCACAAGGAGGAGATACAACCATCTAGATACTACATGGACCCGTAGTCCAAGGTGGAACTACTCACGCTTCATACCGGAGGCTGGCATGATGAAAAAGAAGGCCTATGGGATGATCTCCCCTCCGGCAGGGTGCCGGGAAGAGTTTCAGATCCCCCCAATCTAGGGACGACGGTGGCGGCGGCTACAGATGGTTTCATGGAATATTGCTTGGGTACTTAGGGTTTAGGCATCGAGGGCTTATTATAGGCGAAGAGGCAAGGCTGGGAGGCGGCCAGGGGGCCCACACCCTACTCAGGCGCGGGCCTACCCTAGGCCACGCCTGTGGGGGTGCAGCCGCCTTGTCGCGCCCCTCCTTCTATCCTCTGGACTCCGTGTTCTGGTCGATGAAATATTGACTTGGGTTTTGTCCCGTCCAATTCCGAGAATATTTCCTTACTAGATTTTCTGGAACCAAAAACAGCAGAAAACAGGCAACTGGCACTGTGGCAACTTGTTAATAGGTTAGTAACAGAAAACATATAAAAACACCTCAAAGTGTACACAAAGCAAAGAAAAGTAGATACTAAACAAGCATGGAACATCAAAAATTATAGATACGTTTCCGATGTATCAGTGGTCCTTCGGCTTTCTGCGGTGGAGGTTGTACCCAAACGCGGTGTCCCTAGATTTGGTGGTGGTGGCGCACCTCCCTAGAAGCTCTGGTCGTCTCCCTCGGCCATGTCGTCAGTCCCTTCGCTGGTGGTGGAGGCCTTGGTGGCGCTAGGTTTGTGGGACGGAGGTCGATCTTGCACAAAGTATAGTCTCTAGGGGAAACCCTAGATCCTTGGATCAGTCGATGGTGTCGCTTCAACGTAATACCCTCCATGGAGGATGAAAGAGCATGTGTGCCCCCATGTGTGGTTTTGGTAATTAATGACAATCTCTATGGACTAATGCTTGCATTAAGTTGCTATTGTAGGAATTGTCCATTGGCATCACTAAAAGCATGTATTGGCTTCAAGATGCCAATCCCTGGATCAGTTCATTGGCTTACATTGATATTAAATATGAATAACAAAGCAAATATCTATGCATTACAAATAATAAAATGATCCAAAGTAGTCAATTATTACAATAATGCTTAGCACGCAGGCTAGCTCAAATAGTTTAATAACAAACAGAAGCGTAAGTATATAATAGGCTCCATCTTGAATTGCCCACAAGCGAACAAATGCTGAGTGAAGTACCGCAACCTAGTCGATCACTCAGAATTAGAATATCCTGCAACATAAAACATAGAAGCCCGAAGGGTTAATATATGAAATATATGGAAAGTAGCACTAAGTAGGAAGACAATACACCTAGCAACTACATGCTTATTTGGCTGGTGAAGCTTTGGCTAGCTTGCATTTTTCAAACACTTTGTCCTACTTTATGAAACCAATTTGATTCACATCAACCCATTATGTTCACCCATCAAGTTTTAGTAATCAAGAAATAAGGATGAGCGATAATATGTCATAACATCGATATAAAGCAACTCATTTGTCCGTAACCGGGGACACGGTTAAGCACTTAGTTTTTACACCCTGCAGGGTTTTGTACATTTTACCTATGTGACTTGGTCAGCCCAGCTCGTACCACCACACTCATATTGTATGATGATAGGGAGAATACCAACAAGAGACCATTCGGGAAGTAGATCCCCAAACCCCACTGCGCACCGGTCTCAACCTACCATTCACTACATCTCTGGCTACGCAGGGTTCGGGTCACCACGATCTACTGAGTCCAACCATCCACTCATACTTACTGGCACATGGTTGCACACGTAAGCTACTATAATAAATAAAACTAATCCTTTTCAGTGCCCTGGGCGGCATTCCCCACTGTTATTGACACTCCGTTGACAATCCAACCACTCCGCCCAGGTAATTCATTGATATTATGTTGTATTAGTAGAACAAAACATATACTTCACCATAACATGGTCCCTTCCCCGTATCTACAGCATATCTAAGCACATCTACCATTCTTAGGCTCAACTACAAGGGATTTCCCTGCCACAATACATGGGATATATCATAGCATAGTAATACCTACACATGTAGCTACAAAAATACACTACACATGTACAAGAAAAAATAGTAGAACAAAATCATGAAAAAATAGAAACTACTTGCCTTGATAGTTTTTGGAGTCGTTCAATCACTCGAAACAGTCACAGACGTTGCACTCCTTGCAATCTATTGATCAAACAATTGCATACAAGATAAACAACCATACAATCATAAAAAATGCACAAATTCATGCATGATAATTTAATAAGTCACAATGTTGTATTTAGTTCTCTAAACATTACTAAAATATATGATGCATGCAGGAGATCAATTAATGCAATGGTGTATTTATTAATAATTAATGATTGCAAGTACTAACTCTATCCCAGTTTATAAGAGACTTACCATACTAGGTCGGGTCTGAGCTATATATATATATATATATATAATATAATAAAATTATATCATAAAGAAAATATAAAATTTTTGTGTTTCTATAGTATATTTTTTTTATCTTATAAGTTAGTTAAGTTGGTTAATTTATTACAAAAAAAAAAAAGGTAGAGGTTAACCGAGATGGAGGGAGTTTATGACTTTTAATAGTTCTATTGTAACGCTTGTTCTTCTTGTCGAATTAAATTTGGATCTAATGTGTACTGGATAGAAGGCATTAATATGAACCAGTAGGAATTGGATTCACCCTAATCGGACTTGTAGATATTTTATTATGATTTAAATAGTGTTTAATGGGTTTTAAATCATTTACATAATTTCTATTGTCTAAAAATCAAACTAAAATCTGATCTATAATCTTCACGGGATTGTGAATCCAGGGACATATCATTCATATTTTTATGAGCTATAAATAATTTACTATAGATTTAATGATCTAAAATATCAATATAACTAATACAATTTCTACGCGGAAACTACTCTACAAAATCTAGATCTAACGAGATATTATTAATCTACATTAGAGTAGCTTTCTTTCAACATATTATTCATATTTTTCTGACCTATAAATAATTTATTAAGAATTTAATACTCCAAAATGCATTTTAAACTATTTAAATTATTATAGTAAATACGTACTATAAAAGTTAGATCGAATTTGATATTAATGTTCTACTCAATTTTATGAATCCATTGATATATTATTTGTGATTTTTGGGGTTGTAGATTAATTTCTATAGATTTTACAAGATTTAACATTTTTCAGCAATTTCTTAAATGTATTAAAGGAATTTCTTGCGCAGTCAACGCACACGATGACGCGGCGCTCGCCGGTTGGATGATACCTCTTCACGAGCCCGGTCCAATCTACACCATTCATATGAAATCCTTTGGCGGGGAACGCGAGCTTCCAGCGCTCGCCGACTGGGTCAACGGCGACGGCAACAAACAGCGGCATCGCTCAGGTGGAGGCCTTCGATGGCGGCTGCGGTGGTCTCTTACGAATCCGAGGTCGACTAAACGATGCGGACAATGATGGAAATCACGTTTGTGGTCTTTTGAACAGCTTTCTCTTCCTCTATCGACGGCTCCGTGCAGCTGGCCTCCTCGGTCTCCTTCCGAGGTTCAACGGCATCGGTAGGTCACTCGGGTGCGCTGCAAAGGAGGGTAAGGGGTCAGGGAGAGGCGGCGTGTCAAGGGGAAGAGAACCGGATGGGTAGGAGGGAAGGGGCGGTGTGAAACGGTGATTTTGAGCTCGAACTGGTGGCGGTAATGGCGGCGACGACATGAGCTCCGATTGGGGCTAGGGTTTCTAAGAAAATGAGGAAAACGCGATGAGAGCTGGAGGAGGAGTATTTATCGGGGAGACTGACATGCGGAGGGGCAGGGCAGACGAATCTCACGGAATCAACGGGGTTCGTTTCGGTTTGGGGACGAGTTCGTCCCGTGCGCGTCTCCGTCGTGAGGAAGGGTGCAGGTGGGTCAGC
This sequence comes from Avena longiglumis, assembly GCA_030063025.1. Classification (NCBI taxonomy): domain Eukaryota; kingdom Viridiplantae; phylum Streptophyta; class Magnoliopsida; order Poales; family Poaceae; genus Avena; species Avena longiglumis. The sequence goes on along the minus strand of CP125978.1, from coordinate 147,831,130 downwards.
TATCGTGAGAAAAAAAGGAAGAGGGAGCTGGGTTGCTGCTGCTCTGGGCGCGCATTAAGTAGCTTGCCTTTCTGTTGCACTCCAGCTCTGCTGCGTGCATTCTTCTTCTTGACTATCTGGCCTTCGGCTGCACGTGGTATATTAGTTACAAGCCGGCCCAGTGGCTAGTCCGGTAGGTTAGGTTGCTTTTTTTATTCTTTTCTTTTTCCATTTATTTCTTTCCTTCATAACTCTCTCAATTGAGCTCCAAAAAGGGCCAAATTTGTTTTCAAAATTTTCTAAAATATTGTAGATCAACATGGAATCAAGTTTGAATTATTTTATCTAGTTTAAATTAGTGAATTTATAAATCCTTTGTATATTCTCTTTGTAGATGCACTTTAGTAATTCAAAAATAGGGGTTTAAAATAGTGTTTTGCAATTCAAAACTTTTATGAATGCAAAATGCCATGCTCATGAATGACATGCAAATGCAAAACTCTTTTCTAGTTCCAATTTCTAAAAACTTGGGATGTGACAGACTAAACCCCTTAAGAAGAATCTCGTCCCGAGATTCGGAATGGATACCAAGGGCATGGGTGTTGTTGTCGAGGTTAATCCTCGTAATAAAACTGAACTTGGCAACTCCAACATCTAATACTTAATTGTGGAATCCTGTTCTAGCTATCAATCCTTTCCAGTGGGTTCACTTCAACAGATCCTCTAAGTAACTCCATATGTAACTATTCTTATCCATGAATGCCTCAATATGAATAAATGCGATGCACCAACATTGAAATATTACAAGTGTAATGCATGAATTAGCGGGAACTTACTAGTCACACGGCATGGCTTATTGAGTGCTTTCCCCATGCTCACATGGTTCATAGTTGCCTTCGAGGGTGAATCTGGCTTGGCTCCAGCTTCAATCTTCCTCTCCGTGAAGTTATCAACATAGTGTCTCTTCTAGTTGCACTTGAAACATGTCACTTGGCTAATATCCTTCTTCTAATAGTTGTGGTTATGACCATTGTTGCCTCCAGAGTTGTGGCCATTACCTCCATTGTGGTTGTGTCCATTGCCTCCATGCTTGTGATGTACAGAGTCCATCATAAGAATTGTGAGCCCGGTTGTGTGATCCTGAGTGGTGATTGCCATGCTTCCTCTTGAGTTTTTCCACCTGCTGGTGTTTCCCTTCCAGAATTCTGGCCTTGTCCATCAGCTCTTGGAAAGTGGGGCAGTAGACCACATATAGTTGCAATGAGAGCTCGTCGCTGAGACCATCTAGGAACCTCTCTCCTCTTGGCATCGTTGTTGTTGTTGTTGAACTCCTGTTGTAATATGCCACTATGTTGGTTTGGCAAGTTGTTGTCATCTTTAGACTCGGGACCCCGAAAAGAATGTTTTCTTGTTGTTGTTATTGTTGTTGTTGTTGTTGTTGTTGTTGTTGTTGTTGTTGTTTTTGTTTGTCATAGTTGTTGTTGTTGTTGTTGTTGTTGTTGTTGTTGTTGTTGTTGTTGTTGTTGTTGTTGTTGTTGTTGTTGTTGTTGTTGTTGTTGTTGTTGTTGTTGTTGTTGTTGTTGTTGTTGTTTTTGTTGTTGTTGTTGTTGTTGTTGTTGTTGTTGTTGTTGTTGTTGTTTTTGTTGTTGTTGTTTGTTGTTGTTGTTGTTGTTGTTGTTGTTGTTGTTGTTGTTGTTGTTGTTGTTGTTGTTGTTGTTGTTGTTGTTGTTGTTGTTGTTGTTGTTGTTGTTGTTGTTGTTGTTGTTGTTGTTGTTGTTGTTGTTGTTCTGGGCAGCCATGAATTGGGTCATCACCTGTGCTAGCTGTGCCTGTGCTGCTATCAGCTGCTCCATCTCAGTGGGTTGGCAGCGAGGCGGCATCTGTTTGGGACAACATAGATAAGTTATAGATAGAAAAACTAGAGAAGTAATACTACCCATATCTATATGAAGCAAACAATAGGCACACAAGCAAACAATCATTGCAAACAACACTCAAGCCAAAATACTTTTCTTTTTGTGTTCCATAAGTTTTGATTTAGTGGCATACCATCCACAAAATAGTTTTCCATTGACTAATATTCATTTGGGGGTGAACCTACAATCATAAAAGCAATGGACAGAATCTGTCCTAAAACTATAGCAATGTTCACGAATTTTTCTGGGCACCTTAAGCTCATCAAGAATTTTATCCAATTTTTGTGCTGGTAGATTAGGAAGTTCGGACCAGATCCTAAAATTTGAGATTAATCCGAGTTACCAATTAAAAATAAAAAATCATGCAGTAAAATCTGTCGGGCAGAAAATTGTAGCGAAAATTATCACGAATTTTGAAATATAACTTCCATTAATTCATTATCATATTTCATGAAAACTCCTGGAATTTTAGGGTATCAAAATAAAATTTCCTAAGCAAAATAAACTAACCATTACAATGTTTGGTTTGATCGGAAGCTAAAACTAAACAAAATTCTATCATAGACTATATGGTGGACATCATCTACAAGTTTAGAAGAGAAGAGTATGAGAATTGAAAGTGATAAGAAAATATTAGAAGGAAAAACAGGAGGAATAGAAGTGTTTAATAATGCTAATCAAGTTTTAGGTCACGATCCTACAGTCAATACACGTGCTCTGATACCATCTGTAATACTACAGCCTGAAAAGACTATAGCTCTATGCAACACGCCAATCCCTGGATCAGTTCATTGGCTTATATAGATCTTAAAGATGAATAACAAAGCAAATATCCGTCCATTATAAATAACGAAATGATTCAGAGTATTCAATTATTATAATAATGCTTAGCATACAAGCTAGCTCAAACAGTTCAATAGCAAACGAAAGCATAAGTATATAATAGGCTCCATCTTCAATTGCCCACAAGCGAACAAATGTTGTGTCACATCCCAAAATTTTCCAAATTTTGTAATGTGAAAAATAAATAGGGTAAAAAGAAACTTTTTGATTCCACATGGAAACATCAAAACCCATATTGAACAAACTTTGAATAAAAGGGAATCAAACAAACTCAATCAAGTGAAATACATTCATCAATAAATGTATCTTGAAATTTAAACACTTGGAAAAGTTAAACCAAAAACCAAAACCTTAATGGAATAACCATTTCCAAGATCTACCTAAGACTATGGATTTGATACATATAAAAATTTATCAACAAACATTTATAAATGATCAAAAATGATAAATAAAATATTACAAAACCATAGAAATTAATTTTATTCAATTTGGAACCATGGATAAAAACTTATGAATTTAATAAGTTAAAAGGGAATAATTTCCAAAGCTAATAAAGCTTCCATATAAAATCCATACCAAATTGTGAGAAAATTAATCCTAAAAGGATTTGAAAAGATAAACAAATATTAAGTAAAATTCCACAAATTGGAATCACCAATTTTGGATTTATAAATAAAAAGATATGGATTTTATAAGACAAAGGGACAAATAATTAAATATGGAATATTTAAAATACATATCAAATCTTGGCCAAATCCATAAACAAATGGAAGTATTGAATAATAAAAGGAATAAAATATTATTTAAATAAAATCATAAGGATTGAACAATATCCAATTTTATTTAAATAAAGACAAATTGCCTAAACTAAATAATAAATCCCAAAGACATTATTTAGAAGACAAATTAAAACCTTGAATTAAATCCATAAGAAAATGGAACAAAGATAATCCAAACCCAAATAAAATAAAGGGATAAGGAATATTCAAATAAAATAATATGGCATTAACCAAATTCTGTTCCATTTGAATAAAGACAAAATCCCTAAATAGAAATGATTAATAAAATCATGGGAAGATAATAAATGGGAATTTACCAAAGTGGATTAAAAGTTATCTAATTAAATTAAAAGAATTATTTGAATAAAATTTAAATGGGACTAAAACCATATTTGATTTGAATAAAGACATGTACCCAATTTAAATGATTAATGAATCATATTAAAAATATTTCAAATAATTCAAAGTGAATTATTTAACACCCTATGGAAATAAATAACACCTACTCAAAAGGATTTGGTAAAATTTGGATTTCAAATAGAAGTTTGAAAATTTATAAAATCTTATTTGAATAGAGACAAAATGTCTATTTTAAATAAATAACAAACATAAGGAGAATAAAATAAATATTCTAAATGGATTGTTTAATTACATAAATGAACATATTAAAAACTTACTGAAAAGTTTGGAAGGTTCTGAATTCAAATGTTTGTTTGAACAAATTCAAAACAGAATAAAAGAAACAGAAAAAGGAAAAATAATTAGAAAGAAAAAAATAAGAAAACAAATCAGCCCAACATAGCAAAGCCCAACTGGCCCAGCAAGCCCACCCTCTTCCCCACCCCGAACCGTTTTCTTACACACACAGATGCACCCGCGCGGTCACTGAATAGAAGGCCCCACCGAAACTCTCCTCACTCGCTGACCAACCGATCCCACTTGTCAGTCGTCGTTTTCACCCGCCGTGGCCCATTCTTCCCAATTCATCGCGGCTGTTTCTGCCTTGATTTGCGTCGAGTAATTCGCCTTAATGCCGCATGGATTCAGCCCTGCAACCGCGCCCTCTTGATCGCCCATGTTCCCTCTCCCGTTTTCCCCAGACGCCACTCCCCCTCGGCCCCAGGGCTGCTTGAATTGCTTGCTCAAACCCCACTGTCTCCGACGCACTCCGGCGACGATTCCGGCCACTCCTCACCGCCCCTTCCTCCCTGACACCTACTAGCTTTCTCCCCATCGCCTAGCGAATCTTCCAGTAGCTCTATCTAGCTCGCGCATGCTCTAAAACGGCGGCAACAACGACAACCGAGAGCCTCCGCCGTCTGCCTCCACTCCGGCGACACCCCCTGGTAGCATCTGACCGCCCCCTCCCCTCTGACTGTTACTCACGTGTTCACCTTTCTTGCACGCATCTAACGGTTTCCTCCACTTGTCTTAGCACACCCTCAATCCTCGCCTCCATCAAGACCAGTACGAGCCCGACGCTAGGCACAACTCCGATGAGAGATTGCCATCACGTTCGTGCACCCCTCCATCGACAACGACCACGTTGAGCATCGTCGTGACCTCACGGACTTGGTAAGCTACTGCAATCACCCCCTGACCCCATAGAATAGCCGGACCATCACCACCCGACACGCCGCCGCTCGCCGTCGCCACGCGCCGCCAGACTTTGGTCATTCGCTTGTGAGTCATTAGATCTTCATCTTGTGGCGTAGATAGAATGACTTAACGAAGAGGTATGCTAGGATCTGTACCGTACGATTAGCTTTAAATCCAACGAACCACAACGCTCGATCCAAACGAAATGGTACCGGGGAATAGGATTGCTCCACGCAGCTAGAGTATTGTTTAAAAACAGAAATGAATCTATTAGATGTTTGATTTTGTAAAATTCATAATTTAAATCTACACGTCCAAATTTTGCAAACTTTATATCAATGGAATTAGCAAAAAGAGTACTTTCCAACCATGCCATTTTTTTAATGAATTGCTTCTGTAAAATTGGTTGTTTTTGCAGAAACATGTGTAGGAATATTTTGTGTATAAAAATTATTCTAAAATTGTTTTTTTGGTAAAATATTTTGTAAATGGATTGTTTTGAACCTAATGACTATAAAAACCAACTTGTAGATTTAAAAGTGTATTTTGTGAGGCTAAGGAATAAATATTTGAATAAAAGCATTTCTAGTTAAATAAAAATGTTGAATATGGTTTAAAAATGTTTTTTGAGTAAAACCTTTTGAAAATGGTTTGAATTAAACTCTCTAACCCTAAACACCAAGTTTTAGGATTTAAAAATATATTTGTTGAACCCTATAAAAATTACTACTTTGTTTAAAGGCATTTCCACCAAAATAAAATGTTGCTTTGATTTAAAAATGGATTTTGGATGAAACCCTTTGCAAATGGAATTGTTAAAACATTATGACCATAAAAATTAATATTGGTGTTTAAAAACATTTTGGCTAACACTAGAAATTATTGTTTGAATAAAATCAATTCTAGCAAAACAAAAAGGATTTAAAGTGGCCATTTTCACTAACTTGTTGTCAAATGGTTTTGCCACTTTTATAAATGACCAATAAGTGTTTTAAAATGTTTATAACCTATTAGAAACCACTTTTCCAAATAAAAGAATCTTTGGCATGCTTGCATGCATTGCTTTGTTTTTATTATTCTATGTGTTGAATTGTTTAAATGCTAGATTGAATTTGTGCCTTGATTGAATTGTAGTGAAATTTGAAGAGTGTGACTATTGAAAGATCAAGGAGTGAACTTATATTCTCTACCAAAAAGGCAAGTGGTGCTTCATACTTTTATCCCATTATTTTCAGTATGCATTAGTGATATTTCTAAGTAGGACTTGCATGGAATTTTACTAAGTATGCTATGCCATGGGAAATCCTAATAGATGATGCCTTAGTAGAATTTTCCCTAAGTTAAGAACCCTACTATTATCATTCTTAGCTTAGCTAGTAGAAAACAAGGGTGGATTATATTCATTCTATGAAATATTTCTAAGTCTATGACTTGTGTTTTGTTTAATAAAACAACTATGTGAATGAATCACCTGGGTGGAATGGTGAGAAGGGGATATGTTGAGTGGTTACACAAGGCCAGGGGACTGGTGAACCTTGTGTATCTGTAACACCACGGTTCTGAAAAGACCGTGGCTTCTATGTGACATGCCAATCCCTGGATCGGTTCATTGGCCCACAATAGAATAAGATGAATAACATAGCAAATATCCGTGTATCATAAATAACGAAGATCCAGAGTACCATTATTAAAATAAAATCTTAGCCCAAGGCTAGCTCAAATTATTCAGGTAGCAACATAAATAAAGTAAATCCTCCATTCTTCAAATTGCCCACAAGTGAACAAGTGCCGAGTGGAGTACCGTGTCCTATATCGATTACTCAGAATCGAAATATCCTGCAACATGAAACGTAGCAGCCCCGAAGGATCAATACATGGAATGTATGGCAAGTAGAGCTAGTAAATGAGACATTAGTGCTAACATCTACATGCATATTGGCAATTGGAGTTATGTCTGGCTTGCATTTGCAAATACCTTTGTCCTACTTTCATAAACAGTTTTTGATTTTCTTTGAAAAGATCCCAATTAAGTTAACCCAACAACATTAAAGCAATTATGAAATTAGAATGAGCGAGAAACATGTCATGGGATCAATATCAAGCAACTCAAATGTCCATAACCGGGGACACGGCTAATCGATTAGATTACACACCCTGCAGGGGTTAGTACACTTTACCCATGTGACTTGGCCAGCCCAGCTCGTACCATCACTCTCATTTTGGGTGATGATAGGGAGAAGTACAAGAAGAGACCGTTCGGGAAGTAGCTCCCCAATCCCGACGTGCACCGGTCCAACCTATCAAAATTCTACATCTCTGGATACGCGGGTTCGAGTTACCACAACCTACTAAGTCCAACCAACCGCCCATTTCATTATTGGCACATGGTTGTACACGTAAGCTACAAAATAAAGAAGCGAATCATTTTCTCTTGATACCTGGGTGCCTTTCCGCAATGATACCACCAAAATTTATCAATCCCATCACACCCAGGAGATTCATTGATTAAGTTGTTTTAGTTTTCACAAACCAACACATTTAGAAACAACTTTCAGTGATGTAACCCAACCCTCGTTCATCATACCATGGCTAAGCACATCTACCAACGGTGGTTCATCTACAAGGAAAGCCCTACCACATAATAGGACATAGCATAGCGATAGTATCATCCTACACATGTATCTACAAAATACACGACAATGCATTGAAAATAGTAGAACAATATCATGAACAAAATAGCATCTACTTGCCTTGGTTGTAGCAGTCGGAAGAACAATCCACACACGAGCAAGCGTTGCACTCGTCACAATCTACACGATACAATTGCAATCATAAACAAACAATCCACAAGAATATGCAACAAAGATGATGCATGAATGCATGCATGGCAAGTGGATTGATGCTACAGCAGCACCACATAATCCTATTCAGTAAAGCTACTGATTGCATGCATGGAAAATAGTTTTAGCGCAAGGAAAACTATTATGCAAAATATAATGCTCAAAACTAGAGCTAGAACCCAAATAATTCACTACCGATAGTATAGTGTTTTTAAAATCCTGGGAAAATTCTACTGTATAGGCAATGCTATTTAGGAACAGTACCAATTGGAATTACTCAAAAATGAATTATAAAACTCCCTGAGTAATTAAAATACTCCAGAAGGCCTCTAAATAGTTTCTGCAAAAGTTTTTATTGTAAGCCTATCTTTTTAATTCACTTTGAGATTCGCCTTGTTCTACTGAATCCAGGGACATATTATATGCAATTTTTGGAGTTACAGATCTTTTTCTACGAATTAATTACTCCAAAAAGGCCATTAACTCTTTTAATTAATCTAGACAAAATCTTGCTGCAAAAGTGTAAAACAATGATACATAAAGATTCTACACGTCTTACTGAGTCTACACATATTTTATTTGCAATTTTTGGCCTAGTAGATTAATTTCTACGAATTTTGCAAGTTTCAGCTATTTTCTGAAATTTCTAAATCCATTTAAATCTTTCTTTATGTCAAAGCGGCCAGCAACGTCGGCGCTTCAACACGCTGCTGCGCTGGCACTGGCCGGTACCGGTTCGGCCGGCCCGTCTAATCTGGCGCGTAGAAAACGAATCGGACGGTTGAGGTTGACCGTGGCGAGACTCACCGACGCGGTGACGTGGCGGCGGCGGGCTCGTCGGCCGGTGGTGTTGGTGGCGGTTGTGGCGGTCCCCGGTGTCGGCAAGGCGGTCGACGAGGTGCAGGGGAGGATGGCGTGCCGATTGGTGGCGTTGGGTGTTTCGGGGGATCCCTCTGGCGTCGACGACGGGCAGCTGAAGGCGGGCGGCGTTGGCGGTGCTCCGGTGAGCAATCGGCGGCGCTGCGCTGCGAGAGGCAAGGGGAAACAAGCACGGGGTGAAACTATGAAGCTAGGCGATCGTCGAGGAGTGGAGAGGGCAAGGAGGGGCGGCTCGGAGCATCAGCGGCAGAGCTTACCGTGAACGGCGGCGGAGGCGGAGGAGTTCGAGCTCGAAACAGAGATCGAGTTAGGGTTTCTGGGCGTGTTTGAGGGGGGGAAGAGTGGCGGCGGGGTGAGGATTAAGAGGGGCCCAAAGTTTGGGGAGGGGCGGGGTAGTTAGAGGCCGAATCGGCCGAGAAACGCGGCGGCGGCGGTGGAGTCCCGTTCGGGCACGGTGGAGGGGATGACATGCGGGCCACTTTGTCGATGGTATGGCTGCTAATGGGCCGCCCAGCTGCTAAGCGTGAGGTGTGTGCGGTGGGCGGTGGCTAGGCAGGGTAGGCTGGTGGGCTGGGCCGGGGTGGCTCAGCCTGGGGGGTAGGTTAGTTAGTTTTTTTTGTTCTTTCTTTTATTCTTTTTGCTTTTCTTGTTTCTTTCATAACTTTTTATTAGTTAATCCAAATGAATTGATTTTTGTTTTCAAATTTTTCTAAAATACCAAGGATCATCCTAGGACCATTTTTAGCAACAAAATGTCTATTTCAAACTAGTGACTTCAAGGGTCCAACTATTCCTTTGTAGGAACATTTGAGTCACTTCGTCTAGGGTTTGAATGCAGGGTTTTGAATTTGACAAAAGATTCGTGAATGCAAAATGGCATGAGTGATATGCAGAACCAAATCTAAAACTTGGGATGTGACAAGACTAACCCCCTTAAGATGAATATCGTCCCCGAGATTCGGCGCGGCTAGCAAATAGGTGTGGGTAGTCCTCCCGGATGTCATCCTCACGCTCCCAAGTGGCTTCCTCTTCGGTGTGGTGGCTCCATTGCACCTTGCAAAACTTGATTGTCTTGGTACGGGTAATCCTCTCCGCTGTCTCCAAAATCTTGACCGGTTTCTCCTCATAGGTCAAGTCATTCTCAAGCTGAACCTCCTCTAGTGGCACAGTGTCTCTTAATGGTGTATCCACCATCTCCGGATGGCACTTCTTCAGCTGGGATATGTGGAACACATTGTGAACAGCGGACAGAGCCTCAGTCAACTCCAACTGATAAGCAACTTCTCCCTTGCGTGCTAAGACCCGATATGGTCCAATAAACCGAGGTGCCAGCTTACCCTTAATTCCAAATCTCTTGATTCCACGAAGTGGCGACACCCTGAGGTATGCTCTATCACCTATCTCATACACCACTTCCTTGCGCTTGGCGTCAGCGTAGCTCTTCTGCCTTGATTGCGCTACCTTCAGCCTGTCCCTAATCAAGGCGACCTTCTCCTCAGCGTCCTTGATCAAATCAGGTCCAACCAACTGACGTTCTCCTACTCCATCCCATAGTAATGGTGTCCGGCACCGTTTCCCATACAGTACATCAAACGGTGACGTCTTGATGCTGGTTTGATAGCTGTTGTTGTAGGAAAACTCAGCATATGGCAAATTCTCATCCCAACTAGAACCATGATCCAAAGCGCAAGCTCTCAGCATGTCTTCCAAAATCTGATTCACCCTCTCGGTCTGTCCATCAGTCTGTGGGTGAAACGCTGTGCTAAACTCCAATCTAGTCCCAAGCGACTCGTGCAGTTGACGCCAAAAGTGAGAAGTAAATTGGGTGCCTCTATCTGATACTATACTCTTGGGAACTCCATGCAGGCACACAATTATGTCCATATAAATCTTGGCCAACTTGGCACTCGTGTAGGTCGTCTTCACCGGTATAAAGTGGGCTACCTTGGTCAAATGGTCGACCACTACCCAAATGGAATCATATCCTGACCTGGTCCTAGGAAATCCTATGATAAAATCCATTCCCACTCTATCCCACTTCCAATCCGGCACGGGCAATGGCTGTAGCAATACTGCTGGCTTCTGGTGTTCCGCCTTCACTCGGCTACATACATCACATAGGGCAATATGCTCCGCGATGTCTCCCTTCATGTTGTTCCACCAGAATCTGTCCTTTAGGTCCATATACATCTTCGTATTGCCCGGATGTATGGAATACGGTGAGTCATGAGCTTCTTGCAGAATCAACTTCCTTATCTCCAGATCGTTGGGGACGCACAAACGATCTCCATACCACAAGGTTCCTTGCTCATCCTCGCGGGACTCCCATGCTCGATCCTCCTTCATCTTTTCCTTTACTTCATCAATCTCTTTGTCTCCCACTTGAGCCTTCCTGATTCTGTCCTGTAGCGTTGGTTGGACTTCCATTGCTGCCAAATATCCTTCAGATACTACCTCCAGTCTAAGGTCCTTGAATTGCTTGCACAAATCCTCGGGCAATTCCCCAATTGTCAATCCATTGGCATAAACCTTCCAGCTCAGAGCATCCGCTACTACATTGGCCTTTCCTGGGTGGTATTGCAGATTCATATCATAGTCCTTGATAAGTTCCAACCATCTCCTTTGCCTCATATTCAGTTCCTTCTGGGTAAATATGTACTTCAGGCTCTTGTGGTCGGTGTACACATCACAGTGTTTTCCCATTAAGTAATGCCTCCATACCTTGAGCGCATGAACCACTGACGCTAACTCCAAGTCGTGTGTGGGATAATTCCTCTCATGGTGTTTAAGTTGTCGCGAGGCATATGAGACCACTCTCCCATCTTGCATCACAGTACACTTGGAAATCCTTCTGAAGATCTGGTAAACACAGAACAGACGGATCACTAGTCGACGCTTCAGTTCCTGAAAGCTGGCTTCACACACATCCGTCCATTCAAACTTCCTCTCCTTCTTCAGAAGTTCAGTCACCGGCTTAGCAATCTTGGAGAAGTTTTCAATGAACCTCCGGTAATATCCAGCAAGTCCCAAAAATCTTCGAATCTCTCCCGCATTCTTGGGCGCTTCCCATTCAGTTACTGCAGTCACTTTGCTTGGATCAACAGCGACTCCTTCTCCTGACACCACGTGTCCAAGAAATCCAACAGTGTTAAGCCAGAATTCACACTTGCTGAATTTGGCATACAACTTGTGTTCCCTCAGCTTCTCCATAATCAGTCGCAGATGTTTCTCATGCTCAGCATCATCCTTGGAATATATCAGTATGTCATCAATAAACACCACCACGAACTTGTCCAAGTACTCCATGAATACCTTGTTCATCATGGTCATGAAATATGCCGGGGCATTCGTTAGTCCAAAAGACATAACCGTATACTCATATAAACCATACCTAGTGGTGAAAGCGGTTTTTGGTATGTCCTCCTCCCGGATCTTCAATTGGAAGTAGCCTGATCGCAGATCAATCTTGCTGAACACCTTCGCTCCTTCCAGTTGATCAAACAAATCATTTATGTTCGGCAGGGGGTATTTGTTCTTGATGGTCACCTCATTCAGCGAGCGATAGTCCACCACTAACCTCTTGCTGCTGTCTTTCTTCTCCACAAACAGAACAGGTGCACCCCATGATGACGAACTAGGCTGAATGAATGCCTTGTCCAACTGCTCTTTCAGCTGCTTCTTCAATTCCTTCAGCTCATCCACATCCATCTTATATGGTCTCTTTGCTATAGGTCCTGTTCCCAGCATCAGGTCGATGAGAAACTCCACTTCCCTGTCAGGTGGCATTCCTGGCAGCTCTTCCGGAAACACGTCGGGGTAATCCCTAATCATAGGCACAGTATCCATGCTAACCCCCTTAAGAGAATTCAGCTTACTCCTTCCTGGTCGTACAGCCGACTTGAACCTAATTATCTTACCATCCGGGGTTTTGAGTGAAACAGCTCGCTGTGCACAATCTATGTGTCCCCCGTGCATAGACATCCAATCCATACCCAGAATAACATCTAACCCTTGTGATTCCAACACTACCAGATGTGCAATGAAGTTGTGTGTTCCAATCCTCATAGTTAAGCCGCGGCATCCCGCACTAGCTATCATATCTCCTCCAGGTGAGCTTACTCTAATAGACTCTTTCATAGACTCAGTAGGTAGCTTATACTTATCCACAAATGCCCTCGATATGAATGAATGCGATGCACCAGTATCGAAAAGTATAATTGCAGGGTGAGTGTTGATTGGGAACTTACCAATCACAAGGTCAGGCTCATCTGGGATCTCCTCCACATTCATGTGGTTCACTGTGGCCTTCAGTCCCTTCTTCTCCGGACAGTTGTCAGCATAATGTCCCTTCTGGCCACGCTTGAAGCATGTCACCTCACTCAGATCCTTCTTCACAAAGCTGTGATCACGGTTGCGGTCATGTCCACCGCGTCCTCCAGAGTGGTGAGAGTGTCCTCCCTTGTGGTTGTGGTAGCTGCTCTTGTGGTTGTCATGTCGATGTCCATCGCCTCCATGGTGGTGGCGGTCATGGATCCCATGGTGCCCATGGTCACTCCCTCCATGCTTGGAGTATCCATCATATGAAGTGCGAGACTTGTGATGTGAACCAGAGTGGTGATTGTTGCTCTTCCTCTTGCGGTTCTCCACCTGCTTGTGCTTCCCTTCCAAGATCCTGGCCTTGTTCATAAGCTCCTGGAAAGTGGGGCAATAAACCACTAGTAACTGCACTGAAAGCTCATCACTGAGGCCATCCAGGAATCTCTCCCTCCTTTTTCCATCAGTGTCAACATCCTTAGGTGCATAACGGGACAGGTTGTTGAACTCCTCAATGTACTCAGCCACGGTGCGATTGGTTTGGTGCAAGTTGCGGAACTCCTTCCTCTTCAGGCTCAGAACTCCTGAAGACACGTGGTTGGTCCTGAAACCTTCCTCAAACATTGCCCAAGTCACAGTGTCCAGCGGGTGGGTGATCTGAAAAGTGTCCCACCAAGAAGAGGCTGGTCCCTCCAGTAGGTGAGCGGCAAACCTCACCTTCTCAGCATCAGTGCATCCAACAGTTACCAGATCCTTGTTGACCGAACACAACCAGTCGACAGAAACCATTGGTTTCGTTGCAGTAGAGAACTTAGCTGTCCTTAGCCTCAGAAACCTGGTGAGAGCATCTTCCTGAGGCTGGTTGTTCCCATTGTTGTTGTTGTTCTGAGCTTCCATGAACTGGGTCATAACTTGGGTCAGCTGTGCCTGAGCTGCCATGAGCTGCTCAAACTCAGTGGGCTGACGGCGGGGAGGCATCTGCGGTTCAGCACAGGTAAGCTTAGAAAGAATCAACTACGATAATAGGTTTCTACCCATGCATTATGATCAAACAACAACAAACAATGGAAGATAATCTCAAGAAAGCAATACATCAATAAACAAGTGGTCCGGCAACATCCCAGGGGTTATCCTAGCAGTATATACCTACTGAAATAGTTTTACAAGAGTTGGCAATGGTTATCTAAACAGTTGATCAACTAAGCAACAAAATCAGCAATCTGCCAGAACAGTCCAGCAGGGTTCACGATTTTTTCTACCTGACTTAGACTCGTCAGGAAATTATGCTGATTTTTTCACATACATTACAGAGAGTTTCGCACCAGCCCTATTTTTTTCAGATTTTTCCTAGATACCAGTAAAATATGAAAAATCGTACAGTACTGCTGTATCAGCAGAAAACTACAGCGAAAATAACACAGACGTTAACCAAACTTGCCATAACTCTTTCATAAAATTCGCACAAATAATTCCTGGGATATTGGAGTACACCAATAAGCAACTAAACAGTCTTAAAAACTAGCAGTAATTAAGTCTTACATCGATCGAGACTAATCCTAACGAATTTACCTAACGAGGACTAATTGGTGGACTTCTGTGTACTTCTTGAAGAGGTTGCGGTAGGTCCTTGCACTCATGCGTTGGCGCTTCTGTCCACGGTTTAACCATGGCGGCGGAGTATACACCTCTCCTGAGTCATCACTTGAAATCTCAAACTCCACCTCTTCTGGATCCTCCTCTTCTTCTTCACTCTCTGCTGCAACTGCAACAACCTCATCTCCTCCACCATCATCATCTCCATCATCATCATCCTCGTCCTCATCATCATCGTTCCCACTGTCATCATCATCATTGTTGTTGCCACCATCTCCATTGTCATCATCAGAGGGTGGATTCAGTTGTGCTTGGAGAGCGGCAATCTGGGCTGCCATAGCTTCAATAGTTTGATCCCTTTCTTGGACGGTCCCTTGCAACTGTTGTATGTTCTGGGTGTTCTCCTGCACAGTACCATGAAGATGAGCTATGGTTGCATCTCTGGCTATCAGGACATTCTCCAGAACTCCCACAGCTTCATGCAAGGTGTCAATCTCCTGTCCTTGGACCACCATACCATTGCTGGCAAAGTCTGCAATCTCCTTTATCATCATCACTTTCTCAGCTAGAGCTCCATTCTCCCTTTCCATGTCCTCTATGTGCCTCCGACGGGGCGGCATGTTGTTTCTATCGCCCGGGGTAACCACAATGTGTCCATCTTCATCACACCTCCCATAGTCACGGTAGGGTGAGTCTGCTGGCAGTAGGTGTCGGACATGATGGCACTGGCGAGACAGGGCTTCATGTATGGCCAAGTTGATTCCAAGTCCCCAGTTGCAGTATGTCTTGGTGTAGATCAGATGCACAGGGTTTGGCAAGGCGGCATCCCTGAATATGAAGGTAGTGATCTCCCATGCATCCTCACCATATCCATAGGTGTACAGCCTTCTTCCTTGAACATGGGCAGTGGCAATCCCAATGACCGCGAGAGCTGTGCTAACTGTCTTGCAAAGGGCCTTGGTGACTCCATGGTTTCATACTCAGTCCTGACTTCTCCCGTCTATCAATTAAAAGAGGAAAGTGTGATAATAGCATATGGTAAGAATTTACGAGAGTGAAAGGCATAAGATGAAAGACAGAGTTCATATAAGCTTTAATAATTCTATGGCTTCCTAATCCAACCCTAGGTCACGATCCTACAGTCGACACACGGGCTCTGATACCATCTTGTAACACCACGGTTCTGAAAAGACCGTGGCTTCTATGTGACATGCCAATCCCTGGATCGGTTCATTGGCCCACAATAGAATAAGATGAATAACATAGCAAATATCCGTGTATCATAAATAACGAATATCCAGAGTACCATTATTACAATAAAAGCTTAGCCGAAGGCTAGCTCAAATTATTCAGGTAGCAACATAAATAAAGTAAATCCTCCATTCTTCAAATTTCCCACAAGTGAACAAGTGCCGAGTGGAGTACCGTGGCCTATATCGATTACTCAGAATCGGAATATCCTGCAACATGAAACGTAGCAGCCACTAAGGGTCAATACATGGAATGTATGGCAAGTAGAGCTAGTAAAGGAGACAATAGTGCTAACATCTACATGCATATTTGGCAATTGGAGCTGTGTCTGGCTTGCATTTGCAAATACCTTTGTCCTACTTTCATAAACAGTTTTTGATTTTATTTGAAAAGATCCCAATTAAGTTAACCCAACAACATTAAAGCAATTATGAAATTAGAATGAGCGAGAAACATGTCATGGGATCAATATCAAGCAACTCAAATGTCCATAACCGGGGACACGGCTAATCGATTAGATTACACACCCTGCAGGGGTTAGTACACTTTACCCATGTGACTTGGCCAGCTTGCTGTACCATCACTCTCATTTTGGGTGATGATAGGGAGAAGTCCAAGAAGAGACCGTTAGAAGTAGCTCCCCAATCTCGGCCGCACGGTCCAACCTATCAAAATTCTACATCTCTGGATACGCGGGTTCGAGTTACCACAACCTACTAAGTCCAACCAACCGCCCATTTCATTATTGGCACATGGTTGTACAAGTAAGATACAAAATAAAGAAGCCAATTATTTTCTCTTGATACCTGGGTGCCTTTCCGCAATGATACCACCAAAATTTATCAATCCCATCACACCCAGGAGATTTATTGATTAAGTTGTTTTAGTTTTCGCAAACCAACACATTTAGAAACAACTTTCAGTGATGTAACCCAGCCCTCGTTCATCATAGCATGGCTAAGCACATCTACCAACGGTGGTTCATCTACAAGGAAAGCCCTACCACATAATAGGATATAGCATAGCGATAGTATCATCCTACACATGTATCTACAAAATACATGACAATGCATTGAAAATAGTAGGACAATATCATGAATAAAATAGAATCTACTTGCCTTGGTTGTAGCGGTCGGAAGAACAATCCACACACGAGCAAGTTTTGCACTCGTCACAATCTACACGATACAATTGCAATCATAAACAAACAATCCACAAGCATATGCAACAAAGATGATGCATGAATGCATGCATGACAAGTGGATTGATGCTACAGCAGCACCACATAATCCTATTCAGTAAAGCTACTGATTGCATGCATGGAAAATAGTTTTAGCGCAAGGAAAACTATTATGCAAAATATAATGCTCAAAACTAGAGCTAGAACCCAAATAATTCACTACCGATAGTATACTGTTTGTAAAATCCTGGGAAAATTCTACTGTATAGGCAATGCTATTTACGAACAATACCAATTGGAATTACTCAAAAAGGAATTATAAAACTCCCTGAGTAATTAAAATACTGCAGAAGGCCGCTAAATAGTTTCTGCAGAAGTTTTTACTGTAAGCCTATCTTTTTAATTCACTTTGAGATCTTTTTCTATGAATTAATTACTCCAAAAGGCCATTAACTATTTTAATTAATCTGGACAAAATATTGCTGCAAAAGTGTAAAACAATGATACAGCAAGATTCTACACGTCTTACTGAGTCTACACATTATTTATTTGCAATTTTTGGCCTAGTAGATTAATGTCTACGAATTTTGCAAGTTTCAGCTATTTTCTGAAATTTCTAAATCCATTTAAATCTTTTCTTTGCAGTCAAAGCGACGGCCGGCGTCACGCTGGCTCCGTGGCCACACGGCTGCCACGCGCGCACCGCTGGCAGTACGTTCGGCCCGTCTAATCTGGCACGTAGAAAACGAATCGGACGGTCGAGGTTGACCGTGGCGAGACTCACCGACGCGGTGACGTGGTGGCGGCGGGCTCGTCGGCCGGTGGTGCTGGCGGCAGTTGTGGTGGTCCCGGGCATCGGCAAGGCGGTCGACGAGGTGTAGGGGAGTATGGCGTGCCGATTGGTGGCATCGGGTGTTTCGGGGGATCCCTCTGGCGTCGACGACGGGCGGCTGAAGGCGGGCGGCGTCGGCGGTGCTCCGGCGAGCAATCGGCGGCGCTGCGCTGCGAGAGGCAAGGGGAAACAAGAACGGGGTGAAACTGTGAAGCTAGGCGATCGTCGAGGAGTGGAGAGGGCAAGGAGGGGCGGCTCGGAGCGTCGGCGGCGGAGCTTACCGTGAACGGCGGAGGAGTTCGAGCTCGAAACCGAGCTCGAGTTAGGGTTTCTGGGCGTGTTTGAGGGGGGGAAGAGTGGCGCGGGGTGAGGATTAAGAGGGGCCCGAAGTTTGGGGAGGGGCGGGGTAGTTAGAAGCCGAATCGGCCGAGAAACGCGGCGGCGGCGGCGGAGTCCCGTTCGGGCACGGTGGCGGGGATGACAGTGCCCCCTGTCGGCCAGTATGGGTTGCTAAATGGCAGCCGGCTGCTAAGCGCCATGGGGTGTCTGTGGGCGGTGGCTAGGCAGGGTGGTGGTGGGCTGGGTGGCTCGGTACCGGGGTAGGTTATTTAGTTTTTTTTGTTCTTTCTTTTATTCTTTTTGCTTTTCTTGTTTCTTTCATAACTTTTTATTAGTTAATCCAAATGAATTGATTTTTGTTTTCAAATTTTTCTAAAATACCAAGGATCATCCTAGGACCATTTTTAGCAACAAAATGTCTATTTCAAACTAGTGACTTCAAGGGTACAACTATTCCTTTGTAGGAACACTTGAGTCACTTCGTCTAGGGTTTGAATGCAGGGTTTTGAATTTGACTAAAGATTCGTGAATGCAAAATGGCATGAGTGATATGCAGAACCAAATCTAAAACTTGGGATGTGACAGTATCACACTTGTGGAATGCCACTGTAACATTCCAAAAATATTAAACATGGATCATCAAACTCTAATCATCAAAATTAGGGTTAACAAAAACTTTCCCAACTAAAAATATGAAAGCATTCATATGTGTGTGTATTCAAAAATTGGATTCTTTTGAATTGCCATGGTTCTGTGTTTCTTTGCTTGTAAAATGATTCTTAGGTGAAATAAACATCATCTAAACAATCCCCAAACTTTTCCCAAAGACAAACAACCCAAAATAAACAAAGAAAGTGAATGGTCACTTTGGCCAAATTAACTCTCATGCCTACTTTGGCTATCTCTAATTTTCAAAACTCAACAGAAACATTTGTGGATCTTTGCACCCATTGTTAGTACTCATAATAAGGTACCAAGGCCCACTTTGTGAAACATTCAAATACTAAGTTTAAATGACAGTTTAAAATTGAATCCATCTCATATGGGAAGATCCCACTATTTCAAAAACCACTCAAACAAGTTCAATTTTCAAAACCCAAGCACCCACAGAATCCTCAACACATACCTAGAACACCCACCAAAAATCTTTTCAAAATTCAAAACTCAAGATCTTGCGGCCATTTCATCAAACAGCTTGCAGATTCAAATCAAACAAATCACAAACACTATTTTGAGCAGTGATTTGGCCAACCTTGTCCCCTCTCTAGCTCACAACAAACATCTAGCAGATCATCTAGCTTAGTTAGTAACCTCTAGCATCATTGTGAGCTTGCCATTGCCATCAATGGTGAGCAGGCCGAGCCTCACCATGTCACCCCAGTGTGGACAACAAGCTAGAGGAAGAACTAGCTATGCCAACCATGTCTGGGAGGTAGCCCATGCCTCACCGCCCCCTCTCGACCAGCCCTAGCTCAAGGACAGAGACAAGAACCGCCAGGAACGCTGTGCCCGCGCCACTATCGACCATGCCGACGCGCACCACCGTGCACGCACCGTTCCCATTCAACCCGACCACCTCGAGCCCTTGCCGCCCGCTAGCATGCACCCCACCGTCCCAGGAGACGACTAGACATGATCGTTTCATCGCCCGTACCCCGTAGCCACCGCACGCCGCGAAGTTCGCCGCCTCTGCCTCGCAGAGCACCGCACGTTCCCGACCAATTGCCACCGCCCCTAAGATCACATTCAAGTCTTAAAGCATCGCCAGGAGACCACCCGTCGATCGCCAACCTCAGCCATGCCTCTAGCCTCCCGTAGCCATGTCGCCACCGTCGCCCGCCCATCCCTCTCGGTCTCGCCATCGAGCCTATAAAAGGAGGCGACCCCCAGCCGATTGAAGCACACCATTCAACTCCCTTTACCTCACTGATCATTCCACCCTCTAGCCGGAGCACGAGGAGAAGCAGCTCGCCCAAATTGTGCTAGAGCAGGCTGCCTCTGGAGAAGAAGGGAGTCGTTCATTTAGACCATCCCCGGAGCTGCCTCGACCATCCCTGAGCTCGCCGTCGACCACTCGTTCGTTTGCCCGCCTCGCCGTCGTTGCTGGAGCCCTGGTATTCCCCCTATGCACCCCCACTGAGCTGCTAGGGTTCGAGATCGCCGGTGACATGTTCATCGTCGACGACGACCCTCAGCCATTGATCGCCCTTCTAATCCAACGAACCACACCGCCCCGTACCGCTTTGCATGTTATGAGCCACTGACTGGTGGAATCCCCATGTCAGCTGCGCCCCGCGATGAGGAGTGACACTGGGCCGGCCCATTAAACTTTCCCGCGCAGCCCAACCGTTTGAATTTAGATTTTTCTATTTTAATTCAAACTCAATTCTGTCCCTAGATTCAAAAATCAACCCAGCTCGATTCAGTGAACCAAATTGCTTGAAACCAAGTTTGTTAGAAAGGTACGGAAATTCTTAATCCAAGCCCGTTGGATTCAAATCATTTGGATCTGTAGATCACCCTTGGTAAAAATAACAAGTCAGAAGCTTTTTTGCATTCAAACATTTTTCAAAATTCAACCATAATACCTTTTGAGTTGATTCCAACTCTCAAAAATCACATTTGATCATACCTTTCAGAATATATAAAAACATAATGGTTTACTTAAAGAAATAATGTCCAAGTAATAAAAGAATGCCACATAGGCATTTCTAGTCACTTTATTTATTAAAAATAAAAAGGTTAAACCTTATTAAATTGTGACACCACTTGAAATCACATTCCCTTGTACTGAAATATGTGGTGATGACATGTGTCAACATGATCCCATGTTTGGAATTGGAGAATATTAAATCTTAAGTAGTTTTTCAATGAGTAGAAATTACTTTTTTCAAATTAAAATACATAAGACAAATGCTTTAATCTTGTAATGATAGGTGATGATGCTAGATCATCTATAGAACACCTTTGTGTGATGATTGAAAATAGTTAAGTATTGTTTGGTGATTGTGTACCTCGTATTTATTTATAGACGCTAGTACCGACCAAGGATACGAGGAGGAAGGAGGATACTACGAGGAAGAAGTCGAGGAGAACTTCAACCACTGCTCTGCTCAAGGCAAGCTTATACTGATACTTATGCAAGACAATACATGAAACCTTGCAAGCTAACCCTTGCAAGATACCCTACTTATGCGAACTAATACGTGCTTGTTACCATGCCCACTATATGCCTTAAGCATATGTGATCATACCCACTTGATACCCAATCCTAGTTTTATTTGCAAGCTTTCTACCTTATTTCTTTATCAAAGATATTTCTTAGAGTTTACTTAGGTGACTTGTAGATTCTAGGAAGATAATTGAAGGTTGCATAAAGAGCATTAAATTTGGCTAAGCTAGATAATCTTGATGTCATCCTAAGGCATGAGATTGAACTTAATTAATCTCCACTTGTTTACCACCTCTCATTAGTACTCACCCCACTTGTAGATGCTAGTGCTAAGCATAAAACTTGATCAACTTTAGATGGGAATACTTGGTGAAAATGGTTATGAAAACCTTAGAATGATGAGTCATTCTACCGAGATGTTTTGACATGTGTTTCCGAACACCAGATGCTTTTGATGATGAAAATGTTGAGGCATGAGCCTTAGCCCTTTATAAAAATGATGGTTGTTTGGATGCGATACCATTCCAATTTTACCGTACAACCATAATACCCAAAAGTTGGGTAGGGCTTGACTGGAAACTTATATACCTTAGTATGGGTTCCCTCACGGCCAAGGTCTGAGCTGAGGCTACCTTGTGAAGATTGTCCACATGTGTAGTACCCAAGACGACAGTTGGTCATGGTTGGGAGGCCAAACTCACAGGAGAGGTGCCTATACTAGGGCGTGTAATTGAAAGGTTAGGATTGATTATCCACATACTGAGTATGGTGAATTTAGGATTTGTTCCTAATGGATGTATCGAATGTTGTGGTGAAAGTGTACAATCTCTGCAGAGTGTTAAACTATTCGAATAGCCGCATCCGCGGTTATGGACAGTTGGAGTGTCCATACTGTTCCCCCGTCAGATGTTTTCAAAATGGCTTATGAAATGAATTGAGACTTTGACTTGACCACAGCAGAGTTGTGATATGAAATTTAAATTCCCACTTAGGTGTTATAAAACTTCAACTAGCTTTCTTTGCTTTTGAACTTAGTAGAGGTAAATTTGGCTTTTTGCAAAACAACCCTAGAGCTTAGTGTCCTACTACAAAAAAAACCCTTCACTTGTTAGTATTAGTTTGCGAGTACTTAAAGAGTACTCATGGCTTTGTCCCTGGCTATTCCCGTGGCCAGACTATGAAGAGGAGTACCAAGATGATGGACCCCAGGAAGGTTACGACAACTAGGATCATCTCCCATCGTCAGCATTGCCTGTGACCCCGAAGATGGAGCTTCGCCTACGCTAACTTTATTATTACGTTATTCCGCTGCTTGAGTTGTATTAAGAACTAGATCATGATATCCTTATTTGTGTAAGACCTTATGTATGGTTTGTAATGGATGATGTACCGTGATATCCAAATCTGTTATGTCTCGCAACAATGGTAATCCTAGGATTGCGATGTATGGCATAACAGGCATCTGGGATTAAAAATCCGGGTGTTGACAAGTTGGTATCAGAGCCATCCTGACCATAGGAGACCCTAGTTAGATGTAACACCCTCAGAATCGGCCCTATGCAAGTTTTAAAACTTCCAAAAACCCGAGCGAAAAAAAGTGCCCACCGCACACTTTTACTGGGTGGAAAAACAAAGTAATAACATTACACACACAACAGCGATGGGACCCCCCCGAGAGATATACACAAACGACTCAAAGAAAGTCAAGAATACAGAAACGGTATAAAGATAATCAAAATGAAAAGCGGTGGGTAGAGCGGGTAAATGATAAAAAAACGATGAAGAAAGCTATGAGCCAACAGAATACCATATAACCCCATCCCCCACCTGCCGGCCAGCACGGCCACCCAGGGTTGATCTCAAAAATCCGAAACAAAACAAAACAAAAAAAAAAGAAAAGAAAAAAAAAAAGGAGGGAGGGAAAATCGAGGCGAGGCAGAGGCCAAAGCAAAATTGGGTATCCTCGCCTCCTAGGGGTGGTAGGTGGCAGCCAAAGGCAAACACTAACCTAACAACGACTATGGATCGATACCCGGCGGTGAGAGGAGAGGTGAGTATGACCTATCATGATCCAACACCATAATCAAACAACAAACCCATCCTGGCGTTTCCCCTCGAGAAAACGAGGAGGAGTCAACGGAGCGCTTTGTTTATTATTGCTTTACTTATATTATTATCGTTTACGCTACTACTTTACTATAATTATTTAATAAAATGGATCACTTTTAGTTAGTTAGTTCCTTTAGTAGTTCAGTTGGCATCATATAGTATAGTTTCATCTAACCCCCCAAAACCGATGACCCATGATATTTTACTTTTACTTGCCTTTACTTTTACTTAGCCATGCCAGTTGTAGATACAGATCAATTTAAAATAGTAATAATTTTAGTATTGGTAAAATTGAAACACCGTTGTGTTTTCTATCATGATGAGACTTTTGACAAAGCAAAAAAAAACAACCTGAGGTGCACCACGTGCTTTTAGAACGATTATTGCTCGAAAGTATCATACACCCTTTGCCGACTTTTGGCGCATCTCCCTGCCACCCTCACGGTTATCGGGGGCCAAAGGCCCGCAGCGTTCCCCAAGCGAGTTAGCAGTCGGCAAGTCGGACTGCCGGGAGGTTCGTCAATTCGTCGGTCTCGGCCTCAGTCCCGGAGTCGGGCGCTCCATCCCGACACCAGACCCGAATCAAAGCGATGCGATAAGCCATACCAAAATCAAATTAATAAATAAAAATAAAGCAAAAAATAAAGATAGTAAATAAACCTCAAACCAAATTAGTTAAAAAATCACAATAGTTAAATAAAAATCAATAAATAATTATCTCCCCCGTCCACCACTCACCGGGGCGGCCACTACTTCAACAAGGTTATTGGGGGGGACACAAGATGGTGAAGTGCGTGATACCAAAAAATCTTCACCCGACACATGATAACTGCCTTTAAAATGTTAATTAAATGCCGAAACGTAATTAAAGTGACCAATATTAAAACCATGAATCAGTCCAATCAACAACATCAATTAAATTGAAAAATGAGTGTGACAAGAAAAAACACTGATAATCCGATCATGAGCAAACACCAAACAAGCACCAAACATGGATAGGACAAAAAACTATATATGGTCGGTAAAGGATGTGTCCACGGAAACAATGAACTATCTAACAAACAACGTGTAGGAAGTAAATACTATAAAGTAAGATAGGTAGAGAGAAAGGGAGGTGAGAGAAACAAAAAACAAGATATCAAGAGATCGGAAGGATGATATCAACTCAAAACAACATCACGAGAAGATCCGAAAAGAGGGAAGAAAAGTTTACATCATGAAACAATCGATGATGAAGAAGGATCAACTAGAAAGAAGACATATGATGCATGAATGAAAAGTGACATGGATCAGAATCGACAATTGCATAAATGATCGGGTGGTTTACAGAATTGCAATTATTGTTTGCGACAATTAATGTTTAATTAGGATTTTAATATTGTTAAAGTTTAAAAGATAAGTAAAGATAAAATATTCGTTTAAAGTTGCTAGATTAAATGTTAAAAGTTTAATCAAGGATATATGCCATATATATTTAATATGAATTTGAGCATGCCCCAAATATTACTGACCATTGCAAGATGTAAAGGCCAATTATATTATAAAGAGGGTTATGAATAATGAGTAAGAAATTATTAGCATTCTCGAAAATCTGCGGTTGGGGTCGACGGTCTTGGTGAAAAGGGGCCTTGGGCGTCGGGTCGGGTGGTAGAGGGTTTCGAAAGGGTAGGGGGTCGGTCTGGTTCGCGCTCGCCGGGGTGGAGTTGAGGTCTGTCTTCGGGGTCGGGGTTTGGTCTGCGGCGCGGTCGGTCTTGTCCTGGTCTTGCAGGCTGCATCGCTCGCAGGTTGACGGCGCCTCGGGTCTTGCGCGCCGCTCGGTCGATCTTTGGCGCCTCGCGCCATCTGCTCGCCGGGGCGTTCTGGATGCCGTTCAGATTCAGATTCGCTCGGGGGTTTCGGCGGTGTCTGATCTCTGGAGTTCGGCGTCCGTTTGGGTCTCGATCTTGGGGCCTCGGCGTCCGGGATGCGATTCGGTCTTGGGGTTGGCGGGCTCGGAAAACTTTCTCGGCGGCCCCGGTCGGCACGGGCGAGCCCTCGGTTCGGGGTCCTTACTTGGGTCTGGGCGTGCCGGCGTGTTCGGGAGAGAACTTGGCGTCGTCTCGAGGAGAATATCTCGTCACTCGATCTCGTCTGGGGGTTTCGGACGGTTCTCTCGAGACGGGGCCGGGGGCCGGACGGGGTTCGGGGGGTGAGGGTAAGATTGATTCCGGTCTTCGAATGAACTGGACGCGTCATGGGTTGAGGCGGACCCATCGCGCGGCGATCGCGGGGGCCGGAGGAACGGGCGCGATGATGGGGCTGGCGGGGGCGGAAGCGGCACGAGGCCCTGGGCGGGCGAGCGCCCTCGAGAGGATGCGGGGGGAGGTTGGTGCTGAGGAGTCAGGTCGCGCGAGGAAGGGGACGGGGGGGAGGGGCCGCGGCGGGCATGACGGCGTTGCGCGCTGGGGGGCCGGCGGCTGAGCGGGCGCAAGCAGGCCGCAGGCGGTGGGGGAGGCGAGGTGGGCGAGAGGCCGAGGGAGAGCCCCGGAGGGCGGCGGCCGCTCAGCAAAGGCCCCGGCGGGCAGAGGGGCGGCCGGGCGGCGGCTGCCTTTCGAAGGAGCAGCGGCGGGCCTTGCGGGGCGGGGCGTTCAGCGGCGGGGGTGAGGCGGCGGCCGGGTGAGGAGGCTAGTGTTGTACAAGGGTGCGGCCGCAGGCGCTCTGGGCGGCGTTGGGGTGAGGGGTGGCCAGCGCTGGGGGCCAAAGGTCGCAGCGAGCGCGGCTGGTGTGGGGCGGCGGTGAGGGGCTGGGGTCTGTGAGAGGGAGGCAGAGAGGAGGGAGGTGGCGGGAGGGGCTTGGCGCAAGGTGCGGCGGGAGGAGGTGTGAGGGGCAGGAGGGGAGAGGTGAGGAAGGGGTGAGTGGGGGGCGCAGTGGGGCGCAAATAAGGGGTGTGGTGAGGTGTTGTGTGGTGTGAGGAGTGAGCAGTGGGATGGGGGGGGGGCGGGGGGGGTGAGAGCGAGGGGGGCCTTGGGGTGTGAAGGGAGGGAGAGGTGGTGGGAGGGTGACCGGAGGGTTAGGGTGGGAGAGGGGTGGGAGGGAGGCGTGCTTAAGAGGGGTGAGAGGGGGTGAGGGAGGTGTGGCGGAGTAGAATTGATGCGGGTGGGGAGGGGGGTATTGAAATGAGGCGTTTTTTTAGCTTGAGTTGTGGAGATTGGTCTTATATTTTTTTCTTTACAAGTTTTGAACAAATTGGTGAACAAATTGGAAATATTGGCTTTAAAGTTTTAGGTTTAAACTTTTCAAACAAAAGAGTTCATTGATGCCAAGGCGTTTGAATCAAAAACTTAGTTTCAAAACCAAAGGAAGCAAATATTTACAAAAACTTATTCCTGTTCTTATCACTTTGTTTCTTTCATAAAAATTCATGTTCCTCAAAAACTCTTGCAAAATACATAAAATTTGACACATTTGATCACTCTACTAACTTACTCATCCTATATTCTTATAGATGGACGTGAAGTACAACAAGTTTTATCAGTTGGGGAATGGAGGAGACCTCATCTTTGAGCGGGATTTGGACCAGCTTTCGGAACTTCTGGAGCGTCCGCACCCTGAGTTCTTCGGAGCTCAGCTCAATGATCAGGAAGGAGAATATCGACAATGGCTAGTTGTTGCAAGTCTCCGAGGAAAGATTGAACCTCCCACTGCCGAGGGAATTCAGCTCACCTTAAGAGAGAACAACTGGCTCGATAGACTTGCCAGGGCCATGAAGGAAGCTCTTGCTAGTCTATGTGAGCAGAGTATCAACCAGATCAAGGGTACCCGCTTTGAGTTTTGTACAAGGCATGATGCTATGGGACAACCACTGGAAGCCCGATACCACCACGAGCTGAAGACTCAGCGGGACCACCTTAGCTTCATGATGTATGATCGTCAGCAGGAACTGGACAATGCCCGTGACTACTCCAATCATAAGTCCGCCATCATCAGGACGAAGGATCAGACCATCGCCATGCTAGCAAAGGACCGCAAGTCTGGCCTCCGTCAGCTTGACAAGAAGGAGCGCATCATTGCCCGTCTTCGCCACCGTATCTCGGATTTGGAGGAGACCATCCACGAGAGAGACATGAAGTTGGAGGAAAGAGAGAATGTCAGAGAAGATCTTCGTGGAGACACCTACTCCTATCTCAGCGATGATGATGATTTTCTGGAAGATCAGGCCATGGACTTCTTCACCGATGAGGATGATTTTGCCTTCATCGATGATGATGAGGATGAGGATTACACCGACTCCGAGGAGTAGTAGCACTTGAGCACTAGCGTAGTAAGTTGTATTCGGTCCCACTGTATCGTAGTTTCCAGAATGGTTCTTAAAACCATCTGTTTTCCTTTGTTGTGGTGTGTGTTGTATCGTGTGCTATGAATGAATGAAAAGCAAGTTGCTAGAAAATCTGAGTCAAACTTTAAAAACTTTTCAAAGTCCCTAAACCTTAGAAATTTCCCTCTTTTCTCATGATCTATCTCAATCTTTAGATGCCTCGCGGAGGAAGTGGTTCATCCCCGGACCCGATGTTCAGATCCTGCAAATGTTGGTTTCTAACCGTGAAGCTGAAAGAGCCGAACGTCAAGCCAACTTAGCCACCCTTCAGCAGATAGCTCAACTAGCCCACAACAATCAAGGCCAAGTAAATCAGGACAACCATTGATCTAAGCTCAAGAATTTCCAGAACACCAACCCACCAGTTTTCACTAACTCAGAAGAGCCCCTAGATGCAGATGATTGGCTGCAAACCATGGAGAACAACCAAGAAGTCGCCGGAGTGGAAGCTAACGAGAAAGTTTTGTTCGCCACCCACTATCTAGCCGGAGATGCAAGAGCATGGTGGAAAAGCGTTCGTGCTATGACCGGAGGACAAATGATGACCTGGGAGGAATTCAAGGTCAAGTTTAGCAGAACCCATGTGCCACCGGGTTGATCAAGAGAATGAGAGATGAATTCAGAGAACTGAAGCAAGGAAGGATGACTGTAGTGGAATACCGTGACAAATTCTTGTCATTAGCTAGGTATGCCCCGGATGAGATCGACACTGAAGCCAAGAAGAAAGAGAGATTCTTGAATGGTCTGCATGATGAGATGCAGACGGTGTTGGTCAATATCCCCTTTGCTGATATTGAAGCCCTTGTCGACTCTGCCATCCAGATGGAAGGAAAGATCAACCAAGCCAATGAGAACCGCAAGAGTCGCATGATGCATCAGCCAGGAACCCATCATACCCCAAAGTATCGCCCTAACCCATCTCCAGTATTTGCCCCGAGAACCAACAGACCTCCGATGACCCGTCCGACCTATCCCAACCGTGGAAACCCAAGGCCCGGAGGAAATCACAACAACCCCGGCAACTCTAACCATTTCAACCGTGCACCACCCAAGTTCAACAACAATGCTGCCGCCAACACCAACACTGCCCCGAGGACTGGAAGCAATGTTGTGCCTGTTGCAGCAAAGGACAAGTAGCAAGTGACTTGTTACAATTGTGGAAATAAGGGTCACTACTCCAATGAGTGCCCCAAGAAGAAAGCCGCAGCCCCCAATGCAAATGCCCCTGCTCAGCAGCAGCGTCGTGTTCAGCCAGGAAGAAGGTTTGCCCCAGGGAATTCACCCAACCGCAACGGCCATCTTTTTCTCAAGCATGCTGAAGAAGCCCAGGAAGCGCCAGACGTCGTGCTGGGTATGTTTTCTGTTAATTCATTACTTGCAAGAGTGTTGTTTGATTCTGGTGCATCACACTCATTTGTCACCGAAGAAATTGCATGCACTAGTAAGATTTAACCAACCAAACTGAAGCATGTTATGATTGTTCAAATCCCCGGTTCAACCACCAAAGCTAGGCAAATTTGCAAAGTCATCCCTATCTGAATCCATGGCATAGATTTTATGCTAATCTGATAGTACTCGGAATTAAAGGTTTTGAAGTAGTACTAGGAATGGATTGGATGTCCAAACATAAAGGATTAATTGACTGTGCCAAGAAATCCATAACCATGACCAGTACAGCTGGAGTATCAGTCGAGCATGTATCTGAAACCTTACCTCGTCAATTCAAAGGCAACAAGAGTATAGCCCAACCTACCATTGACCAAGTCCGGATAGTCTGTGAATACCCCGATGTATTTCCAGATGTTTTGCCCAATATGCCCCCAGATCGGGATATCGAGTTTATCATTGAACTAATCCCCGGAACAGGTCCCATAGCCCAGAGACCATATAGTATGAACCCGTCTGAACTACCAGAACTGAAGAAGCAACTAGATGCCATGTTGGAAATTGGATTGATTCAACCAAGTGCGTCACCTTGGAGATCACCTGTTTTGTTCGTGGACAAGAAAGATGGAGGTAACCGTTTGTGTACGGATTATCGGAAGTTGAATGATGTCACTATCAAGAACAAGTACCCATTGCCCAAGATTGAAGATCTGTTTGACCAGTTGACCGGTGCCAAAGTGTTTTCTAACATTGATCTTAGAACTGGCTATCATCAACTCAACATTCGCGCAGAGGATATTCCCAAGACTGTTTTTACCACCAGATATGGATTATATGAGTATACTGTCATGTCTTTTGGATTAACCAATGCCCCTGCTTATTTCATGAATCTCATGAATAAGATTTTTATGGACTTCCTGGATAAGTTTGCCGTTGTTTTCATCGATGACATTCTGATTTATTCCAAATCAGAAGAAGAACATGAGCTACACCTAAGGACTATTCTTGGAACCCTTAGAGAGCATCAGTTGTATGCCAAGTTTAGAAAATGTGAATTCTGGTTACAGGAGGTAGGATTCCTCGGTCACATTGTATCAGCCGGAGGAATTGCCGTTGACCCTGCAAAGGTGGAAGATGTCGAAGATTGGCAAGCCCCAACCACTCAAACCCAAGTTCGTGCATTTCTCGGATTGGCGAGATACTACCGCAAGTTCGTAGAAGGATTCTCGAGTATCGCCAGACCCATGACCCAATTGCTGAAGAAGGACAAGAAGTTTGAATGGACGTACAAATGTGAAGCGAGTTTTCAAGAACTCAAGAGAAGATTGATTTCAGCCCCAATCTAATCATGCCGAATATCACGAAGCCCTTTGACGTGTATTATGTGCATCCAAGATCGGTCTCGGATGTGTGCTAATGCAAGAGGTCAAAGTCATATCTTATCTATCTTGACAACTGAAACAACATGAGCAAAACTACCCAACCCATGACCTCGAACTCGCAGCCGTAGTTCTAGCCCTGAAGACATGGAGGCATTACCTAATGGGAAACCGTTGTGAGATCTATTCGGATCACAAGAGCCTGAAGTATATATTCACTCAGAAGGAGCTGAATATGAGACAGAGAAGATGGATTGAGCTAATCAAAGATTACGACCTGGACATTCACTATCACCCCGGTAAAGCCAATGTGGTAGCAGATGCCCTTAGCATATTGCCGTGCCGCTTGAACTCCATGATTTAGATGGGAATACTTGGTGAAAATGGTTATGAAAACCTTAGAATGATGAGTCATTCTACGGAGATTTTTTGACATGTGTTTCTGAACACCAGATGATTTTGATGATGAAAATGTTGAGGCATGAGCCTTAGCCCTTTAGAAAACTGATGGTTGTCTAGATGCGATACCATTCCAATTTTACCGTACAACCACAATACCTGAAAATTGGGTAGGGCTTGACTGGAAACTTATATACCTTAGTATGGGTTCCCTCACGGCCAAGGTCTGAGCTGAGGCTAGCTTGTGAAGATTGTCCACCTGTGCAGTACCCAAGATGATAGTTGTTCATGGTTGGCAGGCCAAACTCACAGGAGAGGCGCCTATACTAGGGCGTGTAATTGAAAGGTTAGGATTGATTATCCGCATACTGAGTATGGCGAATTCAGGATTTGTTCCTAACGGATGTATCGAATGTTGTGGTGAAAGTGTACAATCTCTGCAGAGTGTTAAACTATTCGAATAGCCGCGTCCGCGGTTATGGACAGTTGGAGTGGCCATACTGTTCCCCCGTCAGATGTTTTCAAAATGGCTTATGAAATGAATTGAGACTTTGACTTGACCACAGCAGATTTGTGATATGAAATTTAAATTCCCACTTAGGTGTTATAAAACTTCAAATAGCTTTCTTTGCTTTTGAACTTAGTAGAGGTAAATCTGGCTTTTTGCAAAACAACCCTAGAGCTAAGTGTCCTACTACAAAAACCCCCTTTACTTGTTAGTATTAGTTTGCGAGTACTTAAAGAGTACTCATGGCTTTGTCCCTGGCTATTCCCGTGGCCATACTATGAAGAGGAGTACCAGGATGATGGACCCCAGGAAGGTTACGACAACTAGTATCATCTCCCATCGTCAGCATTGCCTGTGACCCCAAAGATGGAGCTTCGCCTACGCTACCTTTATTATTACATTATTCCGCTGCTTGAGTTGTATTAAGAACTAGATCATGAGATCCATATTTGTGTAAGGCCTTATGTATAGTTTGTAATGGATGATGTATTGTGATATCCAAATCTGTTATGTC
Organism: Avena longiglumis; assembly: GCA_030063025.1. Lineage (NCBI taxonomy): Eukaryota > Viridiplantae > Streptophyta > Magnoliopsida > Poales > Poaceae > Avena > Avena longiglumis. Next base: position 147,798,965 of record CP125978.1, on the reverse strand, counting down.
TCGCAAAAATGGTAATCCGGGGATTTCGATGTATGGCATAACAAGCATCTGGGATTAAAAATTTGGGTGTTGACAGCCACCCATGAACAAAGAGATTTGAGATGCCATATGTTTAGAAGCTTCTAGTGTAGCCACATGGCAATATGGGCTCTGCCTTGATCATATAGGTTGCAATAACTTAGCCATTTGGACAGATGGTGGTAGGGTGATAGGTTGGAACGCGTCCATTTGGTCTAGGGGAAGGCTTCTGAAAGGTCTCGTCTTGATGAATGTCAAGTCTTGTGGGGAAAGTGCACCACTTCTCGAGAAGGAAAAATCTAATTACTTAGCCGTGTCCCCGACAATGGACAATTTGAGCATCAAGACATGGAAGCTATCAAGAATCTCCTCATACCAATTTCTAAGTTAAAAACTTGTGGTTGAACATGGGTAAAGGTTCACCAATGTCTATTGGTGGTTCCTTGGGAGTTTTTGCCAAACAAAAACTTAGTGTTTTCAACTGATAGGTAAAACCTATTTTGAGCAAAGCAAGCCTAAGCTCCACTTAGCCAAATGCATATAGATGATAGATACCACTATTCTACCAGAGTATCACTTGCCAATACAATTCAAATGTATTGACCCTTGTGGCTGTAACTAATTATGTTGCAGATTTGTTTGATGTTAGTGAAGTGTGTTGATTAGGATTACAAGTCTACAACCAACATGATTGCCTGTGGCACTTTGAAGATGAAGGACTCCATGCTATATAGTTATTTTGCTGCATTGTAATGAGATAGCAAAATGAGCTATGTAAGATGTAATGAATTATTTTATTCCTGGTTATAAAGTTGTATTTTGACCTTTGTTTCTTGATATTACATCTTAACTATGGATGCTTGCTATTGATCCAGGGACTAGGATTGTAAACACAGGGATCTCTACCTTATTAAAGGTTGGGACCTCTACAGATGGTATCAGAGCATTGTGTTGCCTATAGGATTGTAACCCTAGGATTGGACAAAACCTCTTAGAAAAATAGGAGTTGCTTTTGTTCCAAAACTTATTTACAAACAATCTTGTAAACTCTTTCCTCAACATTTTGTTTTTGATTTTACATCTCTTCCTTTTCAAACTTGATGGACAAAGCCTCCACCATGAGCAAAGACTTCAATATGAGCAAGGACTTCACCAACTCAAATGACTTCAACTTCAACATCACCAATAACTTCAACTTTAGTTTCATCAAGGACTTCAACTTGGACATCACTAAAGACTACAAGTGAGACAAGAAATAATGCTCAAGACTTGGTGACTAAGGAAACATAACTTAGAAGAAACCATCATCACCTTTGAAGTTTGTGACCAAGATACAAGAATTTCTCTAAGGATACAAGATCCTGTTCATGAGGAAACAACCAAGAAGAATGAATGATCTCAAGAAAACCATATAGTTGGACCACAATACTAATGTTTATATCAAACACACCAACTTATGTGGAGTAGGGAAAAATATTTTGTTGCCTAAAAATGTGATTAAACCTTGTTATTTGAGTGGAATGTTTGTTTGTGGTTGCTTGCACATTTATTTGTGTGGATTGTTGTGTGTGAATAGTATTCTTCCTTTAGAAATCTTTTGCCCATTGTAATCCCAGTCCAACCTAAACAGATGACTTTCCCAAGATACTCCAACATCAGGAATGGTGACAACAACAACCAAGAGATGCACATGATAGAACAACTTATACCAACCCAAACCCAGTTGACTCAAGTGACAACTTAGTTTTTATCCAACAACAATGAGTTAGACCCAACCATGCAAAAGTTTTTGGAGACCCAATCTCAATTGTTGCAAAGGATGAACAATCAAATGATCAACATGATAAGAAACTCTCCCCAAGGAGATTGTGACAACAATGATGTCAAGGATGATATTATGGAAGGAACTCAAGCTTGCAATATTTGTGGAGACATAGAAAACAATTATAAAGAGCATGAAGATCAATGCCCTAATTGTGAAGAGAAACATCCAACTAATCAATGCCCCACATCTCAAGTGACTTGTTTCCTATCTGAAGGAAATAATCATGTCCCTATCCAATGCCCCATCTATCCTATAATTCAACAGGTGAAACAAGGTGGAATGCATCAAAAGTTTGGTAACCCCCATGAGGAAATAACTTCTATCAAGAAGGATTTAGATAAAGGCAAACCTCAGATTGCACCTCCATACATTAGAAATCACCTTGATGGACAAAAGAGGAAACATAGGTATTATCCTAGGAATCTTTCAAGGAACCGAGGAATCTTTCCCACAATTGAGGTGAGGTATGAAGAGCATGAACTAGAAGAACTCCTAGCTTTGGAGAAACCCAAGAAGAAGAAGAATAAGGGAATTTGCCAAGTGTGGTGCAACAACTGCAAAGAGCTAGGCCATTATATATCAATTTGTCCAGAGAAGATACGTGAAGTACTCAACCTTGTCACATGTTACAAGTGTGGTGACAAAGGACATTATGCAAGCAATTGTCCAGAAAAGTTTCATCAAGATCCCAAGTAAACCAAGATGTAATCTAGTTGAAAACCTTTTTAAGGGTGGTAGTACCCTAGTTGCCTTGAAGCCAACTTGTAACCTCTAGCCTCCCCAAATCACGGGACAAGATTTCTTTTAAGGGTGGTAGCCTGTCACATCCCAAAATTTTCCAAATTTTGTAATGTGAAAAATAAACAAACAAAATAAATAATTGTTGAAATTAAGGGTGAAAAGAAACTTTTTGATTCCAAATGGAAACATCAAAACCCATATTGAACAAACTTTGAATAAAAGGTAATCAAACAAAATCTCAATCAAGTGAAATACATTCATCAATAAATGTATCTTGAAATTTAAACACTTGGAAAAGTTAAACCAAAACCCTAATGGAATAACCATTTCCAAGATCTCCCAAAAACTATGGATTTGATCCATATAAAAATTTATCAACAAACATTTATAAATGATAAAAAATGATAAATGAAAATATTATAAAACCATATAAATTAATTTCATTCAATTTGTAACCATGGATAAAAACTTATGAATTTAATAAGTTAAAAGGGAATAATTTCCAAAGCTAATAAAGCTCCCATCTAAAATCCATACCAAATTGTGATCAAATTAATCCTAAAAGGATTTTAAAATATAAACAAATATTAAATAAAAATCCACAAATTAGAATCACCAATTTTGGATTTATAAATAAAAAGATATGGATTTTATAAGACAAAGGGACAAATAATTAAATAAAGAATATTTAAAAGCCAAATCAAATCTTGGACAAATCCATAAACAAATGAAAGTATTGAATAATAAAAGGAATAAAAGATTATTTAAATAAAATCATAAGGATTGAACAATATCCAATTTTATTTAAATAAAGACAAATTGCCTAAACTAACTAATAAATCCCAAAGAAATTATTTAGAAGACAAATTAAAACCTTGAATTAAATCCATAAGGAAATGGAACAAAGATAATCCAAATCCAAATAAAATAAAGGGATAAGGAATATTCAAATAAAATAATAAGGCATTAACCAAATTCTATTCCATTTGAATGAAGACAAAATCCCTAAATAGAAATGATTAATTAAATCATGGGAAGATAATAAATGGGAATTTACCAAAGTGGATTAAAAGTTATCTAATTAACTTAAAAGAATTATTTGAATAAAATTTAAATGGGACTAAAACCATATTTGATTTGAATAAAGACATGTACCCAATTTAAATGATTAATGAATCATATTAAAAATATTTCAAATAATTCAAAGTGAATTATTTAACACCCTATGGAAATAAATAACACCTACTGAAAAGGATTTGGTAAAATTTGGATTTCAAATAGAAGTTTGAAAATTTATATAAAATCTTATTTGAATAGAGACAAAATGTCTATTTTAAATAAATAACAAACATAAGGAGAATAAAATAAATATTCTAAATGGATTGTTTAATTACATAAATGAACATATTAAAAACTTACTGAAAAGTTTGGAAGGTTCTGAATTCAAATGTTTGTTTGAACAAATTCAAAACAGAATAAAAGAAACAGAAAAGGTAAAAAGAATTAGAAATAAAAAAAAAGAAAACAAATCAGCCCAACATAGCAAAGCCCAACTGGCCCAGCAAGCCCACCCTCTTCCCCACCCGAACCGTTTTCTTACACACATAGATGCACCCGCACGGTCACTGAACAGAAGGCCCCACCGAAACTCTCCTCACTCGCTGACCAACCGACCCCACTTGTCAGTCGTCGTTTTCACCCATCGCGACCCATTCTTCCCCATTCATCGCGGTTGTTTCTGCCTTGGTTCACGTCGAGTAATTCACCTTAATGCCACATGGATTCAGCCGTGCATCCGCGCCCTCTTAATCGCCCATGTTCCCTCTCCCGTTTTCCCCAGACGCCACTCCCCCTCGGCCCGAGGGCTGCTCGAATTTCTTACTCAAACCCCACTTTCTCCGACGCACTCCGGCGACGATTTCGGCCACTCCTCATCGCCCCTTCCTCCCTGACACCTACTGGCTTTCTCCCCATCACCTAACGCATCTTCCAGTAGCTCTATCTAGCTCGCGCACGCTCGCCTACACTCCGGCGACACCCCCTGGTAGCATCTGACCGCCCCCTCCCCTCTAACTGTTACTCATGTGTTCGCCTATCTTGCACGCATCTAACGGTGTCCTCCGCTTGTCTTAGCGCGCCCTTAATCCTCGCCTCCATCAAGACTAGTACGAGCCCGACGCCAGGCGCAACTCGTCACGCCCGTGCACCCCTCCGTCGATAACGACCACGTTGAGCATCGTCGTGACCTCACGGACCTAGTAAGCTACTGCAATCACCCCTGACCCCCTAGAATAGTCGGACCATCACCATTCGACGTGCCGCCGCTGCTCGCCGTCGCCACGCACCGCCAGACTTTGGTCATTCGCTTGTGAGCCGTTAGATCTTCATCTTGTGGCGTAGATAGAACGACTTAACGAAGAGGTATGCTAGGATCTGTACCATACGATTAGCTTTAAATCCAACAAACCACTGCGCTCGATCCAATAGAAATGGTACCGACGAATAGGATTGCTCCACGTGGCCAGAGTGTTGTTTTAAAAATAGAAATGAATCTATTAGATGTTTGATTTTGTAAAATTCATAACTTTAAATCTACACGTCCAAATTTTGCAAACTTTATATCAATGGAATCAACAAATAGAGTATTTTCCAACCATGCCATTTTTTTAATGATTTGCTTCTGTAAAATTGGTTGTTTTTGCAGAAACATGTGTAGGCATATTTTGTGTATAAAATTTATTCTAAAATTGTTTTTAGGGTAAAATATTTTGTAAATGGATTGTTTTGAACCTACTGACCATAAAAACCAACTTGTAGATTTGAAAGTGTATTTTGTGAGGCTACGAAATAAATCTTTGAATAAAAGCATTTCTAGTTAAATAAAAATGTTGAATATGGTTTAAAAATGTTTTTTGAGTAAAACCTTTTGAAAATGGTTTGAATTAAATTCTCTGACCCTAAACACCAAGTTTTAGGATTTAAAAATATATTTGATTAACCCTAGAAAAATTACTACTTTGTTTAAAGGCATTTCCAACAAAATAAAATGTTGCTTTGATTTAAAAATGGATTTTGGATGAAACCCTTTGCAAATGGAATTTTTTTAAAACATTATGACCCTAAACATTAATATTGGTGTTTAAAAACATTTTGGCTAACACTAGAAATTATTCTTTGAATAAAATCAATTCTAGCGAAACAAAAAGGATTTAAGGTGGCCATTTTCACTAACTTGTTATCAAATGGTTTTGCCACTTTTATAAATGACCAATAAGTGTTTTAAAATGTTTATAACCTATTATAAACCACTTTTCCAAATAAAACAATCTTTGGCATGCTTGCATGCATTGCTTTGTTTTTATTATTCGATGTGTTGAATTGTTTGAATGCTAGATTGAATTTGTGCCTTGATTGAATTGTAGTGAAATTTGAAGAGTGTGACTATTGCAAGATCAAGGAGTGAACTTATATTCTCTACCAAAAAGGCAAGTGGTGCTTCTGTAAGGGTTCGTAGCATGGAAAACAAAAAATTTCTATCGCATACAAACAAACAAGCCAAGATCTATCTACTAGATTGTAGCAACGAGTCGATGGTATAACTTACCCTCGAAGATTCCAAAGCGTTTAACGAGAGCGGATTCTCGTGGGTGATGTAGTCGACTCTTCCCGATCTCAAGATCGTGTAGACGATCCTTCAGTACCACGTTCGGCGCTCCCGATCGGTCACACGTTCGATTGACGAAGACCTTCCTCTCCTTGTTCCAGAGGTTGTAGTACTCTCGCGATTCCGGCAGACAACGGCGTACCGAAGTAGAGGGAGATCTGAGGCTTCGCCAAGCCGTGCAGTATGGTGGAGCTTATGAGAGAGGCTATTAGTGGTCTAGTAATTAGACACACCAATTAGAAGGCTCTAAACCAATTAGAAGGCTCTAAACCGTTGGCTAAAGCAATTAGAAGCTCTAAACCAAAACAGCTCTAAACCGAGATCTAGAGTAGAAAGTTATGTGTCTCTAGGAGGAGCCCTGCCCTCCTTTTATGGGAGGGGTCATGGCGCGCTGGGGAGGGAGGAGTCCTCCCCAACTCGGCCTTGGGCTGGGCCGCCTGGAGGAGTCAACTCCTCCTCCGGTTGGTTCAACTCCTCTTGCTTGTTTCCCACAGTTTCTTGTTTTGGCGTTTGACTTTCAAACCGGACATTTGACTTTTCTGTTTTAGGATTCAATTTAATCCTTTATTTGGGACAGCAAGAACACTTAGTACATGATGCAATCATTCAATGAGCAATGACACATTCATGTACCCTTCCCCAGTCTTGGGACAATCCGGAACCTTCTAGAACATTCCCGATGAAAACACGGAATCATTCCCGAACTCCAAACGGGACTTTCCTTATATGAATCTTATTCTCCGGACCATTCCGGATCACCTCGTGATATCCCGGATCCCATCCGAGACTCGAACAACATTCGGTCTCTTTCTCATAATACCATAACTACTCAAACAACGTCAATCCTTAAGTGTGTCTCCTACGGTCGTGAATTATGCGGACATGATCGAGACACTTCTAACAATAACCAATAGAGGAATCTGGAAATTCATATGGTCCCACATATTTCTACGATTACTGCGTCGAATGAACCACTTACATGCGATACCAATTTCCCTTTGTCTCACGATACTTTACTTATCCGAGGTTATGATCCGGTATCTCGCATACCTAGTTCAACCTCGTTCTTGATAAGTACTCTTTTCTCGTTCCGTGATATGTGATCCCTTGTGACCAAGTCACATGCTTGCAAGCTAATTGGATGACATTCCACCGAGGGCCCAGTATATCTATCCGTCATGAGGATGGACAAATCCCTCTTGATCCATGTGTTTCAACCAATACTTTCCAACACTTAATGCCACCTTTATAGCCACCCGATTCACGGTGTGGTGTTTGATGTCATCAAAGCATCCATCCAAGAAAGATGATATGCATGATCTCATGGTCAAGGAATTAGGTTACTATGTATCGAAGCATATAGCAATTGAACTATTGAAATGACTTGATCTTTATGCTACGCTTATCTATAGGAGTATGTCCATCACATCATTCTCCTAATGATATGACCGTTGTTAATAACATCTCTATGTTCATGATCGAAACCATGATCATATATTAACCAACAAGCTAGTTTAACAAGAGGCTTTACTAGGGACTCTTATTTTAGTTTACAAATCACACAAGTATTAATGTTTCTGTTAATACAATTATAGCATGGTATGTAAACATTTATCATAAGTGTGAAGATATGATAATAACCACTTTATTATTGCCTCTTGGGCATATCTCCAACAGTCTCCCACTTGCACAGTCAATAATCTAGTTTCAAACCTTTGTGTATTCAACACCTATGGCTTTCCGTTGTATGTACACGATTGCTAGTGGTCAACTGATCTCGGATCCGACACTTCCAGTCCGTGTAATTGCATGTGTTTGCGTCTCTCGCATCACTCATTCTCTAATGAGATGGCTTTGTATAAGTTTGGTCTTTCGTGACCTTTAGCTCTTTGGGGTTAAAACATGTTGATAATATTGTCTTACAATATATCTTCATAGTATTATCCATTGTGAACTACACCTAGTTTGATAACAAACTACTTGACACAAATGCCCTCTTTAGCTGCTATTATAGCGTCATATACTTAGCCTTTTGTTGTAGTATCTCACAATGTCTTAACTTTGGAACTCATCCAAATCCATTATGGAACTTCCTTTCCATTATATTGTGCCACCCTTAATTTAGATTGAGATAAACTTAATTTGCACTTTGTGACAAAACTAGTATCAATGTAGTACTTCTACAATGAACTAACCATCTATTTGTCACTTCTACAAACAATATATTCTTAGTTCTTCCAAAAGATCATAAGAATATCCTTACTATTGTCCAATGATCATCTTATGAATCATTACGGTATATGCTCATAACATTTAGAGCATAGGACATATCTGGATTTGTACACATCACATGATTGATATAAATACTCTTTGTGATCAAGTATCAATCTATACTTGAATTTTGTTTCACTTGCCAAATGTCAATACACTTGAATATATCATCAACATTGAACTTGTTCAACTTTACTCTTGACAAGAACCTCTCTTATAGTTTCTATATTGAACTCATTCAATATCTTGTCTATGTAGCACAACCATATTAGCGTCTATTGATGCCAAATATTTGGGTTTTGCCTAAGTCTTTCATCAGGATGAAATTCTTAATATGTGTTAATAAAAGATACATTATTTCCAATCAATAATATGTCTTCCACATAATGTATTAGAAACATGTCTTAGCGCTCCCACTTAATTTCTTGCAAATGCAAGCATCTTCATTGTCTCTGATGAAATTAAACTCTTTTAACAGTTTCATCATAGTGAAGATTCCAACTCCGCTATGCTTACTTTAACCATTGAAGTTCGCATATGCTTTTAGCATCCTTTGAATTAACAAAACCCTATGGACCGTGTTATGCACATGTCCTAGGTAACGATTCTATTAGAAGAACTTGTTTTGTTTATTCTACTACCATATAACAAAATTATATGTAGTGGTTGCTACATTAATCCGTCTAGACTAAATATCACTATGACAGATCAAATCTTGTCATAGTCAACCTTTGAACATTGTTGTGAACTCTTTCCCAACATGTTGACTATTTCATAGATGTGAAACATCCATGTCTATTTCTTTATAGATCCAGACACAACTATAAGGTCTTACACCTTTTTCGAGGGCCCTTCAAGTTCAAAACTAGATTTTCTCGTGGATGGAACTATCACGGATTTTATGGCTTCAAGCCATTTTACGTCGGCCCATCATCGCTTCTTTGCATGTAGTCGGTTCATTATTCTCAAATAATGATTCAACCCTCAAATCTTGGTATTTGATTGTGTACCCGACCTACTTGTTTCAATAGGAACTTAGATCTCCGTGATCACAACCTTTGAGGCACGTGAGCCATGAGCATTGTTGCTGCCTCCGGAACACTTTTCGGCGTTGCGCAACTCTGCACATATAGCTAAGGTTCTTTCAACCTTATCAAAGTTCTATTGTCCTCCCACTTAACTTTTCACGAAAAATTCCTTCTTAAAGAAACTTGACGTTCTAAGCGACAAACACTTTTGTCTCCGGTGTTTATGGAGAAATACTTAACAAAGACAGATTCATCCGACTTTGGTTGCAAACATCTTTCTTATGTATAGCATACCAATGTTTAAGAAAGGACTACTTGGGTTTTATCCCAAACCATAACCTTATATGGTGTCATTTCAACGGATTATGATGAAGCTCTTTTCGAGGAAAACGGTAATCTCTAAAGCTTTTAATCTTTAAAATACAATGGCAATTTTATGAATTACACCTTTGATCTCACCATGTCAAACAAGGTTTAATTACATATCTCGAATGCTCCATACTCTTATGGTGTTTCGAAATGCAAATCCACAACGATTCCTTAAATCTTAGGTATTATGCTAAACTCAGTAACTCAAATATCTTCCTTTATGATCTTTATCATAAACTGTTTATATTCTTGTTACAATGATTTTGTACTTCATCTTGAAAGTCTTTGAACTTTTCAAATGTTTCATACTTCATCCTTATTAAGTAAATATTCATATATTCACTCAAATTTTGGAGAAAGCATATGAAGTTGAAATCCATCGCTCTTGACTACACATAATGGACTTCGTACAATATGTACAAATTCCAATAAGCTAGTCTTTCGTTCCTTTTGGCCTATGAGCGAAGTTTTAATTATCTCTAGGAAAGTTTTACAAGCGTCATTTGATCAAAATCAAAAGACTCCAAAATTCCATCCATATGGAGTTTCTTCATGTTTTCTTTCAATATAATTTAAAAGGCGATGTCACTTCCTAAGTGATCTTTCAATCAATTTGTCTTTCGACATTTTTAGCACTAGTTTTATGGATGTGATTCCTCCAGCGAGATTTGCGAATCATCCATCTTTTATGGATTACGGCAATTATTTGAACAACCCTTTTGTTCTCATAATACCTGATAAAACAAATTTTTGAAGGCAAGCTTTGATGTTTAACGAGCAACACAATAACCCTTTATTTTGTTCTCGATGAACATCATCACATATTCTTCTGCTAGTTACTTAGGCCTGTAGTTCATGAATTCATTGTTTTGTATGACGATTCATACCAACAAATTCATATCAAATATAAGAACCACATTGTTTAATAAGCAAAGAATATAGCCATAACATGTATATCATATATATAAAGCGAACAATTCTAGTCTTTTCCTTTACGCCATATATTTATGAGATTCTCTTCCTTCCTATTACATTTGAAGAATCTATCAACATCAATAGTGAGTCATACATATGACATATAGTCCAAAGCGTGTATAGTTAAATACCAATGTCTTTGGACTTGCACTGAAGTAGATCACCATCATCAAATGTTTGGTGTTCTTTCAAATTCCTTTATTTAGTAATCCTCTTGGTGTAGTAAACATTTTACCTACATCAAATATTCATATGGATTTATCCATGATCAAGCTACTTTGCTTGTAGCAAGTATAATGTTGCTCTCCAACTAGTGTTGGAGGATTAGGATCTCAACCTTTTGCAAATTCTCATCAAATATGAGAACATGACTTTTGCCATATTATACTCTATCAACTTTGTGATATCACAATATCTTCCACACATAAACAACTCTTTGATCTGATAACTATTAAGAGAATCCTTTGAATATCAAGAATACATATATACTAACATTGGAATTGTTACTCTTGTTTTAATACCAATTATTAAACTTCATGAATGCTTGAACTTCTTGAAAGTTTGCAATAGGACTTTTAAACTTTAGATTAACACTTCAAAACAATACGATACCGTTAGTAAAGTAACTAACCAGAATTCTATAGCTCTCATCATTATAACTATAACAAGGTGGTAAGCGGATGCCAATGACAACATGCAAATTCACTTTGATTTAGTTTATGATAAATTGAGTTCTAATTAATAATTAAATTAATCTAGGTGACCCACTCAAAACAATATCCCTCACATTGTTTTAGTGATCACCTGAACAAATCCACCACATCAAAACCGATCATCAGAGTTGATATAGCTTCAATGGCGAACAATCGACATGTTCATCATATCTACTATATGACTCATGCTCTACTGTTCACGAGGCCATGTACATGCTAGGCTAGATCAAACCTTAGTAGCAAATCTGGCTTGCTCACGTTGTATACTTGCGAGAATCTAGCACACGATCATCACGTGGTGTTTGAAACAACAAGCTTTAGCAATTGCTAACTAAGGGTGAACACTTTATGATTTGAAATTCATGTGCATGAGGATCATCTTATAATGCTCTAAACAAGATGCATAAAGGATTAACATCACATGCAATTCATAATATGTGATATGATAATGGCCTTTTCTTCTTTGTGCTTCCGATCTCCATCTTCTAACATGATCTCCATCATCACCGGCATTGCATCAAGGTCAATGGCACTCCATGGTTGTTTACAACTACTTTGAATAGACGGTCTTAACATAAATTAAAACAACCATATGGCTACAATAAGTAACATTGCATACATCAAATACAATCACAATCATGGCCATATCACATCCAAAACAAAGTTAGGCGCTTCTACTTTCTTTGCATATTTTCTGGTTTGGGGCTTTCAATAAGTGGTTCTAACTACGAACAAGAACCACAACATTGATACTAGTATTTGGATCTTAACTATGCTGGAGAAACATGCACCATAAAGCCACTTATGCAATACAAGTTACATGTCAGCGTGGAGCAAGTCTCATGAGCGATGTCATGTAAGGTTAGCTTCATCCCAACATAGATACAAAGTACACAATCGACAATAAAAGCATCGCCCTGTGTTCTACTCTACATATAGAGGTTAGCATGGAGCATACAAACAAACAAGCCAAGATCTATCTACTAGATTGTAGCAGCAGGTATAACACCCTCGAAGATTCCAGCGTTTAACGAGGCGGATTCCTCTTCAAGATCGTGTGCGATCCTTCGTTGCGCTCAAGACCTTCCTCTCCTTGTCGGAGGTTGTAGTACTCTGAAGTAGAGGTATGGTGGAGCTTATGAGAGAGGCTATTAGTGGTCTAGTAATTAGACACACCAATTAGAAGGCTCTAAACCAATTAGAAGGCTCTAAACGGCTAAAGCAATTAGAAGCTCTAAACCAAAAGGCTCTAAGCAGGAGATCTAGAGTAGAAAGTTATGTGTCTCTGGGAGGAGCCCTCCTTTTATGGAGGGGTCATGGCAGGGAGGAGTCCTCCCAACTCGGCTGGGCTGGGCTGGGCTGGACAACTCCTCCTACTCCTCTTGCTTGTTTCCCACAGTTTCTTGTTTTGGCGGTTTGACTTTGACATTTGACTTCTGTTTTTGATTCAATTTAGAACATTTGGTACATGATGCAATCATTCAATGAGCAATGACACATTCAGAACATTCCAAACATCATTCCCGAACTCGAAGCGGGACTTTCCTTATATGAATCTTATTCTCGTGATATTCCGGATCCTCGTGATCCAACAACATTCGGTCTCTTTCTCATAATACCATAACTACTCAAACAACGTATCCTTAAGTGTGTCTCCCTACGGTTAAGTGAATTATGCGGACATGATCGAGACACTTCTCCGAACAATAACCAATAGAGGAATCTGGAAATTCATATGGCTCCCCATATTTCTCTGATTACTTTGCGATCAGATGAACCACTTACATGCGATACCAATTTCCCTTTGTCTCACGATACTTTACTTGTTATGATATCTCTGCATACCTAGTTCAGTTCTTGATAAGTACTCTTTTCTCGTTCGTGATATGATCCTTGTGACCAAGTCACATGCTTGCAAGCTAATTGGATGACATTCCGCAGAGAGGGCGTATATCTATCCGTCATGAGGATGGACACAAATCTTGATCCATGTGTTAATGCCACCTTTATAGATTGTGGTGTTTGATGTCATCAAACATCCATCCGTAAAGATGATATGCATGATCTCATGGTGAAGGAATTAGGTTACTAGCAATTGAACTATTGAAATGACTTGATCTTTATGTTCATCATTCTCCTAATGATATGACCACATTGTTAATAACATCTCATGATCGAAACCATGATCATATATTAACCAACAAGCTAGTTTAACAAGAGGCTTTACTAGGGACTCTTATTTTAGTTTACAAATCACACAAGTATTAATGTTTCCTGTTAATACAATTATAGCATGGTATGTAAACATTTATCATAAGTGTGAAGATATGATAATAACCACTTTATTATTGCCTCTTGGGCATATCTCCAACAGCTTCATACTTTTATCCCATTATTTTGACTATGCATCAGTGATATTTCTAAGTAGGACTTGCATGGAATTTTACTAAGTATGATATGCCATGGGAAATCCTAATAGATGATGCCTTAGTAGAATTTTCCCTAAGTTAAGAACCCTACTATTATCATGCTTAGCTTAGCTATTAGAAAACAAGGGTGGATTATATTCATGTTATGAAATATTTCTAAGTGTATGACTTGTGTTTTGTTTAATAAAACAACTATGTGAATGAATCACCTGGGTGGAATGGTGAGAAGGGGATATGTTTAGTGGTTACACAAGGCCAGGGGACTGGTGAACCTTGTGTATCACACTTGTGGAATGCCACCCAGGAACAAAGAGATTTGAGATGCCATATGTTAAGAAGCTTCTAGTGCAGCCACATGGCAATATGGGATCTGCCTTGATCATATAGGTTGCAATAACTTAACCATTTGGAAAGTTGGTGGTAGGGTGATAGGTTGGAACGCGTCCATTTGGTCTAAGGGAAGGCTTCTCAAAGGTCTCGCCTTGATGAATGTAAAGTCTTGTGGGGAAAGTGCACCACTTCTCGAGAAGGAAAAATCTAAGTAATTAGCCTTGTCCCCGTCAATGGACAATTTGAGCATCAAGACATGGAAGCTATCAAGAATCTCATCATCCCAATTTCGAAGTTAAAAACTTGTGGTTCAACAAGGGTATAGGTTCACCAATGTCTATTGGTGGTTCCTTGGGAGTTTTTTCCAAACAAAAACTTAGTGTTTTCAACTGATAGGTAAAACCTATTTTGAGCAAAGCAAGCCTAAGCTCCACTTAGCCAAATGCATATAGATGATAGATACCACTATTCTACCATAGTATCACTTGCCAATACAATTCAAATGTATTGACCCTTGTGACTGTAACTTAATATGTTGCAGGTTTGTTTGAAGTTAGTGAAGTGTGTTGATTAGGATTACAAGTCCACAACCAACATGATTGCCTGTGGCACTTTGAAGATGAAGGACTCCATGTTATTTAGTTATTCTGCTGCATTGTAATGAGATAGCCAAATGATCTATGTAAGATGTAATGAATTATTTTATTCCTAGTTATAAAGTTGTATTATGACCTTTGTTTCTTGATATTACATCTTAACTGTGAATGCTAGCTATTGATCCAGGGACTAGCATTGTAAACACAGGGATCTCTACCTTATTAAAGGTTGGGACCTCTACATGTTGAGTGGAGTATCGCAACCTAGTCGATCACTTGGAATCAGAATATCTTGCAACATAAAACGTAGTAGCCCTGAAGGGTCAATATATGACAAGTAGCGCTAAGCACCTAGCAACTACATACTTATTTGGTTGGTGGAGTTTTGGCTAGCTTGCATTTTTCAAACACTTTGTCCTACTTTATTAAACCAATTTGATTAACATCAACCCATTATGTTCACCCATCAAGTTTTACTAATCAAGAAATAAGGATGGGGGAGAATATGTCATAGCATCGATATCAAGCAACTCATTTGTCCGTAACCGGGGACACGACTAAGCACTTAGTTTTTACACCCTGTAGGGGTTTGTACACTTTACCCATGTGACTTGGTCAGCCCAGCTCATACGACCACACTCATATTGTGTGATGATAGGGAGAAGCCCAAGAAGAGACCATTTAGGAAGTAGATCCCCAAACCTCACTACGCACCGGTCCCAACCTACCATTCACTACATCTCTGGCTACGCTGGGTTCGGGTCACCATGACCTACTGAGTCCAACCAGCCACCCATTCTTACTGGCAAATGGTTTCACATGTAAGCTACTGTAATAAAGAAAACTAATCCTTCTCAGTGCCCTGGGCGACATTCCCCACCGTTATTCACAATCCGTTGACAATCCAACCACTCCGCCACGGTAATTCATTGACATTATGTTGTATTAGTAGAACAAAACATATACTTCACCATAACATGATCCCTTCCACGTCTCTACAGCATATCTAAGCACATCTACCATTATTAGGCTCAACTACAAGGGATTTCCCTACCATAATACATAGGATATAGCATAGCATAGTAATACCTACACATGTAGCTATGAAAATACACTACACATGCACAAGAGAAAATAGTAGGACAAAATCATGAATAAAATAGTAACAACTTGCCCTGATAGTTGTTGGAGTCGTTCAACAGACGTTGGACTCCTCGCAATCTATCGATCAAACAATTGCATACAAGATTAACAACCATACAATCATAAACAAATGCACAAATCAATGCATGACAATTTAATAAGTCACAACAGTTGTATTTAGTTCTCTAAACATTACTGAAATATATGATGCATGCAAGAGATCAATTAATGCAATGGTGTATTTATTAAAAATCAATGGTTGCAAGTATAGGGGTTTTAATAGTTCTATTTTAACACATGTTCTTATTGTCGAATTAAATTTGGATATGATGTGTACTGGATAGAGGGCATTAATATGAACCAGTAGGAATTGGATTCACTGTAATTGTACTTGTAGATCTTTTCTTACAATTTAAATAGTATTTAATGGGTTTTAAACAATTTATAAAATTAATCCGATCTATAATCTTCACGGGATTGTGATTCCAGGGACATATCATTCATGTTTTTGTGATCTATAAATAATTTATAGATTTAATGATTTAAAATGCCAATAAAACTAATAAAATTTCTATCGGGAAACTACTCCGCAAAAGCTAGATATAACCAGATATTATTAATCTACATTGAGTAGCTTTGTTTCAACATATTATTCATATTTTTATGACCTATAAATAATTTATTAAGAATTTAATACTCCAAAATGCCTTTTAAACTATTTAAATTATTATAGTAAATACGTAATTTAAAAGTTAGATCCAATTTGATATTAATATTCTACTAAATTTTCGGAATCCACTGATATATTATTTGTGATTTTTGGGGCTGTAGATTATTTTCTATAGATTTTACAAGATTTAACATTTTTCTGCATCGGTAGGTCACGAGGGCTGCAGGAGGGTAAGGGGAGAGGCGGCATCAGGGAAGAGTACGCATGGGTAGGGGGAGGGAAAGGAGGCGGTGTGAGCGATGATTTAGAGCTCGAAGTAGTGGCGGTAATGGCGGAAATAGCATGAGCTCCGATTGAGGCTAGGGTTTCTAAGAAAATGAGGAAAAGCGATGAGAGGTGGAGGAGGAGTATTTATCGGGGAGGCTAGCAGGCGGAGGGGCGGGTGGCAGACGAATCTCGCGGAATCAATGGGGTTCGTTTCAGTTTGGGCACGAGTTCGTCTCGTGCGCGTCTCCGTCGTGAGGAATGGGTGCAGGAGTGGGTCCAGGCTGTCAACAAAAAAAGCAGAAGAGGGGAGCATGCGGGTTAGGCTACTACTCTGCCTGCATTGGTCTGTTAAGACCTTTCGCTTAGCTCATTGCTCTCTGCGATGTGAATTCTTCTTTACTATGAAGTTCGGCTGGCGCACGCGGTAGATTAGTTTCGGGCCGGCCCGGTGGCTAGTCCGGTAGGTTAGGTTTCTTTTTTATTCTTTTCTTTTTACATTTATTTCTTTCCTTCATAACTCTCTCATTTGAGCTCCAAAAAGGGCCAAATTTGTTTTCAATCTTTTCTAAAATCTTGTAGATCAACATGGGATCAAGTTTGTGTTATTTTCTATAGTTTAAGTTAGTGGATTTATAAATCCGTTGTATATTCTCTTTGTAGATGCATGCTAGTAATTCAAAAATAGGGGTTTAAAATAGTGTTTTTCAATTCAAAACTTTCAGGAATGCAAAATTCCATGATCATGAATGACATGCAAATGAAAATATCTTTTCTAGTCCCAATTTCTAAAAACTTGGGATGTGACAATAAACAAAAGAAGATTAAGAGTGTCTTGAAGAAGATGGAGTTCCTCATGTGTATCTTCAAGACATCATCCAAATGAAGTTAGAAGAAAGGAAGTGCAAGCTCAAGATGCGCTTTCTCTATAAGATCTCATGCTTGATGCTTGCCATCCTCGGTGATCATGGTTCGATGAATACAAGTTCAAATAAGAGGTTTCCCCATGGTGTATGGGGGAGCAAGTTGCAAGCCTTCAGCAAGCGAGCGTGAGTAAGAGAAATCAAGAAAGGTGTTCCATCTTGAGGAGGACAAGATCCTCTATATCGAGCTCAAGTGGGATGCTCAGGGCAAAGGTATAATCTTTATAGGTTTTCCCTTTTGCAGGTCTCATGTTGTTAGTTGGAAGACCGGGTTTAGGATAGATAGCCATACTATCAAGAGGGGCTCTCGAGCGAGTAACTCGATCGTATCTTTCAGAGAGAGATCAAACCTTTGCATACTTAGCATCATATTTCTTGGTTGTTATTTGGATCTTATTCAAACGAGGTTCTAGATCTTGTGGCAATCTTCATAACAAGCTCTAGTTCATCAAAAACAGATTTATCTTGTATATCTTTTTACGATTTTGATCTTGGAGGTTTTTCCGGCTCCGCACCAAGGGAGGTACCTCACATAATAATACTTGATATTTTCTCCCTGGGTGGTATCCAATATTTGTTGGATTCTACACGTCATTATCTTTCCAACAATATTGATTTCATCCGATTTTGAGTTCGGTTGCTCGAGATATTGCATTTGTCGCTGCTTTGCGAATTGACCCAATCATGTTCGATAGTCTGGGACTTTAGTTGATAATCTTGCTACCATGATAATACTTAGCCTAGTGGTACCGATCACATATGAACCTAGCAGCGAGATGGGGTTTGTAACACCCCGGCCTCTCCGGACCAGCGGCTATCACTCCTGACAGCTCAATAGGATCTCTAGACTAACCCCACAAACCAACACTAGTATTTTCTGTGCACTTTGTCAAATGAGCTTTGTCCTCACTAAATGCGCACCGATACCACTTCGGTTGTTGGTCCATCATCCTCAAATTGATCTAGGCCAAGCACGCTTAACCTCAGAGTTCTTTCCAAATGAGCTTTCGGAAAGAAGTTGCAACTTGTTTGTATGGGTATATTATCAATCCTATTAAGCCATACGTCAGGGTCTCACAAGGTTCCTCCTCAGGAGCATCCGATACTCCCACCTAGTACTATCGAAGTCAGTGTTAGTACCGCTCCATGAACCGGAACTACTGGTAAGCAGTAGTACCTCCCATGGGTTCGGTTCTACTAGTGGATTCTGAGCTGGTTTAGCTCCTCGGTTTTGCTCGTAGGATCGCTCGGCTTCTCGCACCGGTACCTGGCCGGTAGTACCGGGATTCTCCGGTACTACCGCTGCCCAGTCTAGTACTACCGGTTATCACAGCAGCCCAACGGGCAGATTCTGGACCCCCTTATAAAAGGGACCCTTCTTCTCCATTCGACTTATCCCATGATTTCTTTTCCTCCTCCATTATTGATTTCCTTGAGCTTGTGTCCTCCCTCACCCTCCCATGATTCTTGCATCCTTTTGAGGGAAAAGAGAAAGAAGATCTAGATCTACAATTCCACCAATCCATCTCTCCTCTAAGTGAGGGGAATATCTTGGGATCTAGATCTTGGAAACTTGTGTAGTTTTCCTCTTGTGTTCTTCCTCTCTTATTCCCCCAATAAATTTTCTAGCTTTGGTGGAATTTGAGAGTGAAGAACTTGCCATTGCATTAGGTGCATTGATTTGAGTTCTCCTTGGAGGATTTGGTTGGTGAAATTAAGAAGCTTGTTACTCTTGGGTTCTTGGAATCCTAGACGGTTATGTGGCCTTTGTGGTGAGTTCTGGGGCCTCCAATTAAATTGTGGAAATCTCCCCCCAAGTTAGTGAACTTGGTGGTGATTATTGGGAGCCTCCAATTAAGTTGTGGAGATTTCCCCATTCTTGCACGGGTTTGGTGACTGTCCTCAAGTGTCCCATAGTGGATCGGGTGCTTGTCATGCGACCGGTGCTTGGGAGAATAGGGTGAGGCCTGATGATGGCTCAGTTGATGTAGAGCTTGTTGGGAAACCCAAGAGCAAGGTATGATGAGCACAGTAGCAAGTTTTCCCCCAGTTATAGATCCAAGGTTATCGACCCAGTAGGAGAAAGAAACCACTTCCGAAAGTTTTGCTAGCAACATGGAACCTGTATACAACACAACCAAAATACTCTGCCCCAACTTTCAGTGAGGTTGTCAAGCTCATTGGTTTTTCTAAAAACAAAGGATTAAACGTATAGTGTGTAAGAAAGTAATTGCTTGTAGTAATTGCAGAAAGTAAACAGTAAACAGTAGATGGAATGTCAATGGGAAGGAATGGACCAGGGTCCATAGTTCACTAGAGGTGTTTTCTCCATAAGATAAATAACATGCTGGGTGAACAAATTACAGCAGGTCAATTGACAAATATAGAATGCATAACAATGCATGTACATGATATGATGATCACTATGAGATTTATTTTGGCATTACAACATGATACATAGACCATAATCCAACTGCATCTATGACTAATAATCCACCTCCGGGATATCATCCAAACAACCCTCGGGTATTAAGTTGCAAACAACAGATAATTGCATTAAGAAAAGTGTGTAATGTAAAAAATACAATTGCCCTTGGGCAAAGGATTGTTGTTTTCTCTCGAGTAGCAACAACACATCTACAATCTTAGAAGTTTCTGTCACTCTCCCAGATTACTATAGGCATCAACCTACTATCGAGCATAAATACCCCCTCTTGGAGTCACAAGAAAATACTTGGCCAAAGTAACTACTAGCAATGGAGAGCATGCAAGATCACAAATAACATAGACATGATAGAACAATAATCAATCTGACATAATACTCAATATACATCGGATCCTCGAAAACACAACCTGTAGCATTACAATAAGATGATCTTTATGATGATAGGTGATACGCCCAATTTGCATCACCATTCTATATCATAATTTACCTCTATTCATTGATATTTGTCTTATTATGAGGTATTACTTATGGCTTTTCATCTTTTTATGCATGTTGGATGATTCCTGGAGGATGGACTGCCGGAGTCTTGATTCTGATGGAAAATAAGGCGCTTCGGTGCAATTTCGCGAAGATCAGAAAAATACCAGAAAAATATGGAAACATATTATTTCTCTAGAAGACGAAGGAAGCCAGAAGGAGGGACGGAGACGGGCCTCAGGGGACCCACACCCCCTAGGCGTGGGCCCACCTAACCCCGCGCCTAGGACAGGTGTGGCCCACCTGCCCGGCCTCCGACTCCGCCCCTTCGCCTATATCTTCCCTATGAAACCCTAAGGTTCGGGGGGCGACCATAGATAGATTTCCGCGGCCTCTGGGGGCGAAAAACACCGAGAGAGAGAAAGATCTCTCTGGCAGACAGATTTCTGACAGGGAATTCCTTCCCGGAGAGGGAATATCGTCGCCATCAACACCGTCATCAAGCTAGGCTTCATCGGGATCATCATCATCATCCACACCATCATCTCCACTAGCACCATCATCACCACTCCATCCCGCTGTAACAATTGTGTTGGATATTGATTTAGTTCTTAGGGGAAACTTTCCCGGTGTTAATTACTATTGTAGTTGATGCTTGTGAGTGGAACCATTGGATTATTGTTTATGTTCAGATTTTTATCCTTTATCATATCATCTTTGATCTTAATCCATATGATGTCTTGTGAGTAGTTCGTTTAGTTCTTGAGGACATGGGAGAAGTCATGTTGTTATTAGTGGATTTGTGTTGAGTTATTATTCAATGGTTAGTATTTAAGTTGTTGTGCTATTCTTCTAGTGGTGTCATGTGAACATTGACTACATGATACTTCACCATTTATGGGCCTAGGGGAATGCATTGTGTATTTGGCTACTAATTGTGGGGTTGCCGGAGTGACAGAAACCTGAACCCCCGTTAGGACACCTTTGCACAAGGGAGCATAGGATCTCAGAGTTTAAGGCCGTGGTTAGATTTATATCTTAATTATTCCTGTAGTTACGGATGTTTGCATGGGGTTTAATCACAAGTATGTATTAGTCCAAGTAAGGTTGGTACATTAGCACAGGTTCACCCACACAACACTTACAACACCAAAGAAGAGTACTCAGCTATATGAAGCGAAAGCACTTGACGGAATTCCCATGTGTCCTTGAGAACGTTTGGTCCTTATAAGTATTTCCACCGGCTTGTCCTTTGCTAAGAAAGGATTAGGCCACTTGCTGCGTTTGTTCTTTATTACTTACACTTCGTTTTGTTGCCTTATCAGAAAACCACTAAAAATCCGTTTGCTAAGTATTTGCAGAGAGTTCCTGCTCCATACCACTGTTCATCACGTTATACTCCTCGTTGGGATCGACACTCCTATTTATCGGAAGTAATACGATACACCCCCTATACTTGTGGGTCATCAAGACTATTTTCTGGCATCGTTGCCGGGGAGTGAAGCGCTATTGAAGAGTGGAACTGGTAAGGGAATTTTTACTATGAGTATTGCTTTTGTTACTGCTTGTTACTTTGTTTCCAATATGGATAACCCACTTGGTTTTCTGTTTGGGAAAACTACTACCACTGCTATGGTAGTAGATGAGCCACCTCCTGTTGAGATAGATCCTTTTAAGATACCTACAAGTATTGTTAATCGTGTTATGGATAATTATTATTTTGGGGATGGAACATTCCATCTTGGTGATCACTTGCTTTTTATCCATGAATTATGCGGGTTGTTTAAGTGTGCAGGTATCACAACTGAACAGGTGAAGAAGAAGTTACTCTCCTTATCCTTGAAAGGGAGAGCTGAAGCATGGTATAAGCTGCTGAAGAATGGACAATCCATGGAATGGGAGGAGATGGCATCTCTCTTTTACTCTAAATTTTATCCTCCCAGTGAAATCCATAAGGATAGAAGTCTTATATATAACTTTTGGCCTCTTGATGGAGAGAGTACAGCTCAAGCTTGGGGGAGAATGAATTTACTAATGCTTAAATGTCCTATTCATGAACTCCCTAACAATATTATTCTCAATAACTTTTATGCTAGGCTTTCTCTTCATGATAAAGATTTACTAGATGCTTCTTGTGCTGGATCATTCACCCATATGAAGGAAGAAGCTAAATGGGATCTCTTAGACCGTATTCAAGATAACACTAAGGCTTGGAAGAATGGCAAAGGAAGAAAGCCAGGTATAAACTATGATTATGAATGCATTAAATCTTTTATGGGAACTGATAACTTCCGTGATATTTGCAATGAGTTTGGTCTTGATTCCCAAAGTATTGCCAAATGTTTTAAGGCCTTTGCCTCTTACATATAAATCCCAAGAAGAAGTGGAATAAGTACCATGCTCCGTATAAAGATGTTATTAGTCATGTTCCGGTTAGAAGTACTCAAGCTTGTACTTGTAGTGACCTCGGATCAAGTAAGATCCTAAGTCCCTGTGAATAACATGCTAGTCCCTGGATCAATAGCTAGCACTCACAGTCGATGAAATATCATGTAAAACACAAGTCTTTATTACATGAATCGAATAATCCAGAGTTTACATTATTACAATGAGCGATATAAATACAACTTGGAGTCCCATCAATGCCACAGGCAGGTTGAGTGAAGACCCGCGATCCTAGCGCACCTTTCAAAGATCTCCGAAATTCTGCACATGAAACGTGCAGCCAACAAGTTGGGTCAATACTTTGATTGTATTGGCAAATTACACAAAGGAAGGAAATACTAACTCTACATGCAAGGCTAGTTTAGGCTTTGGAGTTCATTTGCATAAAGCTAATTTTCTGTAAGTATGGAGAAAAGAGAGCGAGTTTTACCCTACTTTGTAAACATTTGCTTAGATAAAATAAGGTCGAGTGGCACACGAGGATATTACGCACCAAGTGTCCAAACAACCAATCACTTGGATATTACGCACCAGGTGACACTTGGATATTACACACCAAGTTCCCCAAAATCCCACCCATTAGCGATATTACGCACGCCATGGGGTTTTCAAAACTTTGTTTTTAGAAAAGAGAGAGGAAGATCCTTCAGAGGCTCCATCCTTCAGACGCTCATTGTTGTTACATTAGTGAACACGGTGGTCGATCGATTGCAATACTCTCGAGTTTGTGCACTTTACCCACAATCCACGATCAAGTCCTTTTACAGACAAGACCATGGCGAGGCTTTCCCTTAGTAGCCCCTCTACCTTCCGGATCCAACCGTGCCAAGAATCCTCCAAATGTTGGTACCCAGGTGAGGTTTCCCACTAAGTACTAGGCCAAGACAGAGCCCATAATGTATTGTGGTTGCACTGGAAGCTTCTGAATTCTGAAACATGGCGGACTTCTTTGATTCTGGGCCGTCCTCCACCAAAAATCACACTCGTTGACCCGACAACCATTCCGCCCAGAAGAAAACTTAGTTTTATTTTGAAGTGGATTTGAGAAGAAAGTTTGCTCTAGAGAGCCTTTATACTTAGAAAAATTCTTTGTCTTTCGAACCCCCCAACGGTACTTTGTATATATAGCATAGCAAGCAATACTTAGTAAAAACAGGGGTAACCTATTAGGATGGAAATCCTAAGTATAGAGATACTCATGGCATACTACAAAATCATCGCACTTGCAAAATAATACTAAGGAAAAATTCTACTAGATCATCCTACACATGCATACTACGGAATTTTGAAGATCACATGCATAGAATCAAAACTGGGACAAAATTATGAACAAGTGGTGTAACTTGCCTTATGTTGATAATATGGGTGTTGATTATATTTCCACTGACAATCGCACTCCAACAATCTAATACGAGGACAAGGTAGTTCCAATCAAAACAATTGCAAACATAGCAAACACAACAAGGATGATCTAAAACATGCATGATGATTTAACATTACACAATGGGTATAATTAGTTTTATGAATATTAATATATCATATGATGCATGTATGAGTTCATTTAATGCAATAGGGTACTTGTTATTAATAATTACTTGCCAATATAAGGGTTTTGATAGTTCTGTTGTAACGTCTGTTCTAACTGTAGAATTAAATTTGTTTCTTGGGTTTACTGGATAGAGGACGTTAATACGAACCAGTAGGCGTTGGATTCAACCTAATCGGAGTTATAGATCTTTTTATATGATTTAAATAGTGTTTAATGGGTTTTAAATGATTCATACAGTTTCTGTTTCCTAAAATCAAACAAAATTATATCTGTAATCTGCACGGAATTGTGATTTCAGGGACATATTATTTGTAATTTTCTGAATAGTATTTATTTTCTTATGAATTTATTACTCTAAATAAGCCATTAAACTATTTAAATCTTCACGTCAAAACCTTACAGTAAAATTCTGAACTAATTGCAGATTGATGATCTACATGGAACCAGCTTTCCATCGGTATATCATTTGTATTTTTGTGACAAGCAATTAACTTACTATGAATTTAATGATTTATAAAGGCATTGAAACTAATTAAATTTCTACGGGTTAAATAATCTGCAAAGGCTAGATCCAACCAGATATTATTAAAGTACATTACAGTATCTTCAAATTGATATATTATTCATATTTTTCAGAGTTACAGATAATATCTTATGAATTTATTAACCTAAAAGACCATTAAAACTAATTAAATTACTGCAGTAACTACGTACAGTAAAAGTTAGATCTATTCTGATAAGATGATTCTAAGTAAAATTATCTTCAATTTGATATATTATACGTAATTTTTGGACATGGTATGAATTTCTAATGAATTTTACAAGTTAGATCTATAATATGCAAATTTAAATTGAACGGAATATTCCGGAATATTCTCACTGACGGACAGTTGACTTTGCATGCTTGGGGGACTAGATGTTGACCTTACGTTGACGTGGCATTGATGAGGAAGATGACCGGGATTACGACATGGCACGCATCGGTTTGATTGGATCTCGACCGTTTGGATAGGATCTGATGGCTAGAAGAAGAGATTGACCCGATTTTGGCTCAAAATAGACAAAAAATAGATCTGTGTTAGAGAGACAAATCCGTAGGTCAAATCGAAAAACTCAGAACATGAAAGTTGTGTAGAATCATTATTCCTACCTTCTCACCAAAGGAATTTGGATTTGAAGAAACGAGCGCGAGTACATCTTGGATTTACACCGTAAGATCTGAAATATTGCGATACGAAATTCTCCGGCTGTGTTGGATGAAAAGAGGTGAGGTTTGTCGGGATTGAAAGATTTCGACGCGATCTTCAACTTCCGTTTTTTGACCGAAAGCAAACGACGAAGTCTAGATGGGTTAAAAAGCGAAACAAGATTCGGGAATAGGTAGATTCGGGATTTCGAAAATAGAAACTCGTACAGCCGTGGCTCCACGAGTTTATATGGAGATTTAGGATGGTTTAGAGATAGGACTTGGAGTAAGGAACAAGTAGAAACAAACGGAAGTCGATTCGTAGTTGTAGATAAAAAGTTATAACAGTTTGAGTAGAGATAGGTATAGAAAATCAGTTTTCGCACGCTTTTTGGAGCAACCGACCTGTACATGCGCGCGTGGTGCTCCCGGTCGCTGGTACGCTGCCCGCCTGCTTTTTATACTTGTTTCCCTCATATCTTTTGCATACGAACTCCAAATGACATGATTTTTGTTTCTAATTTTTTCTAAAATCGAATAGATCATTATAGGATCAAATTTGTAATCTTTTTACTAGTTTGGGAGTAGTGGATTTATAAATCCTTGCATATTTCATTTTACTTATATCTTTATGTGTTTGTATTTATTTCATAACTTTTTCATACTAGCTCCAAATGAGCTCAATTTTGTTTCTAAAATTTTGTAGTATTAATTGGATCTCTTTAGACTATGATTTAGCAATAATCGTTGTCTTAGCAATAGTGGGTTTTATAAAGTCAATTTAATTTCCCCTTAGTAACATTTGGGCGAATCAACTATAGGATTTAGATACCAGGATTTGGATTTAGCTTGTGAGAACTTTGCATGGATGAAATGCTTACGAATGCTTCATGATTTTCATTTTGAAATCTTGCACACCAATTCTACAATCCATGCCCTTTTGCCTATATGGCTACTTAGGTCTTAACAAAAGAATATAAGATTTTGAATTCATGGTTGAGAGGATTTTCTATTCAAAAAGTTTCTTCTCTTTGAGAATTTTCAACATAGTCAAACAATCAATCAATCTTATTTATTTGTTTCACATTCCAAAATTAGGAGAATTTTGGGATGTGACAGTACTACTAATCACAGTATTACTGAACCTTATGTTGAGAAAATGCCTTTTCCAGCTAAGATAAAGGAGTATTCTATTATTATTAGTGCAAATAACAAAGGTACCATGAAAACTGTGGAGCCTGGTAAGCAATTGAATGTTGAACTTGTGGTATCTATTGTGAAAGACCATGTCACTAGAAATAGAGAGGATGATCACATTGTCTTCTTTGAAGACGCTTCCAATATTATCTCTCATCCTAGTAAGTCTAGAAAAGCTAGTGTTCCTATGCTTTTTGTTAAAATTGGTGATCATTGCTACTATGGTTTATGTGATATTGGTGCTAGTTCTAGTCCTATTCCTTATGAGCTTTATAGGGAAATTATGCATGAGATTTGTCCTTGTGATCTAGAGGACATTTATGTGGTTATCCACCTTGCTAATAAGGAAACCATTTGCCCATTGGAACTGTAAGAAATGTGGAGGTTCTTTGTGGTAAGATCAAATATCCTGCTGATTTTCTAGTGCTTAATTCAGCAACTAGCAAAATTTCTCCTATCATTTTTGGTAGACCTTTCTTGAACACTTGTGGAGATATTATTGATTGTAAGAAGGAAAAAGTTTTAACTAAGTTTGGTGGAGATTCTTATGAGTTTAACTTTTCCAAATTTGCTAAAGCTCCTTGTGAAAATAGCTTGCCTAATAAAGATTTCAGGATGGAACAACTTGCTTCTATTGATCCAGTCTATGACCTTGGACCACTTTTTGGTGACTGTATTATGCTTATTATGACGATAAAGTTGTTTCCAGTGATAGTTATATTGTCAACTTTATTCAAAGTGCTACTGAAAGTTATTTTGAGAGAGGGAAACATGGTTTTATGCATCTCAATGATGTTAAGTTTCCCCATTTTATGTTGAAAGCTTTAAAGTTGCATCTGTTTTGTCTTCCTATGCTTGTGGCCTTTTGTTTCAACAATTCATTTTCTCATGATACCCCTATGCATAGGAAGTTGGTTAGACTCAAGTGTGTTGGTTACTTGCTTCTTGATGCTCTCTTTCACTTTAGATATATATCCTATGTGAGCATCTTTGGAAGTTTCAAGCCTAACTTAAAGGCATTAAAGAAAAGTACTTGTTGGGAGATAACCCAAGAGTTTTGTCAAGTCTTGGAAGTTATTACCATAGTAATAACCGCTCCTTGTCTTTTTTGTTTTGGTTTTTTTGTCAAATTCAACTACTTTTGTGAAGTAGAGGAGTTGTGAAAAGTGGCTGTCGTGGGACAGATTTTTGTGCTGCATTGTAAACATTCGTTAGGAAGTTCAGCACCTCGGATGGAGATGCATTTTTCTAAGCTTATTCTCCAAGTTGTTATCCAACTTTCATCAATTCTGCACCTTTTGATTTGAGCAACAGAAGGTCTTCGAAAAAATCAATCTTTACCTGCTGGTCTGTTTTGACAGATTTCTGCCACCATTTGCATTTGCCTCTTACAGAAGCTTTTGTTTTGATGGGTTTTCAGTTGAAATATTTACCAAAGGTTTATTGTTTTTGCTTACACTAATGTTGTCATTGAGTTTGTGCAAGAGTTTTGTATGAATGGAATTCTCAGGGGAAAGAGAGAAGGAATCTGCAGAGTTCGTCTTTGAATAGGTAAAAATGGTGAAAACGGAAGGTTCGTAAAACTCCAATCTTTTTATATTTTTGATGTTTTTAATACATAAGGGAAGTTACGAGACGAAACTGAAGAGGAAGCGGAGCCCGGGGTGGACAAACCCACCCCAGGCGTGGGCCCAGCCTTGTCGCGCCTGAGGGGGGTGTTCCACCCTCGAACTCCGTCTCCGCCTCGTTTCCATGTCAAAATATTCCTTATGCAATGAAACTTCATAATATATAACCCCCCGGGTTCCCCGAGGTTCATGCATCGTGTTATCGTCGTGTTTTTGTTTCGATCTGTTTCTGTCAGGAAATCTTCTCAAGTTTAGAGCACCATGACCTCCGCCGACGACAAAGAAAAGAAGCCTGAATAAGAAGAACCTTAGGTTCCAAAGGAGGAGGAGTTTCCGGTAGGATATGAAGGAGACATGGAGGAGGACAAGCAAACGGACACTCGTGCTACCGTCGCAAACATTGGTTTGGTGGCACGACCTACCAAGCTTAAGAAGACATCACGGATGTCTATAGGAGGGAAACCTCCACGTCTCTTCTACAATCCACAGCCATCTCCTCCACGTAACAAGAGACCCTTCCATACACTTATACATGAATATCAATATCAACATGTTCCCAAGGAAAGTTTGCCTTCGTTCGGGATATGCGTCGTTCTAACAATGCAGAGAAGGATCATGCTAAGGATGAAGAGTGGGGAAAGAATAACAAGAACTAGGATTCTCGGACTGACATGATCATGAACCATATAGAGCAAAACTCGGAGCTAATCCGTACTCTTACTTTTGAGTTCAAGGAGTTGAAGAAACTTATTGAGGAGCTTATCAAGAGAACACCACAACCACCAAGGGAGTAATTCGTCATCAGGTTTGGCATCCCCTTGGCTTGTTCCAAGCTTGGGGGAGTGTCGCGGTATCACCACCATTATATTTTATCTTTTACCTTTTTAGTGGATTCATATCTGTGGTAGAGAGGGTTATCTTATAGTTTGGTTTTCATGTGGAAGTATCTCTCCTTTAGTTGATTACCTATGTATCCCTTGGTGTGAGTGCCTTCATTGGATTATTAATGAGAAGTCTTATCTTTTACTTTTTGCACTTCTTATTTTTAGTTTGCAATCTCTATTATATGATGGATCTTGTTGATCAGTATTGGCACCACTTTGGGATCATCAAGTGGATCTAAATTGGTTTTGGCAAACCAAGTTCTGGTCAGTAGCATTACTATGAAAGAGAAAAAGAAAGAAAAAGCTTACAAGTATTTTGTATCATTTGTTTTCTTTCTTGTTGGCTCATAAGCTTAGTATTCTTTATTTAAGATCCTTTTGTGTCTTCAAGGAAGATTGCATGTTTGGCTTTATTACTTGTATGTTTGCTTGTTTCTTTCAACTCTCTTGCTTGCTACCCAGCCTTGCTAGCCAAAAACTTGTTTTGAGAAGGCATACTTCTCATGTTTCCAAAATCCTTTGAACCAAAAACTTTGCCACTTGTGTCCACCATATCTATATAGTAGCTTTTGATATTCCTAGCAAATTATCAAGCTTCATCTACCTTTAGAATTAAAAAGTATTTGGTTATGTGAAAACTAGTTAGTAAAGTTCTCATGAACTTGATGGAACACTTTATTTACTTGCCCCTAATAAAATTGAAACATTGTGAACATCGAAGTTGTATATGCTTGCATCTATATGTTGGAATTAGCAGAACCATGCTGTCACGGGGAACGTTTTCAACATTTCACTTGTACTCTGTACACAGTTGATATCGTGCTCTTTTGTATATGGATGTCAACGGTATGAAATAAAGAGGGAACTTGTAAGTCCATGAAGTTTGTATTCTGTGTTAGAGAAACACCTGGGCCGCTAGCCTAAGCCATGCTTAATCATGGTGGAAACTTGCAGCATCACCATAGTGAGTCATCTATGAAGCATCCTCAATAAAAAGCTATGCATATGGTAAATAAAAATATTGATGAGATGATCATTGTCTGCTTGCCTTGTCATTTTGGTTATGGGAAAGCTCCTGTGCCATGTGCAAGGGGTACCCCGTTGGCGGTTCTCAATGATATGCAAATACTTACAATGACAAGAACTTACCTGGGCCCAAAGTTGAGTATGCATGAGGAGTGGCCCTCATATTCAAGGGACATGAGATTGCCAACTTATATTTCGTCAAGCATATACTCCATCTTTGTTCACTTTAACCTTAATCATGTCAAGATGCTTATGATTGGGGAAATGAGGGCTCAAAACTAGTAAGTACCATAATATTTTGGAAGCTCTTTATGACTTGTAATCCCTGCTACCCTCTAAGAAGGGACCTTTTTCCTAGTTACCAGTTGAGTCAGTAAACCTACTTCCTCTCATCTCCAGCAAGCTTTTGAGTTGTTGTGTTTCAAGCATTCATATGGTGATTTATTCAATCATATTCTCTATCTTCCTTGTTTGCACAAAACTCTTATCTATTGAGTATTACTTTGAAAGCCTTCACTTGTGAAAAACCTTTTTGAGCAAAGAGTTTTCCAGTTTTGAAACTTCTACAAAAAGATTTTGTGAAACTATTTTCCAGGTGTTCTCTGACCAAGAACAAGTTTGTCAATTCCAATTCTGATTTATCTTTATGCATCTATATTTGTGACTTCTGTACTTGGTTGCAAGCTAAGTTATATAATGGTGAGTTGCTTTCTTAATTGTGCAATGGTAAGTGTGATGCTTCTTGTTTGTATTCTTTTATCGACACTTCACTCCATAAACCTGTGGACATGTTTACTGAGCTCAGTATTTGCTTGGGGACAAGCGAAGTCTAAGCTTGGGGGAGTTGATACGCCCAATTTGCATCACAATTCTATATCATAATTTACCTCTATTCATTGATATTTGTCTTATTATGAGGTATTACTTATGGTTTTTTATCTTTTTATGCATGTTGGATTATTCCTGGAGGATGGACTGCCGGCATCTGGATTCTGATGGAAAATAAGGCGTTTCGGTGCAATTTTCCGAAGATCAGAAAATACCAGAAAAATATGGAAACATATTATTTCTCCAGAAGACGAAGGAAGCCAGAAGGAGGGGCGGAGATGGGCCTTAGGGGGCCCACCCCCCTAGGCACGGGCCCACCTGAACCCGCGCCTAGGGAAGGTGTGGCCCACCTGCTCGGCCTCCGACTCCGCCCCTTCGCCTATATCTTCCCTACGAAACCCTAAGGTTCAGGGGGTGACCACAGATAGATCTCCACCGCCTCTGGGGGCGGAAAACACCGAGAGAGAGAAAGATCTCTCTGGCAGACAGATTTCTGCCGGGGGAATTCCTTCCCGAAGAGGGAAGATCATCGCCATCAACACCGTCATCAAGCTAGGCTTCATCGGGATCATCATCATCATCCACACCATCATCTTCACCAGCACCATCATCACCACTCCGTCCCGCTGTAACAATTGTGTTGGATATTGCTTTAGTTCTTAGGGGAAACTTTCCCGGTGTTAATTACTATTGTAGTTGATGCTTGTGAGTGGAACCATTGGATTATTGTTTATGTTCAAATTGTTATCCATTATCATATCATCTTTGATCTTGATCCATATGATGTCTTGTCAGTAGTTCATTTAGTTCTTGAGGACATGGGAGAACTCATGTTGCTATTAGTGGATTTGTGTTGAGTTATCATTCAATGGTTGGTATTTAAGTTGTGGTGCTATTCTTCTAGTGGTGTCATGTGAACGTCGACTACATGATACTTCACCATTTATGGGCCTAGGGGAATGCATTCTGTATTTGGCTACTAATTGTGGGGTTGCCGGAGTGGCAGAAACTTGAACCCCCGTTAGGGCACCTTTGCACAAGGGAGCGTAGGATCTCAGAGTTTAAGGCTGTGGTTAGATTTATATCTTAATTACTTTCCTATAGTTACAGATGTTTGCAGGGGGTTTAATCACAAGTATGTATTAGTCCAAGTAAGGTCGGTACATTAGCACAGGTTCACCCACACAACACTTACAACACCAAAGAAGAGTACTTAGCTATATGAAGCGAAATCACTTGACAGAATTCCCGTGTGTCCTCGAGAACGTTTGGTCCTTATAAGTATTTCCTCCGGTTTGTCCTTTGCTAAGAAAGGATTGGGCCACTTGCTGCGTTTGTTCTTTATTACTTGCACTTCGTTTTGTTGCCTTATCAGAAAACCACTAAAAATCCGTTTGCTAAGTATTTGCAGAGAGTTCCTGCTCCATACCACTGTTCATCACCTTCTGCTCCTCGTTATGATCGACACTCCTATTTATCGAAAGTACTACGATACACATCCTATTCTTGTGGGTCATCAATAGGTAGCTCACAAGATCTAAACATGGTGGCACAAATAGGAGAAACAACCATCTAGATACTGCTATGGACCCATAGTCCAAGGATGAACTACTCACACATCACTCCAGAGGAAGACGTGGTGATGAAGAAGGCCTCCGGGACGATCTTCCCTCTTCGGCAGGGTGCCTGGAAGAGATTCATATCCCTCCCGATCTAGGGACGGCGGTGGCGGCGGCTACGGAATTTTTCGTGGAATACTGACCGGGTACTTAGGGTTTTCGTCTCGGGGGGACTATATAGGCGAAGAGGCAAGGTCAGTGGACGCCCATGGGGCCCGCACCAAGGCCCTGCACGGCCTAGGGTGGGCCCACGTGCCCCCCTGGTGTGGCTTCTTCGTGACGCCTCTTCGTCTCTCCTTGGAACTCCGTGTCGTGTCTGAAAAAATAGGAACTTCAGCTTTTGTTTCGTCCAATTCCGAGAATATTTCTTTAGTAGTTTCTGAAACCAAAAACAACAGAAAATAGGAAACTAGCTCTGTGGCACTTGTTAATATGTTAG
Organism: Avena longiglumis; assembly: GCA_030063025.1. Taxonomy (NCBI): domain Eukaryota; kingdom Viridiplantae; phylum Streptophyta; class Magnoliopsida; order Poales; family Poaceae; genus Avena; species Avena longiglumis. The sequence continues at coordinate 147,765,282 of CP125978.1, read as the reverse complement.
TTCCAGAAAATTCATAAAAATGCCACAAAGTGTAGAAAAAACATAAGATAGTTGGTGCAAAACAAGCATGGAGCATAAAAATTATAGATACGTTTGCAACGTATCAACATCCCCAAGCTTAACTCCTGATCGTCCTCGAGTAGATAAGTGATAAAAAAATTTGAGGTGACATGCACCATCACAATCTTGATCAAGGTATTGCAAAGTATTGCTAGCTGGGATCAAAGTACTCTAAACATAAGCATGAAAGATATATTTCTAACAATAAGACATAGCAACTATGTTGCAACATGAAAGGCTACACAAACAAAAGATCATGAATAATGCTTTGAAAGACATTTGTTTGTTTCACATATAGAAAATATAGCAAGAGTGGTATTCAGCTTGTCCTTCATGGAATTGCAAAACATAAATGCATAGGACACCTTCAAAGTTCATAAGGGTGACTAGATACAAATAATTTAAGAACAAGCAAGACCAGAATTATGAATCAATCAACAAGTTTTGGAACAATGCACATTGAACTCGGAATGACAACTATGCTCTCTTAGCTGATGCATAAAGATAGAAAATGGAGACTCAACAAAAAGTAAAAAAGAAAGGACCTTCGCAGAGGGAAGTATGGATTAAATGGTTTTATAAAGCTTGCAAAAATTATGGTACTTATTAGCTTTGAGCTCTCATGGCCCCTATCATAAGCATCTTGAAGTGATTAAGGTTAAAGTGAGGAAAAATATGAGTTATATGCTTGACAAATTATAACTTGAAAATCTCACGCCCCTTGAGTACGAGTACCGAGACCTCATGCTACTCAACTTTGGTCCCAGACAAGTTCTTGTCATTGTAAGTATATGTGTATCATAGAGAACCGCCAACGGGGTACCCCTTGCCCCATGACACAGGAGCTATCCCATATCAAAATGACAAGGCAACAGACAATGAGCATCTGAGTGATCTTTTTATTTGCTATTTGCATAGTTTTTTATTGAGTATGCTTCATAGAATGCCACTATGGTTTTGATGTAAGTTTCCACCATGATTAGGCATGGCTTAGGCTAGCCGCCCAGGCGTTTCTCTAACACATATACATACTCCATGGACTTGCAAGATCCCATCTTATTTCACAGCGCTGGCATCCATAAACAAAAGAACATGATATCAACTAAATAGATAAGTGCAATGTTGAAAGCGTACCCCATGACAGCATGGTTTTACTAATTCACAACTTACAATTTGCAAGCATGTAAGCATATAATACAGTCACAATGGTCTAGGTTTATTAAGTGCACGAAATAAAATGTGTCTTCAAGTTCGTAAGAGCTTTAATCACTAATTTTCACATAACAAAAAATTTAATTCGGAAGATATATAAAAACATGAATATACTTGGAATGGTGTAACACACCATGCATAGGAGTTTATAGTGGACTCTTTGGAATAACTTGGTTTCTTGGTAGTTGGATGCACGAGTAGAGCTCATACTTAGTACAGGTGGAGGCTAGCAAAAGACTGGGAGCGACCAACTAAGAGAGCAATAATGCCCATAATCATGCAGAGCGACAAAACATTATTAATAAAAGCATAAAGTGATATCACAAGTCAAAAACTAAATTATCATAGAGTCTAAGGTGACTGGTTCATAGTCGTAACATGGTGTAAGCATGTATCAAGTCAACCCAAATAAAGCATCAAAGGATAATACCACAATATTATGCTTTTGTATGCTAAAACAACGCATGATTCTTTCATGGCACATTAAGCAATCTCCATTGTTTGAAACAAGTCATTCTACAACAATAATCACTAAGCATATGGTCAAAGAAACATCTAACATGACATGATAAAGTCTAAGTCATAGTCAAAACAAGCTTCTTTTTGTACCACCATAAGCATGAAACATTCTACTCTTTTACAACACCAATCAACTTATTTGAAACAACTCACAAGGATAATAATCAATAAAGACCATAGAGCATGTCTCACCTAACTACAAAGAAGAACTAAAAAGTTATAAGGAAAAATATGAATAAAACTAAAGCTAAATGGAGTGCTAGCAAAAGAGAACACTCATAGAACAATAAGAGTGAAAACTAGAGTGTTCTAGGCAATGAAGAACGGGGTGTGACTTCTACAAAAGAAGTGTGATGGGATCCAAACAATTTATTGCAGCAAACAAAACAAAACTAAAAACAAAAACAAAGACGCTCCAAGAACAACATAATAGTGCATGAAGCAAATTAAAATATAGTATCTTGAAAGAAAACCTGAGATTTTTGAAGATGAAGAAGGGGATGCCTTGGAAATCCCCAAGATTTGACGCTTGTACCTATTGAATATTTCTTGGGGTGACACGGCTGGAATCCCCAAGGTTAAGATTTTGTCCATACTTCATCTCGTCACATCATTCTCTCCCTACACTTAAAAACTTCCTTCATACAAAACTTAACACAATCTTCATTAGCAACATTAGTGTATGCAAGATAATAAACCTTTGGGTTCAGTTTCAACTAAAGTAAATCATCCATTAAAACATAATCTACTATATCAAATCCTTTTAAAAGCTCAAGTGATCAAAAGAACTTAAAAGAAATCGATTTAAGAGGCAAATGCAAATAATGGCAGAAATCTGTCAAAACAGGCCTATAGGTAAAGACCGATTTTTTCGAAAAAAAATTGTTGCTCAAATAGAAAATTGCAAAACTAACTAAAGTTGGGTAAATACCAGGGGCATGCGCACAAACAATTGCAGATTAATATGATGATCTGGGATTTTTCACGATTTTTTACAGCGAAGCACAAAATCTGTTTCGGGACAGCAACTTCCCCAAATCTTACTCCCCTCTCATTAGAGGCTATTCTTGGCACAAAAACCAAACAAAAAGGATAAGGAGAGGTTATTATAGAGGCAATAACTTCCAAGGCTCAACAAAAAGAAACACTTATTGAAATAAAAATTGGGTTATCTTCCAAGAGTTCTTTTCTTTAACGCCTTTCAGCTAGGCACAAAAAGCAAGAATCAAGTATTTTCGAATGAAGAAGCATCAACATCAAATTTTGTTATAATAAGAGAGTCAAAAGATAGCTTCTTTATTTTTCTAGGGAAGTGATCAATACCTTTCTTGAGTGGGAATTGATATTTAATGGTGCCTTCCTTCATATCAATAATGGCACCAACAGTTCTAAGAAAAGGTCTTCCCAAAATAATAGTACAAGAAGCATTGCATTCAACATCAAAAACATAGAAATAAACAGGGACAAAGGTATTGTTAACCATAATAAGAACATCATTAATTCTCCCCATAGGTATCTTTTTAGTATTATCATCAAGATGGACATCCAAATAACAATCTTCCAATGGTGGTAAATCAAGCATATCATAAATTTTTCTAGGCATAATAGAGACACTAGTACAAAGATCACATAAAGATTTGAAATCTAAATCATTCACTTTCATATTAATGATGGGCTCCCCACCATATTCTAATTTCCTAGGAATAGAGGCTTCATGTTTCAATTTTTGTTCTTTAATTTTCATGAGAGCATTTGCAATATGTTTTGTAAAAGCCATATTCATAGCACTAGAATTAGGACTTCTAGCAAGCTTTTGCAAGAACATAATTACTTCAGAAATATTGCAACCATCAATATCAAAATAAAAATTATCATTCAAGGTAGTAGAACTTTTGTCTCCCATATTTCGAAAAATTTCAGCATTTTTATTGGAAAAAGTTCCAGTGTGTTTAGGCAATGTTGCAAAAAGAATGGGGACTTTGTATATACCAATTATTTTACCATTAATAGTAGGAGGTTTTCTAGCATCAACATCACTAGTGGTGGTAATGGTACAAATTTTAGTCATATTATTATTTCTAGAAATTTCATCTTCTCATTCCCACCTAGCATGCAATTCAGGTAACATCCTAACATTTTCATCAATTCTAACTTGAATGTCATTCAATGTCTTTACTTTCTTTAACATCATGAGTCATAACCTTTAATTTAAGAAGTTCAACATCTGGGCAAGGCTATCAACTTTAGAAGCAAGATCATCAATTTTTCCAAGATTTTCCTCAACAGTTTTATTGAAAGCAGTTTGTTTACTAATAAAATCCTTAAGCATGACTTCAAGTTTAGAGCGTACACTTCTATTGTTGTTGTAGTAATTTCCATAAGAATTTCCATAAGCATTACTATTATTAGAAGGATATGGCCTATAATTATTATTACCATAAGCATTGTTGCTAAAATTATTATTTCTAATGAAGTTCACATCAACTTGCTCTTCTTAAGCAACCAAAGAGGCTAAAGGAACATTATTTGGATCAATATGAGCTTTTATACTAACAAGCATAGACATAATAGTATCAATCTTATCACTCAAGGAGGAGGTTTCTTCAACAGAATTTACCTTCTTACCTTGTGGAGCTCTCTCAGTGTGCCATTCAAAATAATTAATCATCATATCATCCAGGAGCATTAGTGTAGCACACCAAGTGATGGGCATAAAGGTACCTCCAACAGCCAAATCCAACAAGTTTCTTGAAGAAAAATTCAATCCTGCATAAAAGGTTTGGATAGTCATCCAAGTAGTGAGTCCATGAGTGGGGTAATTCTTCACTAAAGATTTCATTCTTTCTCAAGCTTGAGCAATATGTTCATTATCAAATTTTTTAAATTTCATTACATCACTTCTCATGGATATAATATTAGCAGGAGGATAATATTTTCCAATGAAATCACCTTTGCATTTAATCCAAGAATCAATACTATTTTTAGTTAAAGATAGCAACCAATTTTTAGCTCTTCCTCTTAAAGAGAAAGGAAATAATTTAATCTTAATAATATCTCCATCTACATCCTTATATTTTTGCATATCACAAAGTTCAAAAAAATTATTAAGGTGAGCAACAACATCATTAGTACTAACACCAGAAAATTGTTCTTTCATAACAAGATTCAGCAAAGAAGGTTTAATTTCATAGAAAGTAGCTTCAGGAACAGGTGGAGCAATAGGTGTGAAAATGAAATCATTATTGTTTGTGCTAGTGAAGTCACACAACTTAGTGTTTTCAGGAGTAGTCATTTTAGCAGGATTAAAGCAAGCCAACAGAAATAACAACTAAGTAGGAACTAATTTTTTTGTGTTTTTGATAAGAAAGCAAACCAAACAAAGCAAAAGAAACTAAGCAAAAAAAAAAGTAAAGAGATTGCTAGTGAGAGACTCCCCTTGCAGAAATCTTCTTTCTCTTCGGCAACGGCGCCACAAAAAGCTTGATGATGGCTTAGTTGATGTAGAGCCTGTTGGGAACCCTAAGAGCAAGGTATGATGAACATAGCAGCAAGTTTTCCCTCAATTATAGAACCAAGGTTATCAAACCAGTAGGAGAAAAACCCACTTTCGAAGGTGTTGCTAGCAACATGGAACTTGCACACAACACAAACAAAATACTCTGCCCGAAATTTTAGTGAGGTTGTCAAGCTCACTAGTTTTGCTGAAAATAAAGGATTAAACATATAGTGTGGAAGAAAGTAAGTGCTTGTAATAATTGCGGAAAGTAAACAATAAACAGTAGATGGAATATCAGTGGTAAGGAATGGACATGGGTCCACAATTCACTAGAGGTGTTTTCTCCATAATATAAATAACATGCTGGGTGAGCAAATTACAGCGAGGCAATTGACAAATAGAGAATGCATAACAATGCATGTACATGACATGATGATCACTATGATATTTATTTGGGCATTATAACATGATACATAGACCATAATCCAACTGCATCTATGACTAATAATCCACCTTCGGGATATCATCCGAACAACCCTCGGGTATTAAGTTGCAAACAACAGATAATTGCATTAAGCAAAGTGTGTAATGTAAAAAATACAATTGCCCTTGGGCAAATGATTATTGTTTTCTCCCTAGTAGCAACATCACATCTACAATCTTAGAAGTTTCTGTCACTCTCCCAGATTAATAGAGGCATGAACCTACTATCGAGCATAAATACCCACTCTTGGAGTCACAAGCAAATACTTGGCCAAAGTAACTACTAGAAACGGAGAGCATGCAAGATCACAAATAATATAGACATGATAGAACAATAATCAATCTGACATAATACTCAATATCCATCGGATCCCTGCAAAAACAACATGTAGCATTACAATAAGATGATCTTGATCATGATAGGAAGATCACAAGATCTAAACATGGTGGCACAAATAGGAGAAACAAGCATTTAGCTACTCCTATGGACCCATAGTCCAAGGATGAACTACTCATACATCACTCCGGAGGAAGGCATGGTGATGAAGAAGGCCTCCGCGATGATCTCCCCTCTCCGGCAGGGTGCCGGGAAGAGCTTCAGATCCCTCCTGATCTAGGGACGACGGTGGCGGCGGCTACGAACTTTTTCATGGAATTATGATCGGATACTTAGGGTTTTCGTCTCGGTGGGGCTATATAGGCGAAGGGGCAACGTCGGTGGACGCCCGTGGGTCCCACACCATGGCCAGGCGTGGCCTAGGGTGGGCCCGCGTGGCCCCCTGGTGTGGCTGCTTCACGGCGCCTCTTCGTCTCTCCTTCGGACTCCGTGTCATGTCTGAAAAAATAGGAACTTCAGCTTTTGTTTCGTCGAATTTTGAGAATATTTCTTTACTAGTTTTTCTAAAACCAAAAACAACAGAAAACATGAAATTGGCTCTGTGGCACTTGTTAATATGTTAGTTCCAAAAAATTCATAAAAATGCCACAAAGTATAGACAAAACATAAGATAGTTGGTGCAAAACAAGCATGGAGCATCAAAAATTATAAATACGTTCGCAACGTATCAAGGCCTCTTGTGGCGATGGTGGTCTTAGTACCGCCCACCCCTCTAATGAGTCGTACTCCCTTGTAGGGAGGAACTCGGTAAAACATCCGCGTCTCAGCGTGCCTCGGTTATCTCTATACCCGAGCCATTTACTTATGCACTTTACATTGCGATAGTCTTCGTGCTTAAATTAATCTCTTGCTATCACCTTTTTGCTTGTCTTGATTAGCATAAGTTTTTGGTGCACATAGGTGAACTATAGTCTTTATAGGCTTTGTGCTTGACAAAAGAAAATGTTAGTTTCATTTCTCCTTTGTTAAGCCCATCTCGTAAAAAAATTAAATCGCCTATTCACCCCTCCTCTAGGCGACATCTGTGATCTTTCAGAGGCATTTTCTAAGAGTTTCTATGTTTTTTTTCCGATTTTTGTCTCCTAGTCCAGGTAGCTTCGGGGGAAACCCTAGATCCGGGTCTCCCAGATCGAACGATGGCGGCATGCGGCGTCGTTTTCCCCCATGGCCGTCATTTTGGAGCTGATGTTGGCTGGAGGGGGTTTGAGGTGGAGAGATTTTCATCTACCTCACCATTGACAACAAGAATTGGTGGCATGGCGCAACAGTTTCTCGGTGTTAGACGTGCCATGATGGACTCGCTCAAGGAAGGGGTGCTGTCTGGCATCGTGGTGGCATTGTTGGTAGGACCGACAAAGTTTATGCTGATATTAACCTTGAGGATTGCTTGGTGGTCCGATGGCGGTGACGGCTTCTGTAGCGTGTACATGAGGTTCTCGTAAAGAGTCTGCTAAACCGTATAAGTGCTCTCGTCTCTTTTAGAGGGCGTCTCGAGGTATGCGATATTCTATTTCTTAGCCGGTGAAGGGATTTCGTTGTTCCCAAGGCATAATGCCTTGTTGACATGACTTCCATCCCTTGTCTGGTTGTAGGTGTTGTGTAGAGGCTTTAGTTTTTTTATGTATTCTCTTCGTCTGTAGTTTCTTGAATAAATTTAATAAAGCAGATCGTATTGTCTTTTCGATGTAGATGCCAGGGTCATCCTCCATTTAAAAAAAGTATATAGACATAGAATATATCTGTTAGGGATATAGCCGTTGAGAATATAGCAGTTGGAAATATAGACTACCAAATTTGAACTAGCCACCAAAAAACCGAGGTTGTCTAACAAGAGATCTTTTTAATTGTCTATATGAAGATATATACTATCAAATTTAGATAGAGATGCTCTTAGTCCTTCCAATTCATAACATCCTATGAGGTGAGTATATGCAGTAACACGCCTAATAAGATTGTCTATTCATTCTTGATTTTTCTGTACAATGCTGGAGTTAATGTTCCTCAGGAAATCAACCGTTAGAAGAATATTCTCATGTGGAGACAACTAAAGTATGTCATCTATATGTTCTTCAAACATTAAGAAGTTATTTGGGTCCAGAGTCCCAAAGGGTTTCTTATAGTATTCACCGTTCAGTAATATAGACTTCAAGATTTTTTCACCCACTATGGTTCCTTCATATTGCTCAAGCTGGAATATCTTTTCCTATGCATATCATTAGCAATTAAATAAATATACTTAGTATTGTTTCCTCCCTCTTAAACATGTATAACCATAGCACGTTGAGCCCATTTGATTTCTTCATCATGTGTAAGCTTGTTAATCGTTCATTTGCATCTCTCAAAGAGTCTCTGTCACTCTCTTACTCAGATGTAGTAAGAGGGACTGATTCGGTTTTGATATTTAGCTCATCAATGATGGCTATTATAACCTTTATTTTTCTTTTTTGTATTTGAAACTTAAATTTTTTGCCCATCCTCCAAAGAGACGACATAAGTGGAAATTTTGTTTTTCCAGCGCCTAATAGGTGTATTATCTTAGTTACTTTAGCCTAATCGGTTGCCACCATATCATATAAACCATCCTGACACGACCAAGATAATTTGAAAGAGAAGTTCTTATATCCTAAATGAGCTTGATGATTTTAATAATCAATAAGGAGTAGAGTGTGGTCATACCTGAATCGCGACAAAGCTCACACGAATACTAAAGGGAATTTCTGTTCCCGTTCTACACTTGCTAAGATCTCGTCAAATTTCTCATACGTTGGCTTTTCACAACGGTTTTCATGAGTATATTTTCTCTCCTAGATAGAACAATTTTTGTGAGATCCATGTTCTCAATTATTGTGTTGAAATGAAAATCCATCGATTATTAAAGTTAAAATTACTCTTATTGGATCTTTGGAGAATACTGAAGTCACCACCCATCGATATTGGTAGTGTCTGCGATTCACATATACAAACTAATTCAGATAAAAAATCAGTTTTATGCGGGTCTTGGACAGCCCCATAAACATGCAACAAAAGGCCACTCAAAAGTTAAAACAGATGTTCTTAGTGCGCATATGCAACTTGAAACAATTGTCTCCCGTATCAATCTTGTTCACTTGGAGTGTTGCTGCATTGATACCCACTAGAATTACGCCCATGTGGCCGTATAAAATACCAAGCAAAATCTTTTTCGCCGGCAAGATACCTCAATAAGGTACCGTAAAATTAGATTCTCATGTCTCCAACAAGATAACAAAGTCTAAAAGGTGCTCTATAATTGACTCTTGAAAAAAAGGTGCTTGCCTGAATTTCTAAACTCTCACTATTTTAACGTCATACCTCCAGGTTCCATCATTGTGAAGAGTTTTTTCATTCTTAATTCTTGTGCTCCTAGGCACGTTAGTTTTTCATAAAACTTCCTTACCAAAATGTCTGATATCCCATTGTATTATTACATGAAAACATCCCAGAAGTCCATAATACGTAGTATCCATTTTCTTCCTACACTAATTTCTACAGGTTCAGCGTCGGTTTCGGTAGCTTTCAACTGAGATGTTGAGAGTTGAGATCATCCTGCGTCCAACGGTCCAAGTACATGTAGATACCCTCTAAAAAAAAGTACATATAGGGACGGAAATAAATGTTTCCAACGCATAGGGCGCCCAACTGGTATAGAGCAGTTCGAAGACCCGTCCAGAAGTTTTTGCAAACTCACACCTCCAAACTATAGTTATTAGAGCATCTTCACTCGTTTGGTGTTTTCAGAAATTCGACGCTATTAGAGCTGGATGGATGTAACTTTCGGTTTGAGAATGACTGTTTTTCCACCCCAGGTGTTCCCAGGCGTGGTCCTCAGGCGACGCAAAATCGGTGAGTTGTCGCCCAAATTCGGCTCAAATTCGAACAGAGTTCGGTAAATATGAATACAAAGCAATGTCCGGCATAGTTCGGTATAAAATTAAACATAGTTCTATATAGACTGAAATACAACATAGTTTGGCCTAGTTCGGTCAGATAATGCCCGGCATCTACATATTGCTCTTGCGTATCTATATAGCTCAACCAGATCATCTTGCAGCTATTGCTGCACTACTGGGTCTCGGATCTCCTGACAGATCGTGATGAAGGCAGCCTAGATTGACGACACCTGGTGATCAGGCTCTGTAAGAGATCCCTGTCTATAGTATGGCTCATCCTGCTCAACAAAATCCATTGGTTCCTTCATCTCATCATCAATGATCATGTTGTGCAAGGTCACACAGCAGTTCATCACTTTCCACATCTGATCTTTCGACCAGGTCATAGCAGGAAACCGGACAACTGCAAACCTTTGTTTGAGCACACCAAATGCCCGCTCCATGTCCTTCTTGTAAGCTTCTTGTTCCTTGGCAAACTGAGCGTGCTTGGGGAGCATCGGGCTTGAGATAGTCTTCACAAATATTGGCCATCTTGGATAGATGCCATCTGCAAGATAGTATCCTTTGTTTTAGTGGTGCCAGTTGATCTCAAAGTCCACAAGGAGAGAAATGACCCTTAACAGGCTTGGCAAGTACATTTGAGAACCGGAGGATGTTGATGTCGTTGTTCGATCCTGTCATGCCAAAGAAGGAGTTCCAGATCCAAAGATCATGTGTAGCAACTGCCTTGAGTATTACACTATAACCTCCTTTCTGGCCTTTGTGCATTCCCTGCCATGCAAATGGACAGTTCTTCTAGTGCCAATGCATGCAGTCTAAGCTTGCAAGCATCCTAGGAAATCCTCTACTTTTATTGACTGCGAGGATCCAAGCACTGTAGGGGTTCGTAGCATGGAAAACAAAAAATTTCTACCTCATGCACACAAACAAGCCAAGATCTATCTACTATATTGTAGCAACGAGTCGATAGAAGCACTCACCCTCGAAGATTCCAAAGCGGTTAACGAGAGCAGATTCTCGTGGGTGATGTAGCCGTACACTTGCCGATCTCAAGATCGCGTAGATGATCCTTCCGGCGCTGCGTTTCGGCAGCGCTTCCGCAGTCGGTCACACGTTCGGTACTCGATGAAGACCTTCCTCTCCCTTGTTCGAGCAGGCAGCGGAGGTTCTAGTTCTCCCCTCACGATTCCAGAAGCACGACGGCGTGGTGTCGGAAGTAGAGGGAAGATCCCGCAGGGCTTCACCTAAGCTGGAGCGAGTATGGTGGAGTAGAGAGAGGGCCTCGGCGATCTAGGGTTTAGAGGGCCGAGGGGTTTAGAGAAACCGGCAGCTAGGGTTTAGCTAGACGGCAGTTTAGAGGAGATCTAGGGCAGCCGCATCTAGAAGGGGGGCGGCGGCTGGCCTAGGGTTTAGAGGGGGCGCCGGCTAAAGGCAAGGTGTAGGGAGAGGGGGTGCCCCCTCCCTTTCTTTTATAGGTGGGATGGGCGTCTAGGGCTAGCCGAGTCCTCCCCCAACTCCCTTGTTGGCCGGCCGTTTGGAGGAGAGAAGGGAAACCTTCTCTTCCCAGGTTTCCTTCTCTTCCCCCACTTGGAAATTATTGTCCCAGTTTGACTTTTTCAAACTGGCCTTTTTACTTTCAAACTAGAGTTTGATTTCTCTCTTCCAAGTGTCCAGCCAAGTGACCTAGGACATGATGTAACCATTCCACTTTGTCATGACACATCCATGTACCCTTCCCCTTCCGGATCGGTGAACCTTCTAGACCCTTCTAGAACATTCCGATGAAAACACCGGAACCATTCCCGAACTCCGGATTTGGACTTTCCTTATATGAATCTTATTCTCCGGACCATTTCAGATCTCCTCGTGATATCCCGGATCCCATCCGAGACTCCGAACAACATTCGGTCTCTTTACTCACTTTCCATATCTACTAAACAACATCGAATCCTTAAGTGTGTCTCCCTACGGTTCGTGAATTATGCAGACATGATCGAGACTCTTCTCCGATCAATAACCAATAGAGGAATCTAGAAATTCATATGGCTCCCAAATATTTATACGATTACTTCGTGATCGAATGAACCATTTACATATAATACCAATTTCCCTTTGTCTCACGATACTTTACTTATCCGAGGTTTGATCGCCGGTATCTCTGCATACCTAGTTCAACCTCATTACCGATAAGGACTCTTTTCTCGTTCCCGTGATATGTGATCCCTTGTGAGCCAGTCACATGCTTGCAAGCTAATTGGATGATATTCCACCGAGAGGGCCCAGAGTATATCTATCTGTCATATGGATGGACAAATCCCACTCTTGATCCATGTACCTCAACACATACTTTCCGAACACTCAATGCCACCTTTATAACCACCCAGTTAGGGTGTGGTGTTTGATATCATCAAAGCATCCTTCCGGTGATGGTGATTAGCATGATCTCATGGTCGAAGGAATTAGGTTACTATGTATTAGAAAGCTTACAGCAAATGAATTATATTAAATGACTTGATCTTTATGCTACGCTTAACTATAGGAGTATGTCCATCACACCATTCTCCTAATGATAACCCTGTTGTTAATAACATCTCTATGTTCATGATCAGGAAACCATGATCATATATTAACCAACAAGCTAGTTTAACAAGAGGCTTTACTAGGGACTCTTTTATGTTTACAAATCACACAAGTATTAATGTTTCCAGTTAATACAATTATAGCATGGTATGTAAACATTTATCATAAGCATGAAGATATGATAATAACCACTTTATTATTGCCTCTTAGGCATATCTCCAATAGTCTCCCACTTGCACTAGAGTCAATAATCTAGTTTCAAACCTTTGTGCGTTCAACACCTATGGCTTTCCAGTGTTGTATTTACACGATTGCTAGTGGTCAACTGATCTCCGGATCCGACACTTTCAGGTCCATGTGTAATTGCATGTCTTTGCGTCTCTACGCATCACTCATTCTCTAATGAGATGGCTTTGTACAAATTTGGTCCTTTGGTGAGACCTTTAGTTCCTTGGGGTTAAAACATGTTGATAATATTGTCGTACAATATATCTTCATAATACTATCCCGCTGTGAACCACACCTAGTTTGATAACAAACTACTTGACACAAATGCCCTCTTTTGCTGCTATTATAGCAGTCATATACTTAGCCTTTGTTGTAGTATCTGTCACATTGTCTTAACTTTGGAACTCATCCAAATCCATTATGGAACTTACTTTTTATCATATTATGCCACCCTTAGTTTAGATAGAGATAAACTTAATTTGTACTTTGTGACAAAACTAGTATCAATGTAATAATTTTATAATGAACTAACCATCTATTTGTCACTTCTACAAAATAATATATTCTTAGTTCTTCTAAAAGATCATAAGAATATCTTCACTATCGTCCAATAATCATCTTATGAATCATTCTGGTATACGCTCATAACATTTATAGCATAGGACATATCTGGATTTGTACACATCACAGCATGATTGATAAAGTACTCTTTTTGATTTTATATATCAAGTATCAAAAATACTTGAATCTTTATTCAATCCTTCCTATGCAACAAGAACCTTTCTTGTAGTTTCTATATTGAACTCATTCAATATCTCATCGATGTACTTCTGGCACAACCATATTAGCATCTCAATTTATCCATATAGACATTGATGCCAAATATTCGGGTTCTGCCTAAGCCTTTCATCGAGATGAAATTCTTAACCCGTGTCAATAAAAAAATACATAATGTATTAGCGCTCCCACTTAATTTCTTGCAAATGCAACCATCCTCATCGTCTTCGATGAAATTAAACTCCTTTAACAGTTTCATCATAGTGAAGATTCCAACTCCGTGATGCTTACTTCAACCATTGAAGTTTGCATATGCTTTTAGCATCCTTAACAAAAACCCTTTGGACCGTGTCATGCACACGTCCTAGGTAACCATTCTATTATAAAAACTTATTTGTTTATTCAACTACCACATAACAAAATTATATGTAGTGGTTGCTACATTAATCTGTTTTAGACTAAATATCGCTATGACAAATCAAATCTTGTCATAGTCAATCCTTTGAACATTGTTGTGAACTCTTTCCCAACATGTCGACAATTTCATAGATGTGAAACATCCATGTCTATTTCTTTATAGATCCAAACACGACTGTAAGGTCTTACACCTTTATAGAGGGTCTTTCAAGTTAAAAGATTGATTTCTTGTGTATAGAACTATCATGGATTATATGGCTTCAAGCCATTTGACGGAGTCATGGCCCATCATTGCTTCTTTGCATGTAGTCGGATCATTATTGTCAAATAATGATTTAACTCTCAAATCTTGGTATTTGATTGTTTACCCGACTTACTTGGTTCAATAGGAACTTAGACCTCCATGTTCACAACCTTTGAGGCACGTGAGCCATGAGCGTTGTTGTTGCCTCCAGAACACTTTTCGGTGCTGCGCAACTTTGATCATATAGCTAAGGTTCGTTTAACCTTATCAAAGTTCTATTGTCCTCCAAATTAACTTTTCACGGAAAATTCCTTCTCAAAGAAACTTGACGTTCTAAGCGACAAACACTTTTGTCTTTGGTGTTATGGAGGAACACTTAACGACTATTCAAAATAACATACAAAGAAATATTCATCCGACTTTGGTTGTAAACATCTTATTTATGCATAGCATACCAATGTTTAAGAAAGGACAACTTGGGCTTTATCCCAAAGCATAACTTTATATGGTGTCATTTCAACGGATCATGATGGAGCTCTTTTTAGTGGAAAACGGTAGTCTCTAAAGCTTTTAATATTTTAAAATATAATGACAGTTTTATAAATGACACCTTTGATCTTACCATGTCAAACAAGGTTTCATTACATATCCCGAACACTCCATACTCTTATGATGTTTCGGGAAATGCAAATCCACGGAACGATTCCTTAAATTTTAGGTATTATGCTAAACTTGTAACTCAAATATCTTCCTTTATGATCTTATCATAAACTATTTATATTCTTGTTACAATGATTTTGCACTTCATCTTGAAAGTCTTTGAACTTTTCAAATGTTTCATACTTCATACTTATTAAGTAAATATTCATATATTCACTCAAATTTTCGGAGAAATCATATGAAGTTAAAATTCATCGCTCTTGACTACACATAATGGACTTCATACAACAATATGTACAAGTTCCAATAAGCTAGTCATTCGTTCCCTTTTGGCCTATGAACGGAGTTTTAATTATATCTAGAAAAGTTTCACAAGCGTTATTTCATCAAAAAAAATCAAAAGACTCCAAAATTCTATCCACATGGAGTTTCTTCATGTTTTCTTTCCAATATAATTTAAAAGGCGATGTCACTTTCCTAAGTGATCTTTTCTTATCAATTGTCTTTCGACATTTTTAGCAACAGTTTTATGGATGTGATTTATCCAACGAGATTTGTAAATCATCCATCTTTTATGGATTACGAAAATTATTTGAACAACCCTTTTGTTCTCATAGTACCTGATAAAACAAATCTTGAAGACAAGCTTTGATGTTAACGAGCCACACAAAAACCCTTTATTTGTTCTCGATGAACATCACCACATATTCTTTTGCTAGTTACTTAGGCCATTGTAGTTCATGAATTGTATTGTTTCGTATGACGATTCATACCAACAAATTCAGTATTCAATACTTAAGAACCATATTATTTAACAAGCAAAGAATACAGCCATAACTCGTATATCCTTTATATACCTAAGCTAAACAATTCTAGTCTTTTCTTTTTTGTCATATATTTATAAGATTCTCTTTCAGTATTTCATGTTCTATTTGAAATAATTTATCAATAGTGGAGTCATACACATGACACATAGCCCAAAACATGTATAGTTAAATACCAATGTCTTTGGACTTGCACTTTGAAGCAGATCACCATCATCAAATGTTTGGTGTTCTTTCAAATTCCATTCTTTAGTAATCTTTTAGTGCAGTAAACATTTTACTTACATTAAATATTCATCCTTATCATGGAACTATTCATGATCAAACTGCTTTAGCTTATTATGGTGAATCACAAGTATAATATTGCTCTCCAATACCTTTTGGAGGATTAGGACAACTAGTCTCTCCAACCTTTTGTAAATTCTCATCAAATATGAGAACATAAAATTTTCCATATTATACTCTATCATGTTGTAACCAAAACATCATTTCAGATATCGCAATATCTTCCACACGTGATGGTTTCTGAAACAACTCTTTCAACTCCTAGATTACCTTGATATTGAAACTATCTTTTGAATATCAAGAATCATGGAGACGAACATGATACTTATATACTAACACTGGAATTGTTACTCTTGATTTAATACCAACTATTAAACTTCATGGAGTAATTGAAACTTATTGAAAGTTTGCAATGGGACTTTTAAACTTTAGATTAACACTTCAAAACAATATGATACCAGTTCGTAAAGTAACTAACCAGAATTCTATAGTTCTATCATCTCAATTATAACTAAGCGCAAGGTGGTAAAAGGATGCCAATGACTACAACAACTATGCAAATTCACTTTGATTTAATTTATGATAAATAGTGTTCAACTTTTAATCATATTGCTGTTGAACTCCCACTCAAAAGAATATCCCTCACAATGTTTTAGTGATTACATGGACCAAATCCACCATATCAAAACCGATCATCACGAGAGATGATGTAGCTTCAAAGGCGAACAATCAACATGTTCATCATATCTACTATATGACTCATGCTTTACCTTTCGGTGATCCGTGTTCTGAGACCATGTCTGTACATTCTAGGCTCGTCAAGATCAAACCTTAGCTTCCCCATGAGCAAATCTGGCTTGCTCACATTGTATACACTCGCAGAATCTAACACACCCGATCATCACGTGGTGCTTCAAAAAACGAGCTTTAGCTACGGTGCTTACTAAGGATGAACACTTTAAAACTTGAAATTGTGTGCTTGAGGGATCATCTTATAATGCTACCGTCGTGAACTAAGCAATACAAGATGCATAAAAGGATTAATATCACATGCAATTCATAATATGTGATATGATATGGCCTTTCTTCTTGTGCTTCTGATCTCCATCTTCAAGCACGAGCATGATCTCCATCATCACCGGTGTGGCGTCAAGGTCAATGGCGCCGCTTCATGGTTGTCTTCCATCAGCATCAACTATTACAACTACTTTGAATAGTAGACACGTAGGTCTTAACAGAATTAAAAACAACCATATGGCTCCTGCCGGTTGCCAACTTACAATAAGGAACATTGCATACATCATATATAATCACAATCATGGCCATATCACATCACAGCACATCCCTGCAAAACAAAGTTAGATGCCTCTAATTTTCTTTGCATATTTTATGTGGTTTGGGGCTTTCAATAAGTGTCGTTCTAACTTACGAACAAGAACCACAACATTGATGTTTGAACTATCAAGTGCCCGTTGTAAATTGTATCTATACTATGATGGGAGAGACAGACACCCGCAAAGCCACTTATGCAATACAAGTTGCATATTGAGCATGGAGCAAGTCTCATGAACAATGTCATGTAAGGTTAGCCCATGCCGCTTCGTCCCATCATACCGCAAGATGCAAAGTACACAAAAAGCAATTGATAGTAAAACCACCACCGCCCACAATGACCATTGTGTTCTAGTCGTGCAACAGATCTACATATAGACACGGCTCTGATACCACTATAGGGGTTCTTATCATGGAAAACAAAAAAATTCTACCGCATGCACACAAACAAGACAAGATCTATCTACTAGATTGTAGCAATGAGTCGATAGAATTACTCACCCTCGAAGATTCCAAAGCGGTTAACAAGAGCAGATTCTCGTGGGTGATGTAGTCGTACACTTGTCGATCTCAAGATCGCGTAGACGATCCTTCCGGCGTTGTGTTCCGGCAGCGCTTCCGCAGTCGGTCACACATTCGGTACTCGATGAAGACCTTCCTCTCCCTTGTTCCAGCAGGCAGCGGAGGTTGTAGTTCTACCCTCGTGATTCCAGCAGCACGACGGCGTGGTGTCGGAAGTAGAGGGAAGATCTCGCAGGGCTTCGCCTAAGCCAGAGCGAGTATGGTGGAGTAGAGAGAGGGCCTCGGCGATCTAGGGTTTAGAGGGCCGAGGGGTTTAGATCAACCGGCATCTAGAGTTTAGCTAGACGGTGGTTTAGAGGAGATCTAGGGCAGCAGCATCTAGAAGGGGGAGCCTGCTGGCCTAGGGTTTAGAGGGGGCGCCGGCTAAGGGCAAGGTGTAGGGAGAGGGGGCGCCCCCTCCTTTTCTTGTATAGGTGGGAGGGGCGGCTAGAGCTAGCCGAGTCCTCCCCCAACTCCCTTGTTGGCCGGCGGTTTGGAGGAGAGAAGGGAAACCTTCTCTTCTCAGGTTTCCTTCTCTTCCCGCACTTGGAAATTATTGTCCCAGTTTGACTTTTTCAAACTGGCCTTTTTACTTTAAAACTAGAGTTTGATTTCTCTCTTCCAAGTGTCCAGCCAAGTGACTTAGGACATGATGTAACCATTCCACTTTGTCATGACACATCCATGTACCCTTCCCCTTCCGGATCGGTGAACCTTCTAGACCCTTCTAGAACATTCTGATGAAAACACCGGAACCATTCCCGAACTCCGGATTTGGACTTTCCTTATATGAATCTTATTCTCTGGACCATTTCGGATCTCCTCGTCATATCCCAGATCCCATCCGAGACTCCGAACAACATTCAGTCTCTTTACTCACTTTCCATATCTATTAAACAACATCGAATCCTTAAGTGTGTCTCCCTACGGTTCGTGAATTATGCAGACATGATCGAGACTCTTCTCCGGTAAATAACCAATAGAGGAATCTATAAATTCATATGGCTCCCACATATTTATACGATTACTTCGTGATCGAATGAACCATACATATGATACCAATTTCCCTTTGTCTCACGATACTTTACTTATCCGAGGTTTGATCGCCGGTATCTCTGCATACCTAGTTCAACCTCGTTACCGATAAGGACTCTTTTCTCGTTCCCGTGATATGTGATCCCTTGTGAGCAAGTCACATGCTTGCAAGCTAATTGGATGACATTCCACCGAGAGGGCCCAGAGTATATCTATCTGTCATATGGATGGACAAATCCCACTCTTGATCCATGTGCCTCAACACATACTTTCCGAACACTCAATGCCACCTTTATAACCACCCAGTTACGGTGTAGTGTTTGATGTCATCAAAGCATCCTTCCGGTGATGGTGATTAGCATAATCTCATGGTCGAAGGAATTAGGTTACTATGTATGATAAAGCTTATAGGAAATGAACTATATTAAATGACTTGATCTTTATGCTGCGCTTAACTATAGGAGTATGTCCATCACATCATTCTCCTAATGATATGACCCTGTTGTTAATAACATCTCTATGTTCATGATCAGGAAACCATGATCATATATTAACCAACAAGCTAGTTTAACAAAAGGCTTTACTAGGGACTTTCTATGTTTACAAATCACACAAGTATTAATGTTTCTGGTTAATACAATTATAGCAAGGTATTTAAACATTTATCATAAGCATGAAGATATGATAATAGCCACTTTATTATTGCCTCTTGGGCATATCTACAACAAGCACTGTCTTCAGCAGTGGGTGTTCTCAAGTACTGTGGCCCAAACACTGCAATCACTACCCTCCAGAACCTGTACAAGCAATCGATGGCGATGGACTCGGCCATGCGAAGATAGTCGTCGGCATTGCCACTCGGAGCTCCATATGCAAGCAAACTCATCGCCAATATGCACTTCTGCAGTGAGGAAAACTCAACCATGTCGGTGCAGTCCTTCTTACACATGAAATAGGGGTCGAACTCCAGGATGACATGCATGATCTTGAGGAAGAGCTTTTGGCTCATCCTGAAACAACACTGGAACACGGCCTCTTCGTGCAGCGGCTCGTCGGTGAAGTAGTCGGCGTACAACATGCATTACCCCTCCATCTACTGCCTTGCTTGGACCTTCCGACGACCCTTCACCGAGCCTCCACGCTTCAGTGTTGTAGTCTGCATGTACATTCGGAGTAAGAGAGGTGAGGATCTGCATGTGCTATGCATCTTCGGCGGCTGCGGCGGTTTCTTCCTCCAGCAACAGGGCAAACTTCTCCTCGTTGTCGGAGTGCATGGTCGAACGGGCAAAATGCAGAACACTTCGCGGGCGAGGTGGCAGGAGCTCGGAATGAAGTCAAACTGCGGCGAAGGCAGAATGGCGAAGAAAGGGCTAGGACGAGGGGAAATTATGCGGCAGCGACGGTGAACCTATCTACAGGCATGGTTTCGTCTTGGCGTGGGGCTTCACCGGTGACAACATGGCGGTGGGGGAAACTGGGGGAAAGCTCTCTAGCTCGAGAGAGCTGAGTCGTGGTGAGGAATGGGGTTGTCTCGCTGATAGGGTTGTCCCACCTTCTTTCGCTGCGCCTGGCGTTCCCAGGTTGTTCCCAGCGCCCTGGGTTCGGCCTGGGAACGCCGGGTGAAGTTGGGCCAAATCCGGCGCAATTCGACATCCTGGGAACGCGATTGAGCGAAATATCACCGCCCGGATGAAAAATCGCCCTGGGAACGAAGGTGGAGATGCTCTTAACCTGTATCCGGCCAAGAAGTGAATAAGGGTTGGGCGGATTTCATATGCACTAAGAGCAACTCTAAAAGCTTATCCATATATTGTAAGAGATGAAAAAATGTTTTTATGGGTAAGAGGGGTGAAAATATAGCTTCAAAATCTTGCCCATAAGTGGTCCCAGCCATTTTTTTGGTGATTATCCATATATTAGCACTTCCTGCCCATATAGATGGACACAAAATTTGAGTAAGAGGCACGTCCTACCCATATGTTGCCACATCGGCAAAAACGCATGTAGGAAGCCTCCAACCGCCTGAGCAGATTATTCTGCCCGTCCCTGCCATTGTCGTTCCCGACCGATTTGAGGCCCCCGTCCGGTTCTTAACGATCCATGCCATTGTGCTTCAACCTCTGCTGCCCGGGCCTCTCCACCTCCGGCACCCCTGCCAGGCCCAGTCGTGGCGCCCCGAGCCTCGATTTGTTTGCTGGAATGACCTAGCCGATCCTGGCACTAGCGCGCATGACCTAGATGATAGCAAGGCCGGCGTGCTCGACGGTGGTCTCCATTGACCTCGCCGCCCTCTTCCTCGTTCACGGGCATCTCATCGATGCCCTTGACTTTGCCGCCGTCCGCAAGCAAGGTCGATGAGGCCAGAGGCAGGAGCCCCCGACGCGAGAGTTCGAGCAGACGATTGGTTTTCACGTTTTCTGTTTAGGGTCCTAGGCATAAAAATAAAAGCGTGGATGTAGTTTCTATTATTTAGAGGACACGGTTGTGATTTTGATACCTGTTTTTGGGTAAGCTGTTGGAGCTAAAACTTTTTTCTATACCCAAACCTTCTCTCTCCTTTACCCGTACTTGGCTTATCAAACCATGGGTAAGCCGTTGGAGATGCTCTAACCTAGTCAAATAGCATTGGCCCTTTTTCTTCTCTTCGCGCTCCTCCATCTCACTTGCAGCAGTGGCTTGTAAGAATTGGAAGTTATACTCTCTCCGTTTTAAATATATAAAATGTTTTAGCTTTATGAAAAAAATGTATCTAAACTAATTTTAGCATGTAGGTTTACTCATGTTTGGAATGAATCTATACACTAAAACAAGTTTAGATATATTTTTTTCACAAACTAAAACATCTTATATTTTAAAACGAAGGGAGTAGGGTTTTTTTTCAAAGTATATCTCCACTAATCTTGTAGCATTTGGACGTTTCTGATATGATATGGGCTAGTCGCGAGAAAATCCGGGTTAATGTAGAGAGGCTTCTAAGCTTCGTCTGAAAATCGGCCGAGGAAAGTCCTCAAATAATGCTCCGACGAGCCACCGTCGGTGATAGCCTCCTGCACCTTCTCCTTCCATTCCGCCGAGCTTCTCCTCATGGCAGCACCCTCCTCAGAGTCCCCCATGACAATCCCCAAGCATCTCGTGAGCTCCTCGGCGTCCAGAAACCTATCAGCATCGATTGTGGCGCGTACGCCAATGCCCCACTCGACGACGAGGCGCGCGTTGGTGTCCTGGTCGGACCACTGCGGCACCGCGACCACCGGCGTGCCACACGACACGCTTTCCAGCGTCGAGTTCCACCCGCAGTGCGTTACAAAGCACCCGACCGCCGGGTGCGACAGTACCCGCACCTGGTCGCACCACTCCACCAACATGCTCCGCTCGTCGTCGCCGCCCCCGTCCTCGTCCCAGTCTCTGCTGTCCTTGCGCACCACCCACAGGCACGACCGGCCGCTCGCGGCGAGGCCACGCTTCATCTCCTCCTTCTGCCGCTTGCTGGCCGCCGACATGCTCCCGAACGACACGTACACCACCGACCGCCCCGGCTTCGTGTCCAGCCACTCCATGTAACCCTTTTCGTCGTGTTCGAAGAGATCTCCAACAGCGGCGCTTTTGGCACTCCTCGTGCCGTCGGCGAACATCGATAGGACGGCTGGCCCGACGGGGAACACGTCCAGTTCAGGCACGGACGCGAGGGCGCCGAGCTCCAGCGCCTCGACGGTGTTCACGAGCACCATAGGTTTCTTTCCTCCAGTGCTGCCGTCGACGTCCAGGTCCAGCTGCTCGAACGTTCTGCGGATGTCGCCGAACGCCGCGACCATCCTTTCGTCCGTGACGTCGGTGAAGAAGCTCGGGAGGTCGCGGATCGCCATCGACGGGAGGCCCGGCGCCATGGCCACCGTGAACCCCGGGTCGGCGGCGTGCTCCGTGATGATCCCCTCGTACCCGTGGAAGTAGTGGTAGTACACGGCCAGCATGGTGGCCGGCTGGATCCAGTAGAGTGCGCGCGGCACGCCGCGCTCCCGGGCGACCTCGGCGGCCCACCACATGAGCATGGCGTACACGATGCACGTCACGGGCTGGCCCCGAGCCGCGAGGCGGTCCAGCACCGCCGAGAAGGTCTCGCGGCCGACGCGGCCGAACGCCTCCGCGTACCGCCGCGCGGCGTCCCCATCATTGGCGAAGAGGCGGAAGCCGCGGTCGTAGCCGTCCGAGTAGGGGATGTAGGAGATGGCGCCGTCGTGGACCTCCTCGTCGGGGAACGCGAGCGAGGGGAACATGAGCCGGTGCGCGGACACGGCGGTGGACAGCGTGACACGAGCGCCCGGCATGGTCCGCGTGAGACGCTCCGCAAGGGCGCGGGCCGGGTTGATGTGGCCCTGGCCCAGGAACGCGACTACGAGGAAGTGCGGCGGCGCCATGGATGGACGATGCCGCTGGCTTGATGGCTGGAGTGTTCCTCGTCCTCAACCTCTCTAGTTACCTGCTCCTGCCGCTGGTAGTTAGCTCTTGGCTGGGTTTGCATCCGCACTGCAGTTCAAAATATACGTAGAGTGAGGCAGGCTTTTTCTTTTGGCGCGAGGTGGAATGTTGAGGACTAGGATAAGTACGGCGTAATGCACGGTGTCGCATTGATGTCATGGCTGGCGGTAGCAACAGTTGACTCGTCGCGGTTGGATGGCACATGCAGATATAAGGATATCTTTATTGGACCGAACCCGGTCAGTTTAAATGATCTTTTTATGTCCGTTTGGATTGGTTCACGGTTATTTTTTAATAACGGTTCGATTCAAACATAAATCATTCGCGCTAAAAACTAGTAAACTGGCAAAGTTTATACATTTTATACGTAATTTACATTCATAATTTAAAACGAAATTAAACTAGCCCTAACCCTAGCTACAGTTCTTCGTGTGCCGGCGCCACCACGTCTATCTACTGGGCAAGGTCGATGTACTCCAGCGGCGGCCAGAGGTTGGGCGGTGGCAGGGTGGGAGCGGGCGCGGGCTTGTCGATCACCTGCCTAGGCCACGCCGGCGGCAGCCCCATGCGATGGTGGAGGTGCGCCAGCTCCATCCCCACCTCCGAAGCAACGCGCGGAGCCTACCCCGGCAACGAAGGCGGTGGAGGCAGCATGTCGTTCGCCTGCGCCACTATGCCGGTGAGTTGGACGACTTCTTGGTAGTCGCCTCACAGGGCGTCCTCGTCCCGCACTGTGGCCGCAATGGCCTGCTCGGTGAAGGCATCTTTGTCATAGCCCCGCATCAGCACCTCGCGGTACTTCGGGGTAGGTTCGCGGCGATATCCTCCATTGCCTCCTGCTTGACGACGACATCGTCGTCGTCCTCGCCGTCGTCATTGTCGCTGTCAAGCTCAGCGTCGGAGTGGTTGAAGACGCCCTCGTCACTCGATTCGATGTCGGGACAGCGTAGACCCCCGACTGTAGGTCGTGGCGGATGGTGATCGTGTGTCGCGCCTTGTGCTCCAACTCGAGAAAATTTATCCAGCAGTCCTCGCTTTGGTATCCCCTCTCCTGCCGTTGGGCCTACGGGAGGTTGCTGATCCGACGGCGGATTTCATCCTCCAGCCCTTTGCCCTTCTTGGGAATGGGCGGCACTTGGACACGGTCCCGGTTGAGGTGCCAGCCGGTGGAGAGGGAGACATCTTGTGCTTGATGCCCCGACCCTCTCTCCATTGGCGCTTACACTCCACGACACGGAAGTACCACCGGTTGTGGTGCTCCCGCGGTGGCGGGTAGTCCCCCACGGGGCAGCCCCGGAACTCCTGTGGCCGCATCGGAGGCGGCAAGGATGTGTCGCGGAGGAAGGCTAGCAGTCGGGAGCGCTAGATGCTAGATCCGGATGTCTCGTGGTCGTTCTTACTCCTCTTCAGCCAGGAAAACGTCTTCATCGTTGGCATTGGCGGTGGATGCGGCTGCTAGGGTTGTGGGTGAGAGGTGAGGAGTGCGGTACCGACAGACGCATGTTTAAATAGCACCTTCGCCCGTGAACACATGCATCTTGTCGCTCCTTCGCATCAATGTCGGCGCGGGAACGCAGGTGGTGTCCATTCTGTCAGTGTGACGTCTCGTCACCATTGATGGTGCAGGCTACCGCCGGTCAGCCTTCCTGGCCACGTTTCTGAATCGTTGCCGCGGTTGCGTCTGAATTGGTGTCGCTGCCCGCGTCTGAATCAATGCCACACTAAGCGGTGGATGACGTATAGGCCAGTGCAGCGCAAGCAGGACATGCCCATCGTCCGTGCATGTCTGGTCCGACGAAACCGTTGCCCATATTTGGTGCGCGGATGGATCAAGATGGACGCGTCCGTCCGGATGGTCGTGACGCTGGGGCGCCGCGCACATCCCGCGCGTCTATGTGGACGTGCTCGGACGGGTTGGGTCGACCAAGTGGAGATGCCCTAATCATCGGTAGATCGAAATGAAAGAAAATACTCCCTCCGCCCACAAGTACTTCTAGATTTTGTCTAAATCAAAACTTTATTAAATCTAACCAACCTTTTAGATAAATATATAAATGTATATTACATAAAATTGTCATATTACGAAATTAAATTTTAAAACAAATCTAGTGATACCAATTTAGTGTCATAAATATTGCTACATTTTACTATAAAGTTGGTAAAAGTTTACTAAGTTTGACTTAAGACAAAGATAGAAATACACTTTACGGATGGAGGGAGTACTCCGATCAGCAGCAAACACGCGCTAAAAGAAGAAATAAGATGGAGACAGAGGCAGATTGACTAAACAAACATGATCCGCAACCGATGCGCCCATCGAGAAGTGTCACCATGCTCCTAGCATTGTTTCGTCAAGCACCAAGCAACACCTTCAAGAAGGACAATGAATTCTACTGCTAGACCAGAGCTGGTCCTAGGGTCTTCCTGGCACACAGAGGGAAGTGGACGAAGGTAAGCATGACGACCTCCAGGAAGGAATGACGCCACCCGAGGACGGCACCGCGTCGGTGTCGGTCCGGCCAACAAGAATTTCTCCCGAAAATACCCTATCCACAACCTCGGGATGATCGAGGACGAGACCTCGCCACCACCAAGCTTGTTGTCCACTAGCATGCGCAACTACAGTCACGAACCCACCATTATCGTCTCACTAAGCAACCGTCGTAAGGTCTGCAAGATAGAGGCAAAGCGTAGAAATAAAACAGAGCCCACAGTACCGCGACCATGCGAGATGGAACTACTTCCACCGCTAGAGGTGATAGTAGACCAGATGCGGCCACAGACACACCAGACCCTGTTGGGTCTGTCCAGGCCCAACGGGACCATAAATCCACCGCGTAGGCACACCAGTCCCACGATGGTGCAGCCAGGCCCCGACGGGCCCGTAAAGTCCGTAGCCACGCTATAACAGGCCGATCACAGTCGCCGTAGATTCCGTCCAAACTACCCGATCGCAATCTATAAAGAAAATAGTGAAAAGCAAGACAACCGCCCACTACCCAGATGGGACCGACCCGATTTGGGTTGCCATGGCGCTGCCATCTTCCCTTCGTCGTATGCAGCTGATGTGCCACGCTGTCCTGCCGCCCGGAGCCATGTCGCGAAGACCCAGCCAGCGTCGGACCTCCGCCGCTCATGGAGCACCACCGCTGGGAGGGAACAGACCACGATCCCGCCTCCAAGTCACGAGGAAGGACGGTCCTCTACCGACAGTGCCACATGGGCAACACCTGGCAGCCCTACTCGGCGGCGACGACATGGGTGAGAAGGGGATAGGGGTGGGCCGAGAAGGGTGGAATCACCCCTGTCGCCCTCACAGGGTGGGTACGAGAGGAGCGAGATGGGGGAGTGGTAGACGTGATGGGGTTTGAGGGCAGAAAACAAAAAATTTCCTACAACTGAAACCCTAATGTCAGGATCTATCTATTAGTAATGTAGTAATGGGAGGGGATACGGTATTCATACCTTTGAATACAGAACGCGATGAATGTACCGCGGGGAACGTGGTTAATGAAGTCATACCGATCCGACCTCGAGGTATCGAAGTCCAACGGCTCTGACAACTCCTAGCATTGAAAGCACGACACCACCTGAGGGAGCCACACACGTACGGTGTTTGACGATGACTCCCGCTTCTCTCCGATCCAGCCGAGATTGCGGAAGTAGATATCGCGGCTCCAAAACCCGCAGCGCACGGTGCTCCGTGATGAAGAATTCCTTGTTCGCATAGCCCAAACAAGGGGGCCAGGGTCAAGAGAGAGAGAGAGAGAGAGATGCAATATGAGGCCTTTTCTTATTTTTATTGTGTATTTAATTGCCTTCTATGCCTATCTTTATATAGGGGAAAAGTGGGAACATGGATCCTTCCCCAAGCCATGTGGGACTAAACAAAATAGAAAATAGGGGAGAGGGGAAGCCGTCGGCCAAGGCCTTCCTAGGCCCCGCCGGCGGGTGCATGGGGCCCATGCGGCCCCTCCTCCCCTTCCTCTCTTTTTGTTTTTCCCTGATGGGCCCTTTCCCTATGGAATTTTGCTCAATAGGGATTTTAATCATTTTTTTATTAAATAAATATAATTAAATGATTAAATCACTATTTAAATTTTAATTACATATTATCTAATTCTCGTGGCTGTGGAACACCTTCCACCCCACTCTGGACTTTCCTGGAACCCTTCCGGTTTCTCCCTCTCTTTCCTTTGGTGATTCCGAATATACCAATAACGATCTCCGAGCTTCATCAAACCCTTAAGCGTGCTACCCAACAGTTCGGGAACACTCCAGACATGATCGATACCCTTCTCTGACCAATGATCATTAGTGGGACCTGGATTCCCATGATGACCACCCGTGCATTCCACGAAACTTGTCGTTGAATCAAACATTGTGTCTTATTCCTTTTGTCTCTGCGATACTTGTATTGTCCGAGGCTTGATCAATGACATATCCATGTCAGGTTCGACCTCGTTACCGAAAATAGTTACTTTACTCGATCTGATAAGTAATATCCCCGTGACCTAGTCACACGTTGCACAGCTTATGGATATAACTCATTCGAGTGGGCCTAGAGTATATTTCGTCACGCGGATGGATGATGTCTACGCACTTATATTCTTGTATACAGTTGTTAGGCCTCCAAGTGCAGAGGTTTGTAGAACATCAACAAGTTTTCCTTAAGTGGATTACCCAAGGTTTATCGAACTCAGGGAGGAAGTGGTCAAAGGTATTCCCTCTCAAGCAACCCTGCAATAAAGATACAAGAAGTCTCTTGTGTCCCCAACACACCCAATACACTTGCCAGGTGTATAGGTGCACTAGTTCGGCGAAGAGATAGTGAAATACAAGCGGTAACAGTGCCAGAAATAGCATCTGACTTGTTGACGTGAGAGAAACTAAAGGAAAACTGAAATAAAGATGAAAGCAAGCAAACATGCAATAGATCTAGTTGCAAACGGTGTTTCAATGCTTAGAAACAAGGCCTAGGGATCATACTTTCACTAGTGAACACTCTCATATAAATATCTTCTCTTTATGATGCTACCTTGAACTACTCTCCGGTTGGACACTCGAATCTATGGTAGGCCTACAAAAGCACACCTCAAAGTCCGCATTTTCCATCTAGATAACCCCACACTGTCACCTTGAGCGCTAGATGGTTCCAACAAACACCATAATTTCATAGATACATCCAACTCCAAATATAACTCATAATATATATAATCTAGCTTAAGTGCCACACACGGCGTGCACGCTGTCACTTTCACACACATGGGGAAAATCATATATCTATTAAAGCACGATGAGTATTTATGTAGACTCTAGCCTAAGTGCCGCCACGGTATGCATGCTGTCACGTACACACACGTGGGGAGAGCAGAGATCTATTAAAGCACTTGAGTAGCAAGGTAGATCTACTTGATTACAAAGCTCATGTCCATAACAAGATCATGCATAGAGAGAGATGAACACATAGCTACAGGTAGATCCCTTAGCCTCGAGGAAGAACTACTCCCTCCTCATCATGGTAATCATCAATGGTGATGGAGATGGTGGTTGAGATCGATGGAGATGGTGGTGGAGATCGAACGAGATGGCTCCGGGGGCACTTCCCCGTCCCGTTAGGGTGCCGGAACATAGACTTTCTGTCCTCCGAATCTCCCCTTCGGTGGCGACGGCGCTACGGAGGTTTTCATGGATTTCTTCTGGATGCTTTAGGGTTTAGGGGCTTCCAAAAATTATGGTACTTATTAGCTTTCAGCCCCCATTGCCCCTATCATAAGCATCTTGAAGTGATTAAGGTTAAAGTAACAAACTATGGAGTATATTCTTGACAAAGTATAAGTTGGTAATCTCATGTCCCTTGAATACGAGGGCCACTCCTCATGCTACTCAAGTTTAGTTATTTGCAAGTTCTTTTCATAGTAAGTACATGTGTATCATAGAGAATCGCCAACGGGGTACCCATTGCACATGGTACAGGAGCTATCCCATAACCAAAATGACAAGGCAAGCAGACAATGAGCATCTTAGCAATCTTCTTACTTACCATGGGAATATGGTGTTTTTTTCTGTCTTTCCTCTTTTCAATATTTTTATAAGAATAAAGCTTCATAGATGTCATTATGGTGATGCTGCAAGTTTCCACCATGATTAGGCATGGCTTAGGCTAGCGGCCCAGGCGTTTCTCTAACACAAAATACATAACTTAGTGGACTTACAAGCTCCCCTTTTATTTTACACCGACGACATCCATAGACAAAAGAGCATGATATCAACTGTGTACAAAGTACAAGTGTAATGTTGAAAGCGTTCCCCGTGATAGCACGGTTCTGCTAATTCCAATGTATAAGTGCAAGCATATACAACATAGATGACACAATGGTTCAAGTTTATTAGGGGCAAGAAAA
The DNA here is from genome assembly GCA_030063025.1 of Avena longiglumis. Taxonomy (NCBI): domain Eukaryota; kingdom Viridiplantae; phylum Streptophyta; class Magnoliopsida; order Poales; family Poaceae; genus Avena; species Avena longiglumis. Next base: position 147,735,387 of record CP125978.1, on the reverse strand, counting down.
ATAAAGTGTGCCATCAAGTTCGTGAGAGCTTTAATCACTAAGTTTTCACATAACAAAATACTTTTTAATTGGAAGATAGCTGAAAACAAGAATATACTTGGTATGGTGTAACACGCCTTGCATAGGAATTTATAGTGGACACTTTGGAATAACTTGGTTTCTTGGTAGTTGTAAGCATGAGTAGAGCTTACTCATACAAGTGGAGGCTAGCAAAATACTGGGAGCGACCAACTAAGAGAGCAATAATGGCCATAATCATGCAGAACGACAAAACATTACTAATCAAAGCATAGAGTGGTACTACAAGTCAAGGACTAAATGATCATAGAGGCTATGGTGACTTGTTCATAGTCATAACATGGTTTGATCATGTGCCAAGTCAACCCAAACAAAACATCAAAGGAGAATACCACAATACTATGTTTTTGCATGCTAAAACAACGCATGATTTTTTCAAGGCACACTAAGCAATCCCAATTGTTTGGAACAAGTCATGCTACAGCAATAATCACTAAGCATAAGGTTAAAATAACATATAGCATGACATGATAAAGTCTAAGCCACATTCAAAGCAAGCTCCCTTTTGTATCACTTAAGCATAAAGCTTTCTACTCCTTTCCAACACCAATCAACTTATTAGAAACAACTCACAAAGATAATACTCAATAAAGATCAGTGAGCTTGTCTCACAAATTCATAGAGAATAACTAAAAAGTTCCAAGATTAAAGCACAAGAAAACTAAGGCTAAACACAGTGCTAGTGAAAGAGAACACTCACAAAACAATAAAAATGAAAACTAGAGTGTTCTAGGCAATGAAAACAGAGTGTGTCTCTCTCCAAAAGAAGTGTGTTGTGATCCAAACAACTTATTCAAGCAAACTAAGCAAACAAAACCAAAAACAAAAACTAAGATGCTCCAAGAACAACACAACCGTACATGAAACAATAAAAACGAAGTATCTACAAAGACCTGAGATTTTTATTGATGAAGAAGGGGATGCCTTGGGCATCCCCAAGCTTTGACGCTTGTACCTCTTGAATATTTCTTGGGGTGACCTGGGGTGGCATCCCCAAGCTTGAGCTTTTTCCATCCTTCATCTCATTACATAATTCTCTCTCTACACCTGAAAATTTTCCTTCATACAAAACTTTATACAATCTTCATTAGCAACATTAGTGTATTCAAAAGATAATAGATCTTTGGGTTTTAGTTTTAGAACAGCAAAACTTTCAATAAAAACACAAGCTATTGTAGCAATTCCCTCAAAAAGCTCAATTTCCCAAAAATAACTCAAAAAGGAATCAATAAGAAGCAAATGCAAATAATGGCAGAAATTTGTCAAAACATACCAGTGGATAGAAACCGATTTTTTCGAAGACCTTCTGTTGCTCAAATCAAAAAGTGTTGAACTCACGAAAGTTATATAACATATTGGGGGATTTATTCGTAAAATATCAGCTCAATCCTACTTACATAGATTCCTCAAAAAAAATTATGGTGGAGAACAAAAATCTGTTTCGGGACAGCAACTCCCCAAATCTTACTTCCCTCTCATTAGAGTTTATTCTTGGCACAAAAAACAAATAAAAAGGATAAGGAGAGTTCATTACAAAAGTAATAACTTCCAAGACTCAAGAAAACTCTTGGGTTATCTCCCAACAAGTACTAACGCCTTTAAGTTAGGCTTGATAGTTTGAGAAGAAGCTCACATAAGAAATATGAATTGAATTAAAAGAGAGCATCAAGAAGCGAATTCAAAACACATTAAAGTATAACTCACTTCCTATGCATAGGAATATTGTAAAGAAACAATTCATGAAAGCAAAAAGAAACAAGTATAGGAAAGCAAAACAAGTGCAACTTCAAGACTTTCAACATAAAGAGGGAAAACTTAATATTTTTAAGATGCATAAGACCATGTTTCCCTATCTCATAATAACTTTCAGTAGCAAAATGAATAAAATTAACAATATAACTATCACATAAAACATTCTTATCATGAGCTACATGCATAAAATGATTATTACTCTCCACATAAGCATAGTCATTCTTATTTATCGGAGTGGGAGAAAATAGCTATCATTATTATTCTCATCATCATAATCATCAAATATAGGAGGCATATTGTAATCACAATTAACTTTCTCATCAATAGTAGGTGGACTGAAAATATCATATTCATCATTGTAATCATCATATATTGGAGGTTTGGTATCATCATAAGCAATAGAATAGATATCTTCCAAAGCTGGGGGACTAAAAAGATCATTTTCATAAAAACTAGCTTTTTCAAGCTTAGACGTTTCCATAGCATTAGCAATAATGGTGTTCAAATAATTCGTACTAATAACATTGATATTATCATGCAAATAAAGCTCCATAGGTTTTTTAATTTTCTCTTCAAACACTTCATGTCCTAACTCAAGATAAATACTATAAAGCTCTCTAATTTTTTGTTGTTTTCCATTAAGCCTAACTAGTGAAAAAAGAAACAAAAAGACAAAATTGCAGAATCTAAAGGAAATAACTTCGAGCACTCACATCGGAGGATGTGAGTACCTTTTACCTTACCTCCCAGGCAACGGCGCCAAAAAATAGCTTTGTGGCTTGCTGTTGCCGTGGGGTAACGTGTGTGAGTGCCTTTTACCTTTCCTCCCCGGCAACGGCGCCAGAAAATAGCTTTCTGGCTTGCTGTTGCTGTGGGTAACGTGTGTGAGTGCCTTTTACCTTTACTCCCTGGCAACGGCGCCAGAAAATAGCTTTCTGGCTTGCTGTTGCCGTGGGGTAACGTGTGTGAGTGCCTTTACCTTTCCTCCCCGGCAATGACGCTAGAAAATAGCTTGATGTCTACGACTTCTATTCTTGTAGATAGTTGTTGGGCCTCCAAGTGCAAAGGTTTGTAGAACAGCAGCAAGTTTCCCTTAAGTGTATTACCCAAGGTTTATCGAACTCGGGAAGGAAGTGGTAAAAGGTATTCCCTCTCAAGCAACCCTGCCATCAAGATACAAGAAGTCTCTTGTGTCTCCAACACACCCAATACACTTGTCAGGTGTATAGGTGCACTAGTTTGGCAAAGAGATAGTGAAATACAAGCGGTAACGGTACCAGAAAATAGCTTCTGACTTGTTGTTGACGTGAGAGAAACTAAAGAAAAACTGAAATAAAGATGGAAGCAAGCAAACATGCAACAGATCTAGTTGCAAACGGTGTTTCAATGCTTAGAAACAAGGCCTATGGATTATACTTTCACTAGTGAACACTCTCATATAAATATCTTCTCTTTATGATGTTACCTTGAACTACTCTCCGGTTGGACACTCTAATCCACGGTAGGCCTACAAAAGCACACCTCAAAGTACACCTTCCCTATCTAGATAACCCCACACTGTCACCTTGAGCGCTAGATAGTTTCAACAAACACCACAATTTCATAGAGACATCCAACTCCAAATATAACTCATAAAAAATATATATATAATCTAGCTTAAGTGCCACACACGGCGTGCACACTGTCATTTTCACACACATGGGGAAAAGCATAGATCTATTAAAGCACGAGGAGTATTTATATAGACTCTAGCCTAAGTGCCACCACGGTATGCACGCTGTCACTTACACACACGTGGGGAAAGCAGATATCTATTAAAGCACTTGGGTAGCAAGGTAGATCTACTTGATTACAAAGCTCATGACCACAACAAGATCATGAATAGAGAGAGAGAGAGAGAGAGAGAGAGAGAGAGAGATGAACACATAGCTACCGGTAGAGCCCTTAACCTCGAGGAAGAACTACTCCCTCCTCATCATGGTAATCAGCAATGGTGATGGAGATGGTGGTGGAGATCGAAGGAGATGGCTCCGGGGCACTTCCTGATTCCGGCAGGGTGCCGGAACAGAGACTTTTTGTCCCCCGAATCTCTCCTTTGGTGGCGGCGGCGCTACAGAGGTTTTCGTGGATTTCTTCTGGATGCTTTAGGGTTTTCTCCTCCGTATCATCTTCAATTTTCCGTATCGTTCAGGAAAAAAATGAACTTTGGCTTTTGTCCCGTCCAATTTCAATAATATTCATTTTTTAGTTTTCTGAAACCAAAAACAGCAGAAAACAGGCAACTAGCACTGTGGCATCTTGTCAATAGGTTAGTTCCAGAAAGTGTATAAAAATACCTTAAAGTGTAGACAAAACATAACCAAGTTGATACTAAACAAGCACGGAACATCAAAAATTATAGATACGTTTGCGACGTATCAATGGACAAATCCCGCTATTGACTCATGCGCCTCTACCTGCCCCTCTGAATACCCAGAAACATCGTTATGATCACTGTTCCACCGAGTGACATTAGATGCTATCAAAGTATTCTCGGGTGCTAGTGATTAAATATGGTCTCATGGTCTAAGAAACAAGTCACCACGTTTCCTAATCATTATAACCTAAACTTCGTGACATGATCGTGTGTTACGATGTTTAGATAGAGTATGTTCACCATCTCATTCTCCAATGAGATGACTATGTTGTCAATTGTGGCCAAAGCACCAACATGATCAGGAAACCTTGATCATTCGTTGACCAATGAACCAATGACTAGAGATTTCGCTGGGAACTCCTAGGTGTTTGAATATCACAGGTGTATTGACGTTTCCAATCAATACAGTTATAGTGTGATATAAAACTCAATCATAAACTTTATAAAATATGATAATGATCCATATTATTATTTGTCTCTAGGACATATTTTCTTCAAGACGGAGGGGCAGATTGATCTCATAGGTCTCCCACCGACCCACCCACCTCTTCTCTCTCCCTCATCTCTTTCCTTATCTCATCCCATTCCTAAGAGCCCTAATGTAATCCATGGAGAACTCGGGCACCGACTCGCTGCTATTTCTTTTCGTCCTTCTCGATGCCTACCCCCACGCCATTCCCATCCCCATCCCACTCCATCGTCGATAGGAAGTGACCTCAGGAGGAGAGATGCCTCACCTTGCTCCTCCCATACGGGCAGAGTTCGAGCGCCCCATGTTCCCCGGGCCATTGCCGACCTCCACTATGATGTCATGTGCCCACTCGCCCCGAAGCCCCGTGCTGAACGCGTCATGGAGGTCATGGCATAGGCGCTCGCCGACGGAGGCGGTGCTAGGCCAGTTTGTTGGTTATGGTGGTGTGTCTAGGCATGCTCGTCGGCGCCTGCTGACCCGGAGCTCCGCCGCCTCGAGATCCCGTGGCATACACCTCTCTCGTGCCCTCACTGTTGGAATTATGCCCTAGAGGCAATAATAAAGATGTTATTATTATAATTCTTGTTCATGATAAAGTTTATATTCCATGCTAGAATTGTATTAAGCGGAAACATTAATACTTGTGTGGTTTGTGAACAACACCGTGTCCCTGGTACGCCTCTAAGGACTAGCTCATTGATCAATGATGGTTAAGGTTTCCTAACCATAGACATGAGTTGTCAATTGATAATGAGATCATATCATTGGAAGAATGATATGATGGACAGACCCAAACTAAGCGAAGCAATTAGATCGTTCCATCGTGTTCATCTTTGCGAAGCTTTTCCTATGTAAAATATTGTATTCCTTAGACCATGAGATAATGCAACTCCCTGGTACCGGAAGAAAGCTTTGAGGTCATCAAACGTCATCCTATGAGAGGGTGATCATAAAGGTGTCTCTCAGGTGATCGGAAAGTATCTGTTGGGTTGTATGTATCGAGATGGAATTTGTCCCTCCCAAGTCGGAGAGATATACTGGCCCACTTTAATCGATATCAACACCGCTTTCAAGCATGTGGTTAAGGATTTAATCACAAAGTGATATCGGATTACGAACGAGTAAAGTACTTTTGTGAACGAGATTGAACTAGGTATGACGCATCGACGATCGAATCTCGCAAGTAAAATATCGCGAGACGAAGGGAATATATATATATGGGATTGATTGAATCTCGGCATCGTGGTTCATCCGATATGATCATCGATGAATGTGGGAGTCAATATGGGTGCCTGCACTGACCCATGTTGATTATTGATAGAAGATCATGTCTCATATTCTCGAACCCGCAGGTCACACACTTAACGATCTCGACGCTAGGATAGATTGGATAATTGGTTTATGAATTTTTGTTCAGAGTCTCGGATGGGATCCGGGACATCACGAGGTTCCTAATGGTCCGGAGAATAAGATTCATATAAGGCAGTTTTGGAGTTCAAATTGTTCCAAGTTAATCGGTATTGTCTGAAGCTTCTAGAACCTTCCGGAAGGGGACCAACGTGGCCCCACCTTCCGGGAGGGGGCATGGGCATATGAGGGAGTGTCCTGGCCGCTTTGGGCCAGGGGCACAAGGCCCCATAGGGCCCAGCCGATCCTAGAGAGTTTAAATCGTTTAAACTAGAGATAGGGTTTCTAGAAGAGGGGAGAGTCCATGCCCCCACTCCTTATCCTTTGGGCTTGGGGGAGGGGCTAGGTCTGCGCCCCCCTCTATATAAAGAGGGGTGGGGGCGCACCAACCCCCCACACCTCTCCTCCAAACCCTAGCCGCCTTGCTAGCTTTCCGCTCTCCCTCCCGACTGTTTGTAGGCGAAACCCTGCTGCAGAAATTCTCCACCATATACACCACGTCGTCGTGTTGTAGATCCAATCTATCTCTCCACCATACTTGCTGGTCCGAGGAAGGAGGAGACGTCGAGGTGCTGCACGTGTGCATCTCACGGAGGCACCGCCACTTGTGGTGCTAGATCGGATCGGATCGCGAGGAGGAGTACGACTATATCACCCACGCCCGTTTAACGCTCAGGCGTATGAATCTTCAAGGGTATGAAGATCTAATCCAATCTCTCTCGTTGATTGCATCTCCTAGATTAGATCTTGGCTTTCCCTCTGATCGCATCCGTAGAAAACTTTGATTTACTATGCCGCGAAACCCTTCACTCACATGGTCCTCTCGACTTTGGGATTTACTACATGTAGCCGATGGTGCTGCGACGTACGATGTCGGGGGTTGCTACATGGTGCCGATGGCGGTGCTACCTGAGCCTGGCAGCGATGCTACAACCTGTGTCGGGTTTTGCTACAAGCGGACGTTGGGCTTGCTACATGTGGCTACGTGATCTTCGGCGTGGTTACGTGCTTCGGGCGGTGCTACGTGCAGCGTCGAATTTTGCTAAAACGTTTTGTTGTTTTGCAACAATAGTATATAGGTTTTGCTTTGAGATCAACGACGATGTCGGATTTGCTATAATAGATTTTTCTCTATAACCGTTTTATGGTTTTGCTATAATAGCATAAAGTTTTTGCCACAATGTTTTTAACGATGTCTTCCGGTGGAAGTCTCCGGTAAATCTTCAACAAAATCGGTTTTGCTATATTAGTATAACTTTTTTTCTTCAAAGTCTCCGAGGAGATATCTGGCGAGGCAACTTTTTTTTGTTCTATTTTTGAAGTGAACTGTTTTTCTACACAGTAAAAAATAGGAACATTTCGTAGAAAAATCAGACCGTAAAAGCAGGATTTTGGAAGAAAAAAAAAAGTGTCGGCTAAACGACGAAGACCATAGAAATTTCCGGGACCGCTTAGTACTGTCCCTAAAAAAAATTGTATGGAAGGAAAGTCAATAGGACTGCTTCCAAAACGTGCATTTCCCGGCTTGAAAGACCGCTCTCCTGTTTGTGACGAGAGCGTTGAGAGAGATGGCTGACGGAGCACATGTTTTGGTTTCATTTGACAACGATTTCTCACCCGACTTCCAGTTCCCTCGCTCTGACTTTTCGTTCAACCGATGATTGTGCGTAACTACAGAGAACAGAACATCAACAGGAACATGGGCCCGTCCTACCTCTTGGATATGTGCAAGGGCCACGATGCAGGAATGCTTTGCGCCATTGGCGGCTATAAAGCAAACAACGCCAACGAACCATATGCTTTGGGCCGGAGCAAACAACGCCAACGCCAACGAATGTGCACGCCGTCTGTTCCGTTTCGAAATTGGCAGTGCCCCTAGGGCGGCGGGCGGCCTGCAATATTTACTTGTCGAGGCTTGTGGATCTCCCTTCGCAAGCTGTGGTTGTGGTTGAACGGTTAGAAGGGCTGTTTACAAGGGTTTGAAGTTTTGATGTATTATAAAAATACGGTATATATTCTAAACGTGATATATTCTTTAATAGGAGACGATGTTCCTATCAATAGCGAGATGTTCATAGTGACTTTATCAATCAATCTTTCAGAGACGCTCATAAAGATAGGACGTGTGTGATTGTGTTTATAAAGGGTGAGAGTATGTACGCAACATCTGCGTCTGTACTAGGTTTCATAAAAAAGATCTCTTTTCCCAAAACTTAATTTCCAAAGGGTTGTACCATGCGTCCCCCGATGATCAAATCCCCGATCCCTTGGCCTGAGTGGCGACACATGTCCCAGAAAGCACCCCAAAGATCTCGCTTTTGCTATATATGACCATATACCAGAGTGATAATATTATGATCATTGATAATAATAAGAATATTCTTATATATGTGCTTTAGAAAGACTAAAAAATATGTTCTGTATGCGGAAGTGACAAATGATCCATTGTAAGGTGTTCATTGTTACTTGTGTTGTCATATATAAATTTTATCTCAAATTTATCCTAACCATCACACCATATATAAAAAAGAAAGGTATCATGTTCTCGAGTTCCATAGATGTGTGTTGCAAACTAGTCATGTCAAGAAATTCAATAGGATCCACCCGTCTAAGAGTGTGGCTTCGAAATATTGAAGATGAAATGGCAAGTTTTACTCAAGATGTCAAAGTACTCCATTGTAACCGAACAGATGATTATTTTTGCATGCATGACATTGCACAACTATGTGTACTCATAATAGAGGTGATATCCACTTTCAACGATTTGACAGGGATCCAGATTATGTGCCAAAAATTCTGGAAAGATGTAAGAGGTATGTTGTTCCTTCGAAATCATCAACTTAGGAGGCAAACGGGGCGGACATGGATGAATATAGGGATGAACCAGCTACCACCATTGCTGAAAGATGGTGATGAGCAAGGCATATTAGATATTCCCTCCGTTTAGTAATATAAGACCTTCTAGATATTTAAAGTAGTCTAGATTCAGACTAAAATGGATAAACCTAAACAAATAAACATGTCTAGATGCATGCATCTTCAAGAAAAGCTAGAAAGTCTTACGTTAGTGAATGATGAGAGTATATAAATACCCATTTTGATATGCAATTGTGATACTTTTGCACTTGATACTACCTCTCTAAAAATATAGGCCTTTGTATGTAAACATGTTTTATCATGGTGTTTAGATTACCTAAATATCTTCCGTGTTCTACTTTGCATTTTATCCTCTAACTCCAAAAATACTGCAATACACTGTCACAAGACAAAATCGGTAGAAACAATTAGCTGATCACGACCAACCAGGCAAACTCACGTTTAGCCAAAATCACGTCCAGCCGCAGTTCAAAAAAATAATCACGTTCAGCCGTCTTCAGCCAAAATCGCCAGAAAAAAACCCGACCAAACCAGCTAACTTTTTTTTTAGCATGCCAAGCTTAGCCAAATAGGCAAACAACTTTCGTTTTGAGCGTTAACTAGTCAAATCATGCACTGCGGAGGAGTTGAGAAGACAGGGCATCATGATGAAGGGGTAGCGTGACGATTCTGTTCTGCCACGCATTCTGTCAACGCGCAGCCCGATAAAAAAAAGGGGGGAGGAGAAGAAAAAAAACACAGAGTGGTTTTGGAATTATCATTGCCAAAACCAGGGGGGCATGTGTTATCGCCATATTTTGGCCAACGAAGGAGATGGGCCGTAATCAAGATGGGCTTGGAAGATGTGTATATTCAACGTGTTGTTGGATCGGCCTAGTACGTAGAATTGGGCTAAACTGCCCGTGTATCTTGTATCATAGTAGGTTTCGTTTCAGTTTAGGTTCCGTTTCAGTTTAGGTAAAGATAGAGTTGTAGAGTTATTCCAAAAGTAGAGAGTCTCCGGACTATAAATATGTACCTAAGGTTATCGAGAAAAGGAGGACAATCACGTTCACAACAAACACAATCTCGGCGCATCGCCACCCCTTGTTTCTAGGGTTTCTTTCGGGTAAGTGTCATGCTGCCTAGATCGCATCTTGCGATCTAGGCAGTATCTACTTATGCGTTACCTGGTTTACTCTTGCATCAGCGTTGTTGATGGCGAGTAATACCATTATCATAGATTGTTTGAGGCTAGCATCGGTTTTTTTTCATTATTATCGAAGTTATGCTACCTCTAGTTATCTCGCTACCTTTTCCCAAGTGCAAGGGTAGCACCTTGCTTGATCTTTATTTAGTTGATTCGATCTGTTATGGTTGTGCCTTGCTCGCCAAGGTTTAGTTTGATATCTACGCAGTCAGGCCTTACAAACGGGTTGAACGATCCAGTAGTACGTAAGGAAGTGGCTTATTCGTTCTAGAGAAGTTGTTCCGGTAATTGACTTTACGTTGGTTATTAGGCCTCCTCTAGGGTTAATATTCTTCATCTTTTGTACATACCAGGCTCAATTACGTAGGACGCTCCTTACGTGGTGAAAACATTAAACCGTCAGAGATCGATTTAACTTGTAGTGATCAAGCAAAACCCCATGTTATCGTAAATCTAATGCAGAACCATGGGGCAATCGGCTCTAGGAGCCGATTTACTGGAAACCAGGAGCTGTCACGCGAATTTTATATACTTGTTTACCATGCAGGAAATCAATCGAGCAATCCTTCACCTTCTGGCCAGTAGGTCGTGGCATCTCGAACCAAGCCAGACGTGTGCGGAGTTTTCGGGCCGTCGCCCGAGGGACCAGGGCCACCAAAGAGTTCAGGAGCCTCCCGGCTCTTCGTGTTGCTCGTCGCTGCTCGCCGGTGAGTTTTGGCAGGCAACACCAAGGGGAAGGTCCATCACCGCCGCCACGTCGCCCGCCATAGAGCCGCTCGCGCAGTCCACCTTTCGGGGCCACCGCCCTGGCGTCCATGAACTCGAGGATATGGACAATCACCAACGCACCATCGGACCATCGGATCGGACGAGATATGCCGACAAGGGATGAGGGAAATGCAACCATTAGGAGGAGATCCATCCTCTACCGCCAAAGGAGATCGCTGACCAGGCACAACAGTTAGGGCCTGTCAGGCCCGACTAGCCCCTACCGTCGTGCTGCAGCGTATTCCGCAGTCTCCCTCCGACAAGTGCCCAGCACCTCGAGCTCTACTGAGGACCGTACGAACCCAGATCGGGCCCTAAGGGCCTAGTTCAGGCCCTAAGAGGCCCTGATTCGTCGTTCCTGCTCAAGGTCGGGGAACGCGAGGTCAAGGGACCGACCCTGCAGGCTCCCGCCACCGGAGACCATGACGCCACAGTCGCCTGCTGCACCACCCTGTCGTCCAAGCCACCAAGTTGCAGCGCCGTCCATCGCCACCCGAGCCGAGCTCGCCTCCTATGTGCACCGCCGCCGATCATGAGACCCCGCGCCTCCTTCCAAGCGCGCGGGTAGTGGAAGGTCTGCACTTGAAAGAACATTTTATAATCCCTAGTGTTTTGTGTGTTAGATAACAATATCAAGGATTATTTAATGTGTGTTGAAGTGTTGCAGCTCTCTTTGAGAAAAAGGGAATAGGATTCTGCCTTTGGGGGGCGGATAATCCGCCCCTCCCTCTTCCCAAGTAGGCGCAAGCCCCAGAGAGGGGGCGGAGTGTTTGCCGGATTTTCTGGCCCCGCCGGATAATCCGCCCCTCAGGGGGGCCGGATAGTCCGCCCCCTGCTCATCGCCAAGGCGCAAGCCCCAGAGAGAGGGAGGAGTGTTGGCCGGACTTTCTGGTCTGGCCGGATAATCCGCCCCTAGAGGGAGCCGGATTATCCGCCCCCCAAGATCTTCACCAAGTTCCGCAGGCGCCAGCCCCGGAGAGGGGGCGGAGTTTCCCCCGGAGAATCCGCCTTGTATGGAGTTTTCCTGGGCGGATAATTCGGCCCAAGTGGGGGGCGGATAATCCGCCCCCAAAGTTGTGCAACGGCCAGATCTGGGGAGGGGGTATTTAAGCCAGCCTTCCCCCTCCTGCCAGAACTCTTGATTCATTCAAAAAAGACCAGATCAGATCTGAAAGCTTCATCCAAGAGAGCTCCACCTAGATCCACCCAAAGGCCTCGTCCCTTGGGGAATCGAAGGAGGAGAACTCGATCTTCATCATCAGCAATCAAGCGCTTCATCTCCTCTCCATTCATTTGGAGAAACCCCGATCTAGTATTTCTTGCAAATACCTAGATCCTTGTTTTTGTTTATATTGATAAACCTTGTTCTTGTGGAAGCTTGTTGTCATCTCGGGAGCCCCCAATTCGGTTGTGGGTGTGTGCCCCGATAGTGTTGTAAAAGGCACCGCCTCACCAAGGGATCCAATAGTGGAGAAGGTGGATCAGCCTCGTGGCGAGATCCATCGGAGAATAGGGTGAGGCCTATTGTGGCGTGATGGTCTTATAACCGCCCACCCTCCAACCTGCAGATGTACTTCCTTAACAAGGAAGGAACTGCGGTAAAACAAATCCCTGTGTTCCGCCGTGCTCACTACGGTTTCCTTGCTCCTCTTTTTACGTGCTTAGTAGTTAGGGTTGCATATAGGGAAATTCGCGTAGTTGCATATCTAGAGAATTTACTTTGTGTCAAGCCTAAAATTGAAAAAGTATTAAAAATTGATTAGCACCTATTAACCCCCCCCTCTAGGTTCCCATACGATCCATTTCAATTGGTATCAGAGCCTCGGCTCTTATTTCGGGCTTAACCGCCTAAGAGAAGTATGGGTTCCAAGGTAGATGGGAGTGATGCTCCGGAGTTAGTCACCATGAACGATCTCAAGACGTTGGAAACAACCTTGGTGAGTTCAATGGAGGCTAAGATGGAAGAGATGCGTCAATTGATAATGCGTCTCTCCACATCCGCAGCATCACCTCCATCTAACTCTGAGGATACCACTCCACAATCCAAGGAAACGGGTAAAACTTTTTCCAAAGATAACGAAGTGGTTGGTGACGATACTAGAAAGAGCTCCTCCTCGAAAAAGGATAGCGGTAAGGATGGATACAATGAGGTTTCTCATGTGTATTCCCCCGATCCACCTATCCCTCACCCACATATACATAATAGGGGTGATCCACCCAAACTTTCTGCATCTACTTTCTCTCAATGGCTATTTTTGATGAAGTCTCATGTGTGTAGTTCCTCCATTGAGTTGTGTAAAATCATAGAAAATGGTCTTCATGTTGGAAACCCCAACAATCTCACAAGAAGAGAAATTGTTGATAGCCAACTCAACGCTACAGCTCTACACATGATACAGCTTGGTGTGGGTGACAAAGACATGCCACACATTCAGCATCTTAGCACAACTAAAGAAGCTTGGGATGCTCTCACCGAGCTCTTCATCGGAAATGAAAGTATGAGAAGGAATAGATATGATGCTTTGAGCAATGAAGCTGACGGATTCTATATGATGGATGGAGAAGACCACGAGGACATGTATAGGAGGCTCAAGGCAATAGCCACAACCTTCAAAAACCATGGTGCGGCTCATGTTGATGATGCTTGGATCAAGCTCAAGTATGTCAGTGCTCTTATGCCATTTGAGCCCACAGATTTGAAAAGTCACCAAGGTAGGCATAACTATCACCTCATGTCATCCAATGAGGTAATGCAAGAAATGGCCGCTTTCAAAGTGGCTGCCAAGAATGCCGAAGATGCTCGTGCTCGAGCTATGGTGATGCAAAAGGGGGTCAACATGGCCTTGAAGACTAGTGTGATTGATCATGATGAATATGCGGTAGAAGGTATGGACTGTCCCGAGGATATAAAAAGGATCCACGGACAATACTTGGCTCTTTATGCAAGAAACTTTTGGAAAGATCCAGCCAAGGCTAAAGCTGAACTAGATCGCAAGAGTGGAGCCTATGGAAGAAAAGAAAATGGTCCCAAGCTAAGAACATGCTTCAATTGTGGTGACCAGCTGCACTTTGTAGCTGAATGACCATATCAAAGTAGGGAAGATAATGGAGGAAGACTTATTTTCAAGGACAAGTCAAAGGCTCCACGCAAGAAACAATTTGTAAAGAAGAATGCTCCCTTCAAGAAGCAACCGAAGATTGTTCTAGTGGCTCAAGAAGAATATTCATCAGGAAGTGAAGATGAGGATGAGGACGATAACTCTCAAGAGGTGGCTGCTATAGGCACCACATATACAACAACATCCCTCTTCGACTCCCCGAATGAAAACATCATCATCAAGAATGCTACTTGTCTCATGGCAAGAAGCTCTGAGGTAACGACTTCTCTTCCTCAGGCTATGATTGACATGGATGATCCTACTAGTCTTAAGGTTAAAGAAGAGATTATTGCTTTGGATTACTTCTACACTAACTTGCAAGGTGAGCACAAAGTTCTTTTTGAAGCTCTTATGGATCAGCTGGCCCAAAACGAAGCACCTCGAAGAAAAGGGCAGAATTGAAAGGGAGGATGCAATGTAAATTGCATCCCTAAAAAATGCTCTTGAAGAATAAGAAGAAGCTCGGGTCTCTCTTGAAGAGAGGCTTGAGTCTATGGAAGAGTCACATGAAGAAATTGTGACTAAAATTGTTAAGGAACGTGACAATGCAGTCACCAAAGCAAAGAAGTTAAAGAAGGAAAAGATTGAATTTGGGGCTGCTCATGATAGACTCTCCGAGGAATTGGAGAAACTTGACAATGCTCACAAGGCATTGAAAAACGATTTTTCCATTCTCAATGAGTCACATGATCAGCTTCAAAGTCGATTGGCCAAATATGATGCCCCTAGCTCATCCAACTTAACATATAGTCACAAGGAAAATGCTAGTGTGGAAAAAGAAGTGATCAAGGACATCACTCCCAAGGATAAAGGTGTGCTTGATGAAGTCATTGGCAAGCAAAGGTCAAATCATGGTAAAGAAGGACTTGGGTATGTCACCAAGTCCAAGAAAAATAAAACCAAGAAGAACAAGTCCAAGTATGTTCAATCAAAGACAAGCACCGCTGAGAAGAATGTCACGAAAGACAAGACTAACAATATTGGTTTTGCAGGGTCTCACAATCCAAATTATGAACTCTTTTGTGATGATTATGGCGATGTTTATGCTTATTATGTCGGTCCCTTTGATGAATATATTTCTTGGTCTATTTGGGTCCCAAAGACCCTTGTTACTAACATGAAAGGACCCATTGAAAAATGGGTACCTAAAACCAAGAAGTAATTTTCTTGCAGGGCTATGCTTTCGGTGGGTCGAAATGGGTGCTGGATAGTGGCTGCACTAGTCATATGACCAGAAGCAAGGAGATCATCACAGAGATGCGTCCAAATCATGATAATATCACAGTCTCCTATGGTGATAAGTCTAAATCTCAGGTATTGGGTCTTGGCAAGGTAGTGGTTTCCCACGATATTTCTCTCGTGGACGTCATGCTTGTTGAGACCCTCGGTTACAACCTTCTTCTCGTCGTGCCCTTGGTAAGATGGGTTTGCTGTTTTTATCGATGATCATTTGGTGGTACTCTTGTGGAGCAAGTCTCTAAAGGTCGCTTGTTGGATACGTCGAAAATGACTTGTATGTGGTGGACTTCGGGAAAACCACTTGGTCCGATGTGTCTATTCGAAAGGCCGACGTAATGCTATGGCATCGCCGTTTAGCCCATGTCAACATGAGAACTTTGCAAAGTATTCAGAAGGGTGGCCACATCCTTGGACTAAAATACAATGTCTCTTTTGCCAAAGATCGTGTTTGCAGGGCTTGTGTAGAAGGAAAAATGCATGATTCTCCCCACAAGAGGAAGACAATTGTGTCATCAAAGAGGATCTTGGAATTACTTCATGTGGATTTATTTGGTCCTCCTTCTCATGCAAGTCTTGGTGGGAAGAAATATTGCTTGGTCATTGTCGATGATTACTCAAGATATACATGGGTCTACTTTTTCAAGATGAAAAGTGAGACTCAACAAACTGTCATTGACTTTTCCAATGAAGTTCAACGTCAACACAATGTTCCTATCTTGGCAATAAGAAGTGACAACGGCTCCGAATTCGAGAACTACACTTTAAATGAGTTTCTTAGCGAAGAGGGGATTAAACATCAATATTCCGCTGCGTACACCCCTCAACAAAATGGTGTAGCCGAGAGGAAGAACCGGACTTTGATGGACATGGCAAGATCAATGTTGGCTGAATTCAAGTCTCCTTATAATTTTTGGGCTGGAGCCATATCCACTGCTTGTCACTCATCGAACCAGCTATACCTCCGAAAGATTTTGGACAAGACTCCATATGAAATTATTACCGGTAACAAGCCCAACATCTCATACTTCAGGGTATTCGGGTGTAAGTGTTTCTTTCTTATTAAAGGTGTCCGTTTGTCAAAATTTGAGTCCAAGGCTTTAGAAGGTATTTTTGTTGGTTACGGTGCCGAATCCCACACTTATAGAGTCTACAACAAGCTCAATGGGATTGTTGTAGAATCTTGTAGTGTGGAGTTCGATGAAAATAATGGCTCCTTTGTAGGGCAAGTTGATGTTTGTGATGCAGATGTTGAAATACCCCAAGATGCCATAAGAAGAATGGGCGTGGGATTTTTCCGCCCCATTGAGGAACCCCTTGTGGCGGATCGGGAAGGACAATGCTCCACACATGTGGAGCCCTCATCTACAAAAGATCAACAAGCTCCTACTGTTGAAGAAATTCCTGCACCAACACCACAATCTACTAAAGATCATCTGTCCCCTGGACAAGTTGGTAGTCCCAGGCCGGACTATCCGCCCCCTACAAGGGGTGGACAATCCGCCCCTGGCACTCCAACTCGTTCCAGAGGATCCGGAGGAGAAGCAAACAACTCTGAAGCTCCCAGGCCGGATTCTCCGGCCCCCGAGGGCGGATTATCCGGCCCCGGGTCTCCAACTCCTGTCAGACACTCTCAGGAAGAAGGCTCTAGTGCTTCACCTCCCAGGCCGGATAGTCCGGCCCCTCCAAGGGGCGGATTATCCGACCCTGAAGAACAAACTCAGCAGCAATCTTCTGGTGTTAATACAGATCAAGATCAAGGGCAAGGTAGTGATCAAGACAAAGATACAAATACTGAATCAACTCCTTCTAGAAACAATAAGGACATTGAGGCTCGTCGCAAGGCTCGTGCTGATCGGAACCTTGAACTAAGGGGTCACACTCTTGACAAGGTTGTTGGTGATCTACGACGAAGGGTATCCACTAGAAGAGAACTTGCAAGCTTCTGTGATCATCAAGATCACATTTCCATGGTTGAACCGAAGAAGGTTTTTGATGCTCTTGAAGACCCCGATTGGGTTATTGCAATGCATGAAGAATTAAATAACTTCGAACGCAACAAAGTTTGGAAGCTCGTAGAGAAACCAAAGGATTGCCGCAATGTTATCGGCACCAAGTGGATCTTCAAGAACAAACAAGATGAAAATGGCATTGTTGTGACGAATAAAGCACGACTCTTGGCTCAAGGATTCTCTCAAGTGGAAGGAATTGATTTTGGCGAGACTTATGCTCCTGTAGCTCGTCTTGAGTCCATCCGTATCCTTCTTGCATATGCATCCCATCATAATTTTAAATTACAACAAATGGATGTTAAGAGCGCTTTCCTTAATGGTCCTCTACATGAGTTAGTACGTCAAGCAGCCCCCGGGGTTTGAGGACCCCAAATTTCCGAACCATGTCTACAAACTCGATAAGGCGCTTTATGGCCTTAAACAAGCCCCACGTGCGTGGTATGAGCACCTTAAAGAGCTTTTGCTAGACCGTGGATTCGAAGTTGGGCAAATCGATCCCAATCTTTTTACTAAGAAGGTTAATGGGGAGCTTTTTGTATGCCAACTTTATGTAGATGACATTATTTTTGCTCTACTAACCAAGCTTTTAACGATGAATTTTCAAAGCTTATGACCCATGTGTTTGAGATGTCCATGATGGGTGAGCTGAGGTTCTTTCTTGGATTTGAGATCAAACAACTTAGAGAGAGAACCTTTATTAATCAAGCTAAGTACATCCAAGACATGCTCAAAAGGTTCAAGATGATGGATCTCAATGGCGTTGCTACCCCAATGCAAACAAAGTGTCATCTTGAGCTCAATCCCAAGGGTAAAGACGTGGATCAAAAGGTATACCGATCCATGATCGGGTCTCTCCTTTACCTTTGCGCATCTAGGCCCGATATCGTGTTAAGTGTAGGAGTGTGTGCAAGGTACCAAGCCGCTCCTAAAGAAAGCCACTTAGTGGCGGTCAAGCGAATCTTCCGATATTTGGTTCATTCCCCAAATTTTAGGTTATGGTATCCCAAGGGTTCAAGTTTCTCTCTATGTGGTTACAGTGATTCAGATTGGGCTGGTGACAAATATGATAGGAAATCAACCTCTGGTGCATGTCAATTCTTGGGCAAGTCTCTAGTGTGTTGGTCATCAAAGAAACAGAATTGTATTTCACTCTCAACCGCTGAAGTTGAATATGTTGTTGCTGCAAGTGCTTGTACACAATTGTTATGGATGAGGCAAACTTTAAAGGAATATGGTGTCAATTGTGACAAAGTGCCTCTATTATGCGACAATGAAAGTGCTATCAAAATTGCTTAAAATCCCGTGCAGCATACCAGAACAAAACATATAGAGATTCATAACCACTTTATTCGGGATCATGTTGCTCATGGTGATATTGCTCTATCCTTTGTGAGCACGAAGAACCAACTTGCTGATATTTTCACGAAGCCTCTTGATGAAGCAAGATTTTGTTATTTGAGGAATGAGCTAAATATCATAGATTCAAGGAGCTTGGCTTGACTACCCTTGCACACTCACTTGCTCTTATTCATGTATTTGGTTTAGATGCGGGCATAGACATAGGGGGAGTGTGGTCCTAATTGATTGGGCTAACCCTCCCCCCATAATGCCGAAAGCAAGTAAAATCATTTCCCTTAATATCATTTTGTGATATGTGGGTCATCGATGAGCATTGGTTTTGAACTCAAGATACATCTTCGCGGTGTCATGCCATGCGCTCCAACATGGTGGCTTCGGCCACCGCCCTCTTCCTCGAGGAGAGTTGGTTTCTCATGGGTCTCGTTGGATTTTCTTGCAATATCTCATGTTCTTATGGAAAACACACTCAAATTTGGCATTTGCTTGATTTTATTCTTGCAAATTTGGGTGTGTATTTGTTGGAATTATGCCCTAGAGGTAATAATAAAGATGTTATTATTATAATTCTTGTTCATGATAATGTTTATATTCCATGCTAGAATTGTATTAAGCGGAAACTTTAATACTTGTGTGGTTTGTGAACAACACCGTGTCCCTAGTACGCCTCTATGTACTAGCTCATTGATCAATGATGGTTAAGGTTTCCTAACCATAGACATGAGTTGTCAATTGATAATGAGATCATATCATTGGGAGAATGATATGATGGATGACCAAACTAAGCGAAGCAATTAGATCGTGTCATCGTGTTCGTCTTTGCGAAGCTTTTCTTATGTCAAATATTGTATTCCTTAGACCATGATATAATACAACTCTCTGGTATCGGAAGAAAGCTTTGAGGTCATCAAACGTCATCCTATGAGAGGGTGATCATAAAGGTGTCTCTCAGGTGATCGGAAAGTATCTGTTGGGTTGTATGTATCGAGATGGGATTTGTCCCTCCCAAGTCGGAGAGATATACTTCGGGCCCACTCGATAATCGATATCAACACCGCTTGCAAGCATGTGGTTAAGGAGTTAATCACAAAGTGATATCGGATTACGGAACGAGTAAAGTACTTGCTGTGAACGAGATTGAACTAGGTATGACGGTACCGACGATCGAATCTCGGGCAAGTAAAATATCGCGAGACGAAGGGAATATATATATGGGATTGATTGAATCCTGGCATCGTGGTTCATCCGATATGATCATCGATGAATGTGTGGGAGTCAATAGGGTCACACACTGTTGATTATTGATAGAAGATCATGTCTGCATATTCTCGAACCCGCAGGGTCACACACTTAACGTGTCTCGACGCTAGGATAGATTGGATAATTGGTTTATGAGTTTTTTGTTCGGAGTCTCGGATGGGATCCGGGACATCACGAGAGGTTCCGGAGTGGTCCGGAGAATAAGATTCATATAAGGCAGTGCAGTTTTGGAGTTCTAATTGTTCGTTAATCGGTATTGTGTACCGAAAGCTTCTAGAACCTTCCGAAGGGGACCAACGTGGCCCCACATTCCGGAGGGGTCATGGGCCTATGAGGGAGTTCCCTGCTGCATTGGGCCAGGGCAAGGCCCCATAGGGCCCAGCCGCCAAGAGAGGTTTAAACTCTAGATAGAGCTTCTAGAAGGGGGTTTTCCTGCCCCACTCTTCCTCCTTGGGGCTGCCTTGGCTTGGGAAGGGGCTAGCTGCGCCTCTATATAAAGAGGGTGGGGCACCAACCCCTCACACCTTCCTCCAACCCTAGCCGCCATGCTGCCTCCTCTCTCCCTCCCGATCGCTTGTAGGCTAAGCCCCAGCTAAATTCTCCACCATATACACCACGCCGTCGTGTTGTAGATCCAATCCGCCTCTCCACCATACTTGCCGGTAAGAGGAAGGAGGAGACGCGAGGTGCTGCACGTGTGCATCTCACGGAGGCACCGCCACTTGTGGTGCTAGATCGGATCGGATCGCGAGGAGGAGAAGTCTACGACTACATCACCCACGCCCGATTTAACGCTCAGTGCGAATCTTCAAGGGTATGAAGATCTAATCCAATCTCTCGTTGTTTGCATCTCCTAGATTAGATCTTGGCTTTCCTCTGCTCGCATCCGAGAAAATTTTGATTTACTATGCCGCCAAACCCTTCGGTATCGAGCTAGATCTATGCGTAGATGTGTTTCACGAGTAGAACGCAACATGGTTGTTGGGCGTTGATGTTTTCTGTTGTAAGCCTCTTGTTTGTGTTCTTCTTATGATGCGGATAGTGAGATTGAAGCGTCCAGGCCAACCTTACGCCGTCGTTTCATGAGACCGCTCACACTTGACGTGTGGCTTGTTCCACACATGCGCCGGTGGATGTCGCTCTCACTATAGTTGTCATGGGATTAACACCGGAGTTTGGCAACCATAATATCACTGCTGTGGCTTACCGTAGGTAAGAATCGCTCTTAGCATCTACTCCCATAAGCCACGTAAAACATGCAACAACAAAGTAGGGTCTAACTTGTTTTTGCAGGAGTGTTTTCTCGTGATATGTTATGGCCCAAGATGTGATGTATAATGTATGATGATCATGTTTTGTAATGTTTCACGACTTGCATGTCGATGAGTACACAACCGCGTGAGCCATATGGTTGTCTTTATAATTGTGTATGACTGTGTGTCTTCTTACACGCCATGTAATAGTTTCACTTTATCGCTAAGTAGTTAGCAATAGTTGTAGTTGCTATTCGTGGTGGAGGCAATCATGGTGGAGTGATGGAGATCATGCCGAACGCACAAGATGGAGATCATTGCGAAGATTGGCTATACCATGTCACATAAAGTTATATGCATGTGATGTTTATCCTTTTATGTATCTTATTATGCTTAGATCGCGGTAGCATTATAAGATGATTCCTCACTTAAAGATCAAGATAAAACTGTTCTCCCCATGTATGCACCATTGCGAAAGTTCGTCAGGTCCAAGCATCACGTGATGATCGGGTGCTATAGACTCTCGCTCACATACAACGGGTGCAAGCCGCTTTTGCACACGAAATACTTACTTGGGTCTAACTCTGACGAGCCTAGCATGTACAGACATGGCCTCTAACACATGAACCAAAGGTTAAGCATGAGTCATATGAATGATATGATCGACACTTCGTTGTCCACCATTGAAGCCACATCTCTTCTCGTGATGATCGGATTAGGTGTGGTGAATTTGGATCGTGTTCACTAAACAACTTGAGGGATGTTGAATTTAGTGGGAGTTCATCTAGTAATTTGATTAAAGTTGAACTAGTTATCATGAACATAGTCTAATTTGTACTTGCAAATATTGTAGTTCACATGGCTAAGTCCAACTTCAACTTCAACGTTTTCGCTGAGAAGCAAAAGCTTAAGAACAATGGGTCTAACTTCACCAATTGGTTCCGCAATCTAAGAATCATTCTCTCTGGCGGTCAAAAGGACTATGTCCTTGGGAAAGCGTTAGGTGACCCTCACAATCGCTGGCCGATGAGAAAGCTGTCTGCTCATCGCAAAGATGATTATGGTGTGATTAAGAGCACCATGATGTTTGCTATGGAACCGAACTTCAAAATCGTTTTGAAGACTATCCCGCCCTTTGAGATTCTCAAGAGCTGAAACCATGTTTCGTACTCAGTCGCTCGAGAGATATGAGATCTCTGAGAAGTTCTTTAACTGCAATATGGAGGAAGGGAGTTCCGTTAGTGAGCACGCCATTAAGATGACGGGCTACACTCAACGCCTTGAGCAACTGGAATGCATGATTCGAGAGGATCTCAAGATTGACAGGGTTCTGCAATCACTCCCTCCCAGCTACAAAAGTTTTGTAGTGACTCACAATCAGATTGGTTCCACTGATACGATCACCGAGCTCTTCGCAAAGCTGAAGGCCGCGGAAGTGGACATCAAGAAGGATAATCATGTGTTGATGGTCAACAAGCCCAGCTTTAAGAAAGGTAAGGGTGCAAAGAATCCCTTCAAGAAAGGCGGCGGCAAGCGCGTTGCCCCTGCTGAGAAGAAGCTCAGGTCTGGTCCTAAGCCGGACACTGAGTGCTTCTATTGCAAGGATAAGGGTCACTGGAAGCGCAACTGTCCGAAGTACTTAGCGGACAAGAAGGCTGGCACCATCAAAGGTATATTTGATATACATGTTATTAATGTTTTCCTTACTAGCCCTCGTTGTAGTGCCTGGGTATTTGATACTGGTTCGGTTGCTAATATTTGTAACTCGAAACAGGAGCTACGGAATAGACGGCGACTATGAGGATGAGGTGACGATGGCGCTGGCGACGGATCAAGAGTTGATGTGATGGCCGTCGCACGCCTCCTTAGTTTTACCTTCGGGATTAGTTTTAAACCTTAATAAATGTTATCATGTGCCTGCGTTGAGCATGAACATCATTTCTGGATCGTGTTTATTGCAAGACGGTATTCATTTAAATCGGAGAATAATGGTTGTTCTATTTATATGAGTAACATCTTTTATGGTCATGCACCTATTGTGAATGGTTTATTTCTTCTAAATCTCGAAAGGGATGAAACACACATCCATAACATTGAGGCTAAGAGATGCAAAGTAGATAGTGATAATACTACTTATTTGTGGCATCATTGCCCAGGTCATATTGGTGTAAAGCGATGAAGAAACTCCATTCTTATGGACTTTGGAGTCTCTTGATTTTGAATAATTTGACACATGCGAACCGTGCCTCATGGGCAAGATGATCAAAACCTGCTCTCCTGATGATGGAGCGAGCAACGGACTTGTTGGAAATCATACATACCAATGTATGGACCGATGAGTGTTTCGACGCCGTGGATATCACTATTTTCTCACTTTTACCGATGACTTAAGTAGATATGGGTATATCTATTTAATGAAACAAATCTAAAACGCTTGAAAAGTTCAAAGAATTTCAGAATGAAGTGGAGAACCATCGTAATGAAGATTAAGTTTCTACGATCCGATCGTGGAGGTGAATATTTGAGTTATGATTTTCTCACGCATCTTAAAGCAAGTGGAATCGCTTTCACAACTCACGCCACCGAACACCACAAGCAATGGTGTGTCTGAACGCCTAATCGAACCCTATTAGATATGGTCTCGATCAATGATGTCTCTCGATTTTGATGGGGATATGCCTACTGGGGTATCTCTCGGACGCTTCCGATGGCCCAAAGGTGGCGAGTGGGCTCGCAGAATCCGAGTGGATCAAAGCCCATCAGGTACCAGCGATCGGAGGTCAAGGCCCAGTAGTAGATAGGCCGGTCTCGAGTTAAACGATTGACAAAGTTGTAAATCAATCGGTTGAGATATAAACCCTAGGGAGGTAAGCCTATATAAACCTCCCTAAGGGGTGAGTAGAGATACGCCCTCATACACCAAGCAACTCGCCGCCTAGCCGCCGAAGTTCGCCCATTGTAAACACTCCATAATACAATCTAGCAGAGTAGGTCTTTACCCTCCGGGGCCGAACCTGGTAAAACCCCTGAGTCTCCGCCTCATCTCGCACCGCAGATGGCTGGCCGCCTTGCCCTTCGTTTCTACCGATTGCCGAAAGATCTCGCCGTGGTCATTCCCACGATGGCGCCCACCGTGGGGCCTGGCCGGTTCGGGTTCGCGGCGAGATCCAATCTGCCCATCAACAGACGGCCGCCACCGCCGCATGATAGCGATTGGCGAGATGCTCCAGATCTTGCCAAGCGCTTACGCCCCGCGACGCGACCCGTCACGCAGCGTGATCCCGCCACAAGACGATCAGCCTCTGCGCCCTCACCGACATCATCACCTCGAGGACTCGGCCGCATCCGCGAAGTCGCCACCACGCGATCGGCTCTCCGAGAGCCAGATCCGCACGATCCACCGCCCGCCTCCGAGTACGACTCGCCCACAAAGAACGTGGCCGAATTCAAGCCGCGAAGACGTGACCTCACCGACGACGCCGACCGGGCGACTTCTGGCCAATACCGCGGATCCATCACCGCTGCTCGCGGGCTCCATCGCATCGCCAGGTCTCCAACGCTGGAGATTTCGAGACCCTCCATCCGGATCTTCGACCGACTGGTCGGAGAACTCCGCCGACCTCCACGACGGTGCCGGCCGCCACGCCATGACCCACATGGCCACCGCACCGATCCGCCGGAGGACCTTTCTCCATTCTCGATCCTCCTAACGCCACGGCGACGGAGGTCGAGGAACTCCACCAAACCGGCGGAGGACGAAGGAGCAGGCCGAGCGCGAAAATTTCGCCGAGCGGTGATGCAAGAGAACCGCCACGCTACCACCAGCAGCGGATCAGTCACGCCTGAATTCCCACCGCTCAGGCGCGCTCGAACTTCGACGACGAACGACCCGGCCAAGATAGCCGAGCGCGCGATCTGCGAGAACGCCGCCACCAGGAGGAAGCAACCGCCCCGCCAGATCAACGGCGGGTGCCCCACCACCACCCAACCGCACTCTCCTGTGGACCAGCCATGATAGTCGCTCCTCACGGGAGCGCGACGAACGGCCTTCCACTGTTCTCCACCCCGATGGACAACCTCGCAGGCCGAGCAAGCCGACAAAGATCACGGCGACCGCGACGGCGCTTTACAGATCTGGGGAGATGTCGTGGCCCTACTGCGAAGGCCGTGGAACAGCAGCAAAGGCCGACTGCAGGCGAGTGTACTGCGCCTCCGGCGAAGCGGCCTCGCGCCCAGCGGTGGCAACACCTCAATTGCCCGCCGCCAGAGCCACCGCAGCTCCAACGACCCGCGAATGCGGCACTCTCCACCAACGATCCTGGCCGGCGACCAACTCGCCGCCAATGGAGAGCCAATCGACGCCAGACTCACATCATCAACAACCAAAACTGGCAAGACGCCAGCCCGACGACTTGCGGCACACCTAACTACTCGCCGCGATGGCGAGCCTATGGGGTCGCCAACACTAGGGCCCAAGTGCTTCGGACCAATGATCCGAGGCGAAAAGTACCCACCCAACTTCAAGGCGCCAAGGAGATCGAAAAATACGACCAGATGACCCCGCTGTCCGCTTGACACATACCTCATGGCAATGGGGATCGCGGGTCACACCGACCTACCGCCGCCTGCTACCTCCCACCGATGATGGAGGGACGTGCAGTGCAATGGATCAACACGCCCCCGTGACAAGATCGACTCGAGGAAATGCGAGACGCCGCCGTGCACTTCGAGTGCTCCTACACCGCCACCACCATCGAGGACCTCGAACGATGCGCCCGTGGACCCCGAAGTCGACCCGCACTGGGTCCAACGGTGGCAAGAGCTCAGTACAACGCGGGTCGGCATCCACCCGACACCGCCATCCATTGCTTCAAGACCTCGTGCCGCCACGAGCCTCTAGTCGCCAAGCTCACACGCCCGACACTCGACAACATCTCGACCTCCTCGAGATCGCCAAACGATACGCCGAGGAAGATCCCAATCAAGACGCCGACGACGAGTCCGGGCGGACAACGACGCGACGGGCGGCAACGACGGCCGCCGAGCACCTACGCCATGCTGGCACTTTTCGCCTCGTGCAAGCGCCAGAACGATGGGCGAGTCGACTTGCCGCCAATGCGGGCACGCATAACGCGACCCAAGAGCTACCGCCATGACGGAGGGCAACGACGCGACGGGAATTACAAGAACAAGCCAAGGTTTGATCCCGCGCCTCCTTAACCAACCATGTGCGTTCACAGGGAAGGAAAGCCCGCCACGCACACCACCGCCGATCGCCACACCTCGTGGAGATCGAGAAGGCACGGCACGCGAGGACACCGACAACGACCCGCAAATGGCGGAAAATTCGGCAAAGTGGCCGCTCGCTTCCACACCTTCACCGCTTCAACACGGCGCGAGAAGAAGGTCATCGCCACCGCTGTCGCCAACGCTGTGGCCCGTGACAGACGCCCCCGCCTCGAACTGGTCGGAGCAGCCTATCACCGGAGCCGCAAGACCACTCGCCACGCATCGAGTACCTGTGACGAGTCGCCTGGTGGTCGCTTCCAAGGTCGGCGATCGCTCCCCAAGACTCGGCGGACGGCGGCAGCTCCATCAACATCCTCTACCTCGACACCTTCAGCGATCATGCTCCGCAATGGCGATCGAGACAACCCACACCACGCCCACGGCATCGCCCCCGGCCGAAGGCGTTGCATCGGCAAGGTCACGCTACCCGTCACCTTCGCACTCCGCGAACTTCCGCATCGAGCGGATCGCCTCGAGCTGGTGCCCTTCGACAGCCTTACCATTGCGCTGGGCGCGCCAGCGTTTCGCCAAATTCATGGCGGCACCCCACTACGCTGCATAACGCGATGAAGCTCCCCGCCGGGCGTCATCACCATCAACGGCGACCGACATGGCCGCCAATGCGAGGCCAAAGGAGCCGAACTCGCCGACGCCGTGATCGCGCGAAGCTAGTCACGCCGATGAGCTCGCCAACACGCGAGCGGGTCAACAACGACGACCCCACAATACTTAAGAAGCCCAACTCGAGGGCACAAACACCTCAACCTTGAGGCCACGACGCACACCAGACGCCGAGCTGGTCCTGCGCACCCCAGCCATACGGTGACGATCGGACAGTATGAGCCCAAAGATAGGAAGGCGCGCCATCGAAGTTCCTCCGTGAGAACAGGGACATCTTCGCATGGAAACCCTCCGACATGCCCGGTGTCCCTAGGGAGCTCACGAGCACAAATTAAACGCCGACCCCAAAGTGCGACTAAGCAACAGTCGCTACGCCATTCAACGAAGAACGCCACGGCAATCGCCGAGGAAGTGCAGCGTCTACTCGCCGCTTTCATTCGCCAATCAAATACTCCAAGTGGCGGCAAACCCAGTCCTGGTCGAAAAGAAAAACGGACCGGAGAATGTGTATCGACTACACAACCTGAACAAATACCGCCCAAAGGAGCAGTTCGTCCCCGCTGATCGATCAGATCATCGACTCCACCGCTGGCTCGAGTCGCCAGGTTTCTCGACGCCTACCGGGTATAACCAGATCAAAATGGCTGTCGAGGACGAGGAGAAGACGGCGTTCATCACGCCATTCGAGCCTTCGCTACACCGCCATGACCTTCGCCTCAAGAACGCCGAGCAACGTATCAACGGTGCATGCAAGAATGCCTCGCGAGCCAAATTGGCCGCAACATCCATCGCCTACATCGACGACGTGGTCGTAAAATCCGCCAAGGCGACTCTACTGCCGACCGCAGAGACCTTCGCCAACCCATGGAGGTACAAGATAAAGCTCAACCCAGTAAGTGCACCTTTCGTACCCGCCGCAATTACTAGGTACGCTGCTCCAAACGAGGGATCGAGGCAAACCCAACGAAGATCGACATCGATCGCCTCGGCAAACCCGAGTGCACATGACGCCCGTAAGCTGGCCGGGCGGTAGCGGCTCGCCGCTTCATCCTCGGGCTAAAAGGCGATGCCCCTATACCGCTGATGCGCAAGAATCCCACCTTCCAGGGGACAAGGAGGCGACGACGCGACCTCAAAAGGTGCTACCGCAGACCACCACCGCACCCGTCGACAAGGAGCCCATGCTGGTTTACGTCAAGGCGTCCGAGGCCGTCAGTCGGTGTAATGGTCGCCGAACCACCGAGGAAGGAAAAGAGCGCCCAGCCCGCCGGTACTACATCAGAGGTCCTAACCGAGTCGCGCCAATGATACCCACGCACCAAAAGCTGGTATACGCGGTTCAGAGCTCACAGCGCCCGCCACTACTTCCAGAGCACCCCATCACGGTCGCCTCCTCCGCTCCACTACAAGACATCATCCGCGAATCGCGAGGCGACCGGGCGGGTCGCTGGGGCCCGAGATCGGCCCACAACATTAAGTACGAGCACGCAGGCGATTAAGTCACAGCACCGCCGATTTCCTCGCCGACCGGGAGGAGGCCCAGCAGAGAAGCCGCATTCCACATCGAGCCTGTTCGACGGGTCCAAGAACGCGACGACGCAGAGCAGGATAGTGCCGACCTCACCAAAGGCGACAAGCTCCACATCCTCCGCCAATTCACGCCCGCACCAACAACATGGCCGAACACGAGGCCCTACTCCACGGCATGCGAGCCGCAGCGGAGATGAGCGCCAATCGCCTTCGATGCTACGGAGACTCCGACCTCAGCGGGTCAAGTCGCCGCACCGCGACGCCTCCCCTACCATGGCGGCATACCGCCAAGAGGTGGACAAGGTGGGAGGCCACTTCACCGCTACTCGGTCGAGTGGATCGACAGAGGAAAACGAGGAGGCCGACGCCTCTCTAGCATCGGGTCGACGATCCGCACCACCCGGCTGTTCTCGACACCATCTTCACGCCGCCGCCTCCTCCGGGAGATCGACATTGGAGTCCCGCCCAACCAGAGGCAACCTTGGTCGCACTCGTCACCGAACTGCACGATCGACCAAGCCCTACATCGCTTACTCGAGACGGGCACCGCCCGCAGACGAGACAAGCGCCGAATGATTGTTTGTTCACGATGCAAGTCCTACACCATCGCCGACGGCGAAGCTACACAAGCGCAGCGCCACCGGGCGTGTTCCAACGCCCAACCAGTGAAGGACGCAAAATCTTACACGACATCCACTCAGCGATCGGCCACCACGCCGCCGCTTCCTCGGTCGCCAAATCCATGCGACACGGCTTTATCGCCCATCGACACGCCGACGCTGTCGATATCGCCCAGCGACAAGCGCCGGTGCCGTACGCCAACCAGACGCACGCTCCAAGTTCGGCCAAAACAATCCCCATCACCGCCATTCGCCGTGGGGCATGGACATGGTCGGCCCTTCAAGAAGGCCCTCTCGCTACACCCACCGCTGGTCGGCCGACAAATTCACAAAGTGGATAGAAGCTGCCATCCGAAATGCGACGGAAGATCGCCACTAAGTTCCTACGCGAGCTCATATACCGCCACGGTTTCTAACAAAGATCATCACGGACAACGGCACAAACTTCGCTAAGGGAGCAATGGCCGAAGTTCGCGAGGAGCACCACATCCGCTCGACCACAACGACACCCGAATCCAACGCCAGCGGAACGAGCCAACCAGCATCCTCCACGGCCCGCCGCGACCTGGCACCACTCGAGCGCACCGCGCCGGGTCAAGAGCTTCCTCTCGCATCCGGGAATCCGCACCTCGTCAACAGGTCGACGGGATTCACCCTTCTTCATGGTCTACGGCGCGAAGCCGCCATGCCAACCGACTCGAACACGACTCGCCGCTTCGTCTACTATACGGAGGCCGCAAACGAACTGGCCCGCCAAGATGGGCTCGACCAACTCGACGAAGCGCCGACCGCCCGATCGCGCACCGCCATCTATCGCCAAGGCTCCGCCGCTACCACAGCCGACGGTGAAAACCCGCACCTTCCAGAAGGCGACTTGGTGCTACGCCTCATCCAGACAAGAAGGGCATGCACAAGCTCTCCCTCCATGGAAGGCCCGTCGCTATCGGGCGCAGATTGCAACGACGCTTACTACCTCGCCGACGTCAAGGACGGTGAACTCGACGCTGCGGCCGTGGAATGTAAATCTCCTAAGTTCTATACCTAGAACCCCACATATGTATTCTCCAAATACTATGAATAAAAGAAACGGTTACCGCAAAATTCGTTTACTCTCCATGCCTTGTGCCACTCAGCACTCAGAATGGCCATGCTAAAATACGTAAGTCAACCCTTGGTACAGCGACCGCACGGCTAAGTAGTGGATGTAAGAGCACCGAGTCATTTCAGTCTTGCATCGCCCACGAAAACGCCAACCGAGCCCCATCGGAGTCGCTTAGCTCGACTGGTTTTACAAACCAAGACATCTGCCTCGCTTCCACAATTCCCTGGTCCTCCGCATCCTTGGCATAGCGACTCGAACGGCTAAGTACCACGCCGGGATCGGATACCAGTTCGCCTCGACCGGACAGGAAAACGCCAAGCAAGAGAGCGTGCCCGGACTCGCCACGCGATCGACCCACCGGGCAGTGCAGAGCAACGCGCTAACACAAACGCTAAGTCCTCAACCACCTCGAGTCGCGCCTTGAACTACCAAGTACCACGCCGGGACTCGCCACCCCCGCTTATGCACGGAAACGGTAAAGCAGAGCACTCGAGGAGTCGCTTGCGACTGGCTCTCCGAGTCGGGCGAGTCGACTCAACCAACAACACACATGATAAACAACAAAACATCATATCTACGGTGAACCCCGCAAAAGGGCGGACGCCGCCGGGACTCACCCAAAATCAATCCAAACACGCAAACAAATAGCAAAATGAACACAACGCTCCATTCAATCGCATATCGCATTGTCTTACATTACAAAATATGCCTACCGCGTAATTGTTACTAACACTATTCCGCAGTTTCGACGACGATGCACCAGCGCCCCGGCGCTCCGGATGAATACAAAGGTATGGGTTCGATGGATAAGTCGTCACCGCCCGCCATCGCCGCCGGAAGGGCTGCTCGACCTGAAGTCGCTGATGCGGCGTCGGCGCTCGGGCGCGCGACGACCGCTTCGCACGGAAGAAGGTCGCCCATCGCCCAAACACGCCCGAGTACGCCGCGGCACGCTCGCAGCTTAAGAACTTCGCAGATCCACCACGCCAGATTTACGAAGGATAACCACTGTCACATCGCCGAGGTCGAAATCTTCGGGAAGTGGGCGAGTCCTGTGCTCGAGCCGCCGACGCTTCCATCGCCGAAAAGCCGACCGCTGGCCATGAACTCCACGACGGCGCCTCCAAGTACTCCCACACCTCAACGAGGTCATCGGGAATAACCTCCGTGGGCGACATTTCTGCGGTGTAGGCGCGATGCAAGTCGCCACAGCGCCGAAGTCGACGAAAGCATGCTCACGCACTCCTCGCATCAAGAGAACTCGCTTTCATGGCTACCAATCATACGCCTGCTAGATGGAAACAGCCAGAGCACCACGAAACCACAAACAATACAACCACAAGATCGGAAGACGACTCACCGGACAACGGGCGAGCCCAAGAATGAAGCTTTGAAGCGATGTCTTATCGTCCCAAGCCCAACGATGAGGGCTTCCGACACCTTCCGGCCTTTCCTCCGCAGCAGCAACGGGCGTTTTAGCCGCCCGCCGAGCTCGCTTTCTTCTTTCGCCTGCAGTCAAGGCCGAGGTCGGCAACTTTGCTCAAGAAGGTTTAACGCAGACTTCGCCGTCACCGCCAAATAGGACAAGCTCCTCGCGAAGCCACCGCGTCACAAGCAGCATCGCCTCAGCCCTGTTTACTTCTTTGAGAGCGCCCAACTCTTTCAAAGACGCCGCTTCAGAGCCGCTCAACTGGCCGAGCTGTAAACCCGCAAAGTTTCAAAGTCATTCACACGAATAATCTCAAAGGCCCACCCGCTACAATTAGCGGGTGCGCACTCGGGGACTCGAAATTTTAAAGGCCCACCCGCTACAATTCGGGTGCGCACTCGGGACCTGAGGCTCGAATATTGAAGGCCCACCCGCTACAATTTAGCGGTGGGCACCGGGACCGGAGGCTCGGCTTTTGCCCACCCGCTACAATTTAGCGGGTGCGCACTGGGACCGGTGGCTCGAAGTATTATGCCCACCCGCTACACTTAGCGGGTGCGCACTGGGACCGGAGGCTCGAAAATATTTTGCCCACCCGCTACAATTTAGCGGGTGCGCACTGGGACCGGTGGCTCGAATATTGTAAAGCCCACCCGCTACAATTTAGCGGGTGCGCACTGGGACCGGAGGCTCGAATATTAGGCCCACCCGCCAATTTAGCGGTGGGCACTGGGACCGGAGGTCGAATATTTCGCCCACCCGCTACAATTTAGCGGGTGCGCACTCGACCGTGGCTCGAATTACTAAGTGCCCACCACTACAATTTAGCGAGTACGCACTCGGGACCGGACTCAACGCATCAAACAGTAACTAGAAGAATCAGCCGCCGCAAAACACCGACCTGATCCTCGGGACCGGAGGTACCGATGGCCGCCAAGCATGCTTGCTTGGCTGCGCCCACGGACGCAAGCGCTGTGTGCCCGCGACGCTGGTCAATCTCAGCCGGGCGGCCTCGAGCGGGTTCGAGTCGCAGCCTCACTCGCCGGCCGCTTTGGTCATGAAGCGGGAAGGTAGCACCCCAAAGGAGCTCGCTTCTTCCGGCCTAGGCAACGAAATGCCTCCTTCGTGGATGCGGTCGCTTCAACGGCGGCCACCGCGCGATCGCCGTGTCGCGAGACAGTGACGATGTCATCGCCTTGGCCTTCTTGCTGCCTTCCGTGGAAGCGGCGACCTCATCCACCTTCCTCTTACGGAAGGGTCCTCCCCGCCAGTGGCGGAGGGCACCTTGGCCACCGTCGGGTGGCTCATCTTCTTCACTCCGGTCCCACGATCGAGACAATTCAGGAAAAACATTCAAAAATACTAAGAGAGAAAGGCGAAAGCCGAGTACACTCACTTGGCGACGGAATGAAACGCAGCCTCGCGCGGCCGGTTTTTCCAGCTCGGGGCCAAGCCGGCGATCGAGCCCTGTGTCCAGGCGCCAGGGCCCGTGACACGGACGGTTTCTTTGATGTTGAGGTAGCGGGGCCCGGCGCCTTCATGGAGGTTTTGCTAGGAGCTGCCGCGATCGAGCCTCCTTAGGCGAGACCGCCACGCCTGGACCCTTTGCGAGGCGAAGTCGCCACCGGAGCCTTCCCTAGCCCGGAGATCGGCGCAAGGCGGGGGCATCGAGGCCGTGCCTCCATGGATGGTGCGCCTAGTGTGGTTGTTGCCGGGCCGCCCACCGGCCGAGCTATGGGCATCGGAGCTGCTCGCCGAGCGCCAGCGGTGAGGCCATCTTCGGCGGCTTCGCCCCTCCTTAGGGGGCCTCGCCTCTTTCTCCTTCTTCTTCTTCGCTGGAGTGGCTCGACGAGCGAGGTGGTCTCCGGAGTTCTCGTCATCGTTATGACGCCGAGGCTCCCCGCCGCCGAGTTCGCTGACGCTTTTCCGGTCTTTCGACCAAGGCGATCTCTCTTCGGATTCGTCCTCATCGCCTCATTGCCCTTGGCGGAGGCGACTCGCTGGTGTCCCGGGCGGATGGCCCGAGCTCGCTATCGGCGGGTGGAAGCCACCCTTCCACCACTTGGAATAGCTGCTAACATGGAACAGTTAGAATTACCGCTGATCGCATATGCTGCGATCGCGAATAAGATCAGGTTATTACCGTTGAGCCGGACGCTGTGGTGTATGGAGGAGCCCGCCATGCATCCGCATGCCGCCTGGTGATCCTCTTCGCCAGAGGTAGTCCTCCGCCCACTCGGCAGGCAGGCCTTCGCCGAGTCTTCGCCCGTATCGGTACATGTAGTGCTCAAGGCGGCGAAGTGACGAGCCGCCCAAGCCAACAGTTGTACAGGTTCACCGTCTGAGCCCCTTCTTCTTCGCATCTGAATGGTCTGAGCATCTCGCGACGACCATCCGCCGGTCGCCGGGAAGCTTACGACTGGAGATTGCGCGTTTTCGAGCGGTCGGCCGAGTACCGTGATCGCCGCCGCCCTCCGGTCGCCGGTCACGTAAAACCAAGACTTTTTTCTCCGCCGTCTTTGCCGGCAAAGATCAAGTCAAGAAGGAGGCTTTGGATTTCAGCTGAAGGTTAAGCCGCCTGCTAGCATTGGGTCATCGCTTTCCTCAGATCCGTCCATGGAATGATCTTGCCACAAGGGAAAATAGGGCCGGCAGCTCATAGCACTGCAGAACGCCACAAAGATGGCGAGCTGCTCGATACTATGGGGACCCAGATCCCAGGGCGAGGGCTTGATCTCGAGTAGGCGCAGGTTGCCTAAGAACAGAGAAGTGGAAACCCTAAACCCCGCCGAGGTGACTAGTGAAGCAGATGAACTCTCTCGCTGGTTCGGGGTCGCTTTCTCCGCGGATTCGCCAGCCGCCAGGATTCCGGCCTCAAGGAGGCCGCCATACCGGTGCACTTGGATCTACCCCAAGGTTCGTGGAGAGGGCCATGGCTGAGGATTTGCCCGAGGTCGGAGGATTGCGGGTCGCGAGATCAACGGGCGAAAGATGTGCGATTTCGAAGAAATGGTGGGCGCTGGCTTTCCGATGGCCAACCATACCCTTATATAGCGAGAGCTGCCCGCCAAATTAGGGGCCGCTACCGCTGATGATTACGCCGAAGTTACCGCGGTTACCTTAACGCTAGTTTGACCACGCCCGACGGTCCGCCTCCGCCACTCGCTCGAAAGTTATTCGCCGAGGCCGCAATTCGTTGGTTCGACACTCAAAACGCCGACCGGTTCGGGCCGGATTTTTCCTTACAGAGCCCGCCGACGATTCGACCGATGCCAACTTAGCCGTCAGATACCGATCGCGCCACCACCCGCGCCTAATCAACGACGGCCTCGGGACTACCGATGGGGATATGCCTACCGGGTATCCTCGGACGCTTCCGACCGCCCAAAGGGGCGAGTGGGCACAGAACGGCGAGTGGATCAAAGCCCATCAGGTACCAAAGCATCGAGGTCAAGGCCCAGTAGTAGATAGGCCCAAATGGTCTCGAGTTAAACGATTGACAAAGTTGTAACCTAATCGGTTGAGATATGTAAACCCTAGGAGGTAAGCCTATATAAACCTCCCTAAGGGTGAGTAGAGACACGCCCTCATACACCCAAGCAACTCGCCGCCTAGCCCGAGTTCGCCCATTGTAAACACCTCCATAATACAATCTAGCAGAGTAGGTCTTTACTCGGGGCCGAACCTGGTAAAACCCCAGTCTCCTCATCTCAAGACCGCAGATGGCCGCCTTGCCCTTCGCTCTACTACTCGCCGATTGCAAAGATTCGCCGTGGTCATTCCCACGACAGATTTGTCATTATCATTTTGGGGTTATGCATTAGAAACCGCCAGATTAACTTTAAATAGGGCACCATCTAAATTGCTGAGACGACACCGTATGTACCGTGTGGTTTGGTGCTAAACCTGTTGTCGCTTAAAGTTTGGGGATGCGGCTTACGCCAAGAAGTTGATTCCGACAAGCTCGAACCCAAAGCGAGAGATGCGCCTTCATAGGATACCCTAAGGAAACTATTGGTATACCTTCTATCACGTAATCAAGGCAAAGTGTTGTCAAGAAGAACGGTTCCTTTCTTGAGAAGGAGTTTCTCTCAAAGAAGTGAGTGGGAGGAAAGTAGAGCTAGACGAGGTTATTGAACCTTCTCTTGAGTTGGAGAATAGCGCAGCACCTGAAATTGTTCCAAAGGTCACCGCACCAACAATAGATGAAGCTAATGACAAGGATCATGAAGCTTCTGACGATGTTACATTAAACGTCAGGGTCGACAAGGTCGCTATTCTCCCGAGTGGCACGACATCGCCTGCTCTTGTTAGTAGAAGATGTGAACCCACGAACTATGAGGAAGCGATGATGAGCCTGCACGAGAAATGTCCTGAAGCCATGAACCAATTGGGATCCATGAGCTAAAACCAAGTATGGACTTTGGTGGACCTCCTAGCGACCGAAAGGCCGTTGAGTGCAAATGGATCTTCAAGAAGAAAACGGACGGATGGTAATGTTACCATCTATAGCACGGCTTGTCGCGAAGGTTTTCGAGTTCAAGGTGTTGACTACGGCGAGAATTTCTCTCCAGTGATGTTTAAGTCCATTCGGATTTTATTAGCAATTGCGCTTCATGATTATGAAATATGGCGTATGGATGTCAAGATCTGCTCCTCAATGGCAACATTGATGAAGAGTTGTATATGATGCAACTCAAGGTTTTATCGATCCTAAGGATGTTGATAAAGTATGCAAACTTTTGACATGGTTTTACCCACGGCACGTAACTTCAAAGATACCTGGTCCAGCCAAGGAAGGCCCATGCAGATATACGCGCCCATGAAGATTTTCGGCCAAGGCCCATGACGCCTTCGGATCCTTGGAGAGCAAGACTAGCGAGATAGGAAATTCAAAGGTAAAACCCTAGAACTCAGAATCGACTAGGACTATGCCCGGACCTGCCTAAGTCTATATAAAGGCCTGAGGGCACGCCCAGATCTCTCGACCATACTTTCGCACACACCTCCACACCAGATCGAATTCAAGATCCCGTAGAACCTTCGGTTCAGCCGTAATCAAGAGCGCATAAGAAGGAGTAGGGTTTTTTCCTCCGGGCTCGAACTCGGGCAAATCTTGTGTCCCCTGGTTGCTTGTCTATTAACCGCGCCACGATCTCCAAAGATCCCCATCTTCCAAAACCCAAGTCCATAATAATGGGCACGAGATCAAACTCGCCAATTGGCGCCGTCTGCGGGGATCGGGATGCTGATTGGCGATCGTGACGGTCCCAACCCGATCGATCTACAACTCCGCGGTGACGGAGAATCACCTCCTCTTCGGGACCTTCGACTTCACCGCCCACTGGCCACCATGAAAGATTTCGAGCCCGTAGGCGACGGACTCGAGATTTTGTTCGGGAGCTTCGCCTGTGTGGACAACCGCACCTCCGCCTTCCCGAAGGGTGCCCGTACATCAATCGTGCCCGCCTCATGGGCTCCACACTGCAGGTTACGCGACGCCACCATCGACAGATGAGTTCTACAGCAGCAGCCGCAACTCGATTCAGGCGATCCACCTTCGGATGAAGGGACCCACGGTTCCGGATCTCGAAAGTTGCGGCAGCATAACCGACCACGAAGCGCCACCTATGCGCGTCATCCAGATCAACAACGCCCAACCCACCGCCCAACACGAACCCCAACCAGGATTTTAAACCGAAACGGCGGAACAGAAGAAGCTAATCCCCCCGGGGAGAACAACGCCACGCCATCCAACTTAGCAAAGAAGGATGGGTCCGTGCACGCCGCCGTCAGAGCGCATATAGTCCTCGCGGATTCACCACGCCACCATCGATGATACTCACTACCTCCTCATCGAGGAGCACAAGAAGCAAGTCAAGATGCGTGAGACGCCGATAAACGCAAGCAAGCAGCCTTCGAATCCAGCCATGACGAAGCCGCGCCTCCGCCATGGCACCCGGATCTAGCACGAATGGAAATCAGGAAACAAGCATCGCGCGGTGGAGAACATGGATCCCAAGGAACGCCGTGATGTGACCCGAACTCTCCACACGCTGCTCATGGATATGGATGCCGACGGCAACATCATCCCGAAGACACCACAAGCCGCGATCCTGGCAGCCATCACAGATCTCAGGGTCCACCAACCTGAGGGGGACCCAAAAGAGCTATGCATAAGTCCGCACTCACCGGACTCGACTCGCCGAGCTGCGCCCACGAAGACGCTCGGAGCCGAAGAAGAAAGCTCCAGCGCGCGATCAGAGCCCCACCCTTCATCCAAGAGGAGGAGGAGCACGACCTTCCTCGAAGGAAGAAGAGCTCGTGACGCCATAAACGCGACTACGATAAAGCGTAGACGCGCTTACACACAAAATCGACAAAGCGCGAGCAACGCTGCATGCTCGTCCGAGTCCGAGATGGATGAAGATGAAGGAGAACTCGTGAGCTCGATGTTTCAGCAGATCTGTTCGCAACAAAGATGCCACGCACTTCAAGATTCCTTCGATACTCCAAGTTCAACGCACGCAAGATCCAAAATCTTGGCTCAGCCGATCATCTCGCCATCTCATTGCCGCACGGCGGTAACAATAAACCGCCATGCAATGCCTCCACAGTAATGACATAAAGCGCGGGCGCTGGTCCGCTCAAGAGCCTATCATCGATCCATCCGTTGGGAGGAGTTAGCTACTTCATCCGAAATTTCAAGGGCACTAGCGAAGAGGCCCGCCTCAATCAAGAGTTGCGAGCCTACACTCGTGAGAACGGGGAATCTATTCGCCGTACATATTACCGGTTCACCACCAAGAACTCCGCAGATATCTCCGAGGAGAGGGCCATCGACGCCTTCGTGAGACGACGCCAAATGCCAAGATTTCAAGGAAGAACTTGGGCGGTCAAGCCCAAGACACTCGACCACCTCATGGAAATTGCCAACAGTGCAGACGAAGATTGCATCCGCCGAAAGCTTAATCGATGAAGAGGACGATTACGACGAAGGCGAACGCCAGAAAGAAGAGGAGATCGCGTTCACGAAGACCGCAACGACTACATGGTCGCTGGCTACGCCGACCGCCACATCGACAACAACCGAATAAATGAGGTTACCGCGAGGAAATCTCCAAGACAACGGACGATCATCACAATCGTGGCAACGCCGATCATGATAACGGACCTCAAAGATTCAAAACTTTCGGGTCCATGCACCATCCACTTACATCGACAAACAAGATGGCAAAATAAAGCTACCATATGCTCAAGGACCGCCATGAGTTCCAAACTCAGCGGAAGCATGGCGAAGATGAGGCAACAAGCCCCAATCCTCGCTCGAAACGCACTACGCCAGAGAAATAGCACACGAGCTCCTCCACCGCCACCTATTGAGGCCCAATCAACCAAGACCATAAGAAAACAACGCCGGTCGATACCCCACCAAAGGGAGCACTAAATATGATCCGTAAGGACGCCCACAAACAGGGTGCGTAAGAAAATCACCGACAAATCAACTTGGCCGTGGCAACTCCACTGCAATCCCCGAGTACCTCCGGATCGGAGTCTTGCATCACGCTCACTCGCTATCACCCTTGCCAGATCCCCGCCCAGTCAGTCATGCCGCCTCGCCGGAGGCGCATCGGAGGCTTCGAGATGAGTCGCGTCTTCATGGATGGCAGCGCATCAACCTAATGTTCGCAAGCACCCTAGCAGCTATGCGGATCCCGCAATGCAGCTCGAACAATCGACAATGTTCCACCACGACATTGTACCAGAAAGGGCATATTCCCCGGGAAAATAGGGCTCGACGCCATCTTCGAAGTCGGACAACTTTTGGCAGAGCGACAATTAAGTGGTGGACTGGTCACAATACCACGCCATCCTAGGGCGTAGCATTCGCAAGGTTCCGGCCGCCCCACACTATGCATACCTACTACTCAAGATGCCAGACCAAGGCCATCACAATCCATGGAGATTCACCCGATCGACCAATGCGACAGGACTTCAATAAAATCTTCCTTTTCAAGATGCAAGACGAGCTTGTAAGGCTCCGCGAGGTGATGCATAATGGCCACCCCATACAAGGCGTAACGCACCGACATGTCCTTCACTCCACCGGCCAACACGAAGAAAGTGTGTCCATCCGACGGATGCCTCCAAGACGGCCTTGATCGCCAATGACCTCAAGATCATAGGAAGGCGCTCGTCGAATTCCTCCGTGAGCTGGAAATTTCCGGGTGTCCCGCGACATGCCAGAGTTCCTGTGGAATTCGCCGAGCACGCACTCAATGTCTTTCCGCATACCAAGCTACCAAGCAGTCCATCCAAGAATGTTTGAGCCACGAAATAAGCTATCGGCAAGGAAATCAATAGACCGCTTACCGCAGAGACCTCATCGTGGAAATCAAAGAAAGCGAGTGGCTTGCAAACACGGTGATGGTCCCAAGAAGGACACGGACATCTTGCGGATGCGTGGACTTCACGTCACTAAATAAGCATTGCCCAAAGGACCACTTCCTCTTCCACGGATCGACTGCATCATCGATTCTACCGTAGGTTGCGAAACTCTCCTTCCTCGACGCCTACTGCTATAACCAGATTCGCTCAAGGTCAAGATCAGAGAAAATAGCGCTTATCACAATCGCTCGAGTATTCTATTACAACACAATGCCCTTCGGCTAAAGAACGCTGGTGCCACGCATCGATGCATGCAGTCCTCAAGGACCAGATTGGTCGCGAACGCCCAAGTTTATGTCGATTTACATAGTAATAAATACCGTAGAGAGAAAGAACACTTATCGACGATCTCCACAGACGCTCGACAACCTTGATCGCTACAGATCAAGCTCAATCTCGAAAAGTGGCAAGGCCCCATCGTCACCGCTTCGGGTACTTCATCTCTCAACGAGGGATCGAGGCGTAACCCAAGAAAATCAAAGCCATCATGACGATGGAGAAGCCGAAAACCTCAAGGGCATAACAGCTCGCAGGACGCAGTAGCGGCTCTAAGCAGGTTCATCACCATATGGGCGTAGAAGGCCCTACCATTCTACCACCTGCGCAGTAGCGCATAAGTTCGAGGACACCGAAGCCAACGACGATTCGAAAGCCCTGCCGCTCCTTCCACCTCGCCCGCTTTGGTCACGCCAAAGGAGCGAGCCTCGTCATTGCAGACATAGCAGCCACACACCGTGGTGGTCAAGACTGCACTGCGGGTCGAACGACCAAGAAGGCAAGACCCACGGGTCCAAATACCAATTTACTACCTCATAGGTAATCGACACCAACAAAGCAGGTACCTCACTATCGGGTTAGCCTACGGCGTGTTCATGACGGCTCGACGGTTGAGCCATTACTTCCAGGAGCACCAAGTGATGGTCGTCAACGAAGCATCCCTGAACAGCATCCTGAATAATCCAGAGGCCACAGGACGGGTGGCCCTGTGGGGCATCGAACTATCACCCCTGGACATCTTCTATGAGAAGAGACACACAATCAAATCTCAAGTCCTTCCGGACTTCCTGGTACACTGGATGGAGCTGCAGCTGCCAGACATCCCAGACATGTCGCAGCCCTGGACAATGCATTTCGACGGCTCCAAGCGCGAAGCCAGAGTAGGGGCATGGGTCATACTGACCTCCCCGCAAGGTGATAAGATGAAGTACGTTCTTCGGATGAAATTCAGAGCCTCCAACAACGAAGCCGAATACGAAGCCCTCATCCATGGCATGAGGATGGCAAAGATATGCGGCGCAACGCGCCTGGTCATCTACGGTGACTCCAACCTCGTCGTCCAGCAGACGATGAATGAGTGTGACGCACACGCCGAAAACATGATCGCAGCATCACGCGCTTCTACAACGACTCAAGGAGAATTCGACGCGAACTTCGCACGCTGAAGAGAGAGCAACGAGGAAGCCGATAGACTCGCCAACATCGGCTCCACTTACAAAGGTACCACCAGTGTGTTCTCTAACAAATCCGCTGCACATCCATCAAGCGGAAATTCCCAAGGATCACCCGAAGAAGGTAACACCTGGGGCTACGCCCAAGGACATGAAGGACCCGAAAACTGGACACAAAGGTCGCTATGGTCAACCCGATGCAGGTCATGGCGTCAAGAAGCTTGGACACCACCATACCTCTAGTTCTTGATAATCGAGAATTGCCCGACAGCTCAACATACGCCCGACGATATCTCGCCGGCCAAAAGCCTTCATCATTATCAACGGCGAAATGTATAAGCAACATCACGGGTATATTTCAACGGTAAAGGCCACCATCGACGACGGCAAGGCCATACTCCAAGACATCCACGAAGGCATCTGGCCACCACGCAGTAGCCGCCCCTTGTCGCTAAAGCTCTACGAGCAATTCTATCGCCAACGCCCATGAGCGGCACAAAGGACATCGTCCGAAGATGCAACGGATGCCAACGGTTCGCCGACAAACCGACGCATTGGTCCGAGCTCGCCAATACCTATAGCTTGGCTTCGCCAATGGGGCCTCGACATGATCGGCAACCGCCAAAATCCTCGAAGGAGGACACGCCTTCTCCCGGTCGCAATGACAAATTCACCAAGTGGATCGAGGCCATGCCGTCACCAACCGTAAAGGCAAATTGCCGCCAAGTTCTTCGAGTCTATTGTCTACGTGTTCATGCACTACACAAAGATCATCACCGACAACGGATCGAACTTCATCTCCAAGAATTCCGTGACTTCATGACGGCTTTGAATCAACATCACATATGCCTCAAAGTGGCACACCCGCAAACGGACGGCAAGTGGAAAAGTCCAATGGCCTAATCGCCGCATCAAGAAGCGCCTCATGAGCTCACTCGAACAAAATCGAAATTGACGAAGAGCTACCTCCGTCTCGTGGAGCCATTAACCACGCCAAACAACTCCACCGCCACACACCGCTCTTCATGGTACACGAGCCGGTTGCTACCACCGGCACGCCACTGCCCCACGGGTCGCCGCCATAGTGAAGTCAATCCACCGCACTCAAGACGCCGCCGACACACGACGAAGCACGGATATAGCAGCAGCTCGACCGCCCGTACCAAACAGAGTCTCCGCAACTACCATTACCGCCAATATCAGCGCCCAAGGTCCTTCGTCAAGGAGACCTCGCCGGCATCAAGCAAAAGCGATCAATAAATTGAAGTTGCCATGGGAAGGACCCTG